>OX451740.1:29324199-29642610 GCA_948472305.1 Vicia faba | reverse complement strand
GTATCTATACAAATATCATAAACAATTACACTATAGTCACTAAAAAGCATAACACAATTAGAATCTTATCATCAGAAAACACTGTCTTTCTGTCAGCATCTCCTACTTGAAAAAATCAAGGAAGATCTAATAACATTGAAAGGAACATGCATTATATGCTTAGAGACAAAGATCCTTGTTTGCAAAACCTCGAAAACAAAAGGACCAAATAATAATAATTAGGCCACTTCCTACCAGCATAAACATAACATGATACTAACAACAACACTAGCCAAACCAACTATGCAACACTATGAACCTTTTGAGAGGATATATGTATTCTGTTACTGTTACATCCTTGTTGTTTTGATTTAGTTATCTTCCGATATGTTGCATGAAGAAAGAATACATGGTGCACTCGCGAGCCAACAAATATAGCCAAACCTAGAGGAACATGGACCTCTAGAAAATATTTGATTATTTAAACTTCATTTTTGTTTACAGTTAGAAAGAATAAATTTTTTTTGTCAAGAATTGATCTAACCTGAGCTACATACCACAATATGTAACTTCTTACTACTTAGAAGTTTAACACTATGGCTCAGAGCAAAAGAAAAGATTATGTATTAATAGCAGAAATGAAATATGACCAAAAGAAAGCTTAGTTACTACTGTTTTCACCCGAATTTGAAAGCCTCAAACCGCTTGAATGGCGTTGTTTTTGCCACTGTTTAGATCAGAGCCACCAACTGGAGTATTTGTGTGGAATGCTGATTGTCTTGAGGGTTCTCCTAACAACTTCAAGGAAAGAGGGGAAGGCTCTCTATCACGCACCTGTGTTTCCGCAATGCTCAAATGAGACATCCCCACGAGTTCATCAACGTTGACGGGTTCCTTAGGAATGACCGGTATAGGCTTAAGAACCTGATGATGACTATGATGAGATGTGTCTCTACCGGTGGATACTTCAAAGGGAGCTCCAGTTGATGGCCATATGGAAAATGTGACAGGTAAATAAGATGGAAAGAATCCGTGAGTCATTGGCGTCAATCCCTTTGATGCCATTGTAGTTTCATTGCCCTCTTCTACATTTTCTTCCGGTGTGGTTTCCATTGGTTCATATTCTGTCTTGAGAGAGAGATTTAGTGAGGGTTGTGATTTTCCATTACTAGGTTGTGAGTTTTCAGAAGGTGGAAGTAGTACTTGTTCTTCTGGCATAGAAGTTGAATCTGGACACTGACATGATTTTCAAAAAATAAAAAAGTTAGCTAGAGAGGAAAAAAAACATACCAAGGTGTTTTCTCGAAACAACGTGCTATTGAAAAAAAAAAAACATGTTATGGTATGAAGCACAGACACACCAGACACAACAATGACACTGACACATCGACACTAGTAATAATTTGAAAAAATTAATAAATTAAATATAATCACAAGTGTCGGTGAGAGTATTTGACACGAACACAGATACGCCTTTTTTTCATAGGTGTCGCGGTGCTACATAGGTAGTGATGATAGGAGAACACTAGCTTCCCTTTCTATTAGACTACATATACATATCAGACATATAAGCATGTGCCTGCATGAAGATTGCTCAAAATTAGATATAATGAATGAAGACTAACCATATCCGGAGCCATGTCGAAAAGGCTCGAACGTCTCTTTCTCCTGGTAGCATTACTCTGACGGATGAAGTACTTCTGTGCATGACTTGCTACTTGAGTAGGGGTCCTTGACACGACGTAATTACGTGCTATCCCACGCCAGTCTCCTTTGCCTAGTTTATGGAGTCCAACCAAAAACATCCGATGTTCTTCTTCAGTCCATGGAACACCTAAAACACACAAAACCGCACATTGAATAAAGTAATCCAATCATCAAGACAAAAGACAATTATTCACAGTTACAATCGCAATTTTCTGTGGCATTTAGCCCTTAATTTTTCTAGTAAAGTAACAACGCAAGGATATAAAAAACCTAAGATCATGCATGATTCAGCCGCCAGTACTAAAGCCAAAGAGAGCCCCAATTACATGAAGTATTCTGCTGCTTAAGCTGATCATAATTAGCACTCATATGCCGCTTCTAATTTACCGCATTTTAGAAGAAAAAAACTTAATAATGCCCATAATTCCTTCTAATCACACTCCATAATAAACCTCCAAAGTGAATAAAGAAAATGCTCAACATTTTCTATATTTGCAAGATATATGAATATATTTACTTCTCTATTTAATCATTTATCTATTTATCAAAAGATATTGCTCAAAAACTTGAAAACAGTTTTTTTTTTATCGGTAGACAAAATGGTAATAAACAGTACGACCATTTTGCAACACTTTTTCACGGGCAGTCCAAGATTTTTGGCCGCACCTTCTAAAATGTTTGCCTCGTCCCGTCCTACTTTTTGCAGGCGCGTGAGCATTAACATATTTTTTTGCAATTTCTACGCTTTAAAAGTACAGTGTCCATGGGGACCGCCCTACCTCACCCTCATTTTTTTCGAGACAGACTAAAGTTTTAGGCCAACGTCCAGAGTTCAAACCCTAGTGTTGACGTAAACCTAACAATATTGACTTTTTACCGGTTGAGCTAAGGACAGAAGAAAACATTTGAAACATTTGAAACATTTGAAAAAGTTACATGCACAATTGTTGTCAAAGCATAAATTACCAATGAGAATTTAGAACATTCCCTTGTTTGTCTTACTATTAATTCAATCGCTACAAGCTCCCTTCAAACAAAATTGACATTAAATGTTCCGTAGCTATTCAAACTACTCATGAATATTAATAAACATTAAATTCCTCCACCAATCAAACAAAATGACTTCATAAAACATAATCACGGAAACAGTTCATTTTTTTTTCTTTTTTTTTTTCAAATTATTTTAAAAACAATATATACATTTATGTGTGATTTTAATTAAAAAAAGACTAAACATAAATAAGAATCGTGCATATGGTAAAATAAATAAAGAAAAAGAAAAAGAAAAAAAAAACCTTTTTTTCTGTCGCTGCGGCGGATAGCGAAGCTGGAAACATTGGCGGGGTCATCAGACAAATAACCTTCCGGTTCATTCGGCGGGTCAGAACACGGTGAACCGGGATTAACAATCGAACCGGGGTTAACAGACGAAGGAGAAGAACAATGATGATGATTCGCGAGCGTCAGGTTCCCCATACTCGCACTCTTTTTAATAATCGATCCATCCGTCAATCTAACACCAAAAAAGCCTGACCCCGCCGCCGCCGCCGCTGCCGCTTCCGCCACCGCCTCTCGACGGACATGTTCGAGAGTTATGACCGTTGTTGCTGCAGTGAGAGCACCGCCGAGTCATACCGATTCACCGCCACCGACTCGGTTTAATGAAGAAGCAAAATAATCAACAACAATACAACCTATGCTATATTGCTATATTTTGAATGATATAGAATTAATATTTGATAGATGAAAAAAAAAATGCATGCGTTTTGGTTAATTAAGGAAATGACGTTGGATAATTCTGGATTATTTTTGTTAAACCTGAGGTTATATCTGGAATTCTAACTTAACGTCTTAAATGGGAGTATAATAGTAGAGCGCGGTGTATCGTTGGTTTATTATTTGAAAAATCCTATTTTACCCTTTTCGTGTTTAACTAATCGATTTTGAAAAATAAGCAATTATAGCGTGTGATGAGAGAGAGTTGGTCAAAATGGATTAGCTTGGTGAGTGTTTGATTATTTAAGGAAAAGAATGGTTGGAGGAGGCAAAATTGTTATCTTTTTATCGTGTAAACAAACATGGATATGGCAAAAAGCGTTTTGATTTTCTTTTCTTGTGCTATATATTTTGAAAATCTAGTTATTTGAAGAATTATTTGTGGAGATTAAATTGGAAATAGGAAATCTAGAAATGGCCAATGGATGTTGTTGGGGATGAGAAATAATAGGTCACGTGGAGAGGTTAGCTGCCTTACGTGGAGTTTAAGATATTACATGTCATATATCTATTTATTCACCTAATATGATCCAAAAACAAAGGAATGTTTCTTTATTCTACTAATTATTCGCTCTCTTTTTTTCTTCTTGCAAATATACAATATTCACTTTCAAATTAATAAATGTGACACTAAATTATCATCTCTCCTTTTAAATAAATTAACAATTTGTTTGAATGAATTTTAGTTTTTAATTTATAAAAATTATAACTCTATTTTGAGTTGTGTTTAATCAGTTTGTTTATTAAAAGTTTGTTATTTTATTTTTTTAATTTTGAAGTTAAGTTTATTAAACGTCAAATAAATTTGATTATTTATTTATTTTCGATCAATTCTTAAATTAGATGTAGTGTTGTTAATCTGATTTTTTTTTATATTAAATATTATTTATTATATATTATATGATATGCAAGTTTGTTATGTAAAAAAAATTATTTTAAAAAAAAATTGAAGAATAAAATAAGATAAAATATATTTAATATTTTTTTTTTCAAAACTATTTTTGAGACAACAAAATGAAATATTATGTTGAGAAAAATTATTTTTGAGATTAAAAAATGAAAAAGTATTTTATAATAATTTTTTAATTTATTATATTTTATTTTAGATATAATTCAAAATATTTATATTACACAATTTAAATATGAAACTCATGATATATTTTTTAATTTTTTTTATCATTTATATATTTTATTTTATATATATGTATCATTAATGTAAATACTTAAGGTCTAATATATTTTTTGGTCATTCAAATTTATTTTGTATTTTATTTTATTTTCCTATTTAATATTTGTATCATTAATGTAAATACTTAAGGTCTAATATATTTTTTGGTCATTCAAATTTATTTTATATTTTATTTTATTTTCCTATTTAATAAATATTATATGTTAGTCCCTTAATCAACTTAATTTTTTTCGTTAAATTTTAAGAAGAAAAAAAATTAATTTTTGCCTATATGAAAGTTAAAGTGGAATTATGTTATCTAACTTGGCTTTTTTTAAATATTTTGAATTTATCCTAATGTCATTTCATTTCACTTTTTCTTATTGGAAGTCCTAATTTCATTTGTCTCAATGGAAAAGACACAGAGCTTTTCTCTAAGAACTTTGAGGGTTATGAAGTGAGGATTCGGTCCAATACCTTCATCGTTTCTCACTTGTGGTAATGTTTTGATCAATTCTTTCTTCCAATAGATTTAGGGTTTCTCATATATTTTAAGACACCAAAATATACTGGATATTTGACTCGATTTACACATGTTTTCTTGTTATTTTATCTCCATTTCTAATATTATGTGGGTATTTTATTTGTATTTCAGGTAATTGATCAAATGAGAATCCTACGCGAAGAAACGAAGTAAAATGGAAGGAAATAAAGCATTTTACACTCAAGATGACCACCATGGTGTTCACCACAGAGGTGGCCATGAGTGGTCCACGTCTAAACCTTCACAAAGCCCAAGTCTTGGCCAAATTTGGAACACGGTGTTCGCCATGGAGTGTGTGGCGGTCGCCGCCCCTTGAAAACGTCCAGCAGTTACATTTTGACTTGACTTGGTCTTCCATGCAGCCCATTCACCCCTATATTTTCTCCCACGACCTTGGCAACTTTCCACTCGATTTTTAGGGTTTTGGAACTCCTATAAATAGGTCTTTTATTCATTTTTTTTCATGAATCCAACCTTAGTTACAAACTTAAGTCATATACTGTCGAAATTGTAAGCGATCAACTCTTCACATTAGAGAGTTATCCAACGTTGATTGAGTTTATAATTGAGTTTGGAGCAACTTTTATCGAAGCATTAATCTTGTCGTCATTTTACTTTTCGCATTCAAGTTTCAGCACTTTACTTCCTGTACCAGATTAAAGTCTTTTCGGAGCAGGTTTTTATTTAATTGCATTACCTTTATTTTATCGTCTCTTTATTTGAATTGCACGCTCTTCTTCTACCTTTCTTTTAATTGAATGTTTAAAGTTTATTTTACTATGACTATTTTGTTTAATCACATGATTGAATCAATCGTTTTGGTTTAAATATTTAGCTAAATTTATAAGTGTTAAAATGTGAGGATTATCGATTTGACGGTACTCTGAATCGTTGTACTTGGAGAAATACTATTGGGGCTGTTTTGGTTTTAATCACAATATTTTTAAACTTGACTTTGTCGGTTACTACGAAAATATAACCATTTTTATGACAGATAAGATCGAAAGTCGTCTGGTACAAAAGATTAAGGTTGTTTAGTTTTTAATTGATAAAAACTGTGAAAGCTATTTATTAATTAATTAGGAAAATTAATATTTAATAAAGTACTTTTAAACCTATTTTTGTACGCGTATGTAAGTTTAAGGTATGGTTGACCGAGTGAACACCAGGAACCTTTAAAGGTTTATTTTCTAATCAAAACAACTTTTCATCAGAGCAAAAGAGTTTAATTTCTTAAAATAGGTTTTACTAATTTAACGTATAAAGCGCCTACCACCGTGACAGTGGATGGTATAGTTTAGAGAGTAAAATCTGATTCTAAATACATGAAAACGACTGTTCATGTTCAAGTAATTCTTTTCAAAGCAGAGAATATTGTCTCATAGTAATTCAATTTATGAATAACGAGAGTATCATTGATGAAATCCATATTCCAACATTGCATTTCTGATATTAATTTGAATCTTTCATTTATTTTATTTGCATAACTCCAACCTTTATTTTATTTATTAGCCTTAGATAAATACCTTAACGATAGAAAACGATAATTTGACTATTAGGTCTCTGTGGGTTTGACACTCTTTATATTACTTTGACATTTTTCTTGCACTTACGAAATACCCCCATCAATATTTCATACTTTCTTTCTTTATCAATAGTGTTATTCCGTTTTAAGAACCAACATCATAGCATAACGATTTTGTCAGATTTAAGAAATGGAAAAGAAAAAAACAATGGTACCTCTGGTTTGTCACGGTCACCCTTGTCTAGTTGTTGATCTATTTTACGGTCTTGTTATTCCTGATGGTTTCTTCCTTACTAGTGCAAGCAAAGGTATGCTAGAACTTCGATCTATACACATTGTATTACTCTTTGTGGTGGTGAAGGGGGTGTTGTTTCTGAAAATGTTCTTGCTCTGAATCCTCAATAGTTTCGTCAAATTGGGGTTTTGGGGAGTTAAATCTTCGGTGTATCAGTGGAAATTGAGATTTTGTTTATAGTATTTCATCTTTGTTTTTAAATTTTAAAGAGAAAACGAAGAGATTGGATTTTCTCTTTTTCATTTACAATTAAATAAGTGTTTTTAAAAGGGGAAATAAATTTTCAGTTGATAACATATTAATACTCTTTCTATTCTAAATTATAAGAGAAATTCACTTTTTAGATTCATTGAATAATTAATGTATCTTATTTATATAGAAATCGGATACATTAATTATTCAATTAATTTAAAAAATGAATTTCTCTTATAATTTATGACAGAGAGAGTAGTCCTTAAGACATGTAGAAGCTTTGATCTTGGATGCTAATGATATTAATGCAGTGTTGCATGTTCACTTCGTCCTAGTAATGTCTTTGGTCCTGGTTCACAGAAATTGTGCCATATTTTCTAAAGTTAGCAAGACATGGTCTCACAAAGGTACATTGGTTAGCATTAATGGCTATCAACTCTTGAGTAATAATTTTTCATTTTAGTTAGTTATAGAAATTGTATCATATTTATGGGAATGTTGTTCATGCCCATATCTTTCCAGAAGAAGCCTTAAATTTTCAAACAGTTTATGTGGCTGGAAAGGTGTATATATATTGTTTCTATAAAAAAGTTGTATATATTCAATGCCAATGAGGTTGTCTTAACTGCTTTATTTGCTATTTAAGCATATCAAACATTTTACTACTTAATATGTAGGCATTTTTTATCACGAAGCTTGAGTCTATGAAATTCTTGGAATTTGTATCACTTTTATAAGAAGGTTTTTGATATAAAAGATATGAATCACTGCAATAAATAACACTTTTTATTATGAAGATTTTATGTCATTTAGAAAAAATCAAAGTTTTACTCTAAGGCATGTTATATTTTATTTTAAAAAAATAATAATTATTTCTTCGGTTATTTTAAAAATCGAAGTGATATATTATTTTGGACATGCTTTGAATCTCAACTACTACATTTTATGTTTTTATTTATTTACAAGTGTAAAATAAATGATCTAATTCTTTTGTTTATTTGATAACTCGAGAGATAAAATTATCAGATTTTAGTATAAAAACACTCGTTGAAAAAATTTCACTCTAATGTTATCTTATTTATAGTCACTCCACCGTCGAATGCATCATTTTTATGGGATGAATTGCAAAACTGAAAAAAATGTTTTGTTCAAAATATTCTTCTACCTCAAACAAAACTTTTTTTTTTCAACTTTTGCAATCCATCTCAAACAATAGTGTTGATGTTGTTGTTGTTGTTGAAGGTTTTGAACAAGTATGATTTATTCCTAAAAGTCTTTACTGATGGATGACAAGTGCAGAAAAACATTTTTCAATTTTTGGTGTGTGTGGCCTAGTGGTAAAGGCTTGGGCCTTGAAGATGTGCTCCCCTCAACGTCTCAGGTTTGAATCCTACTAGGCACAAATTACTTATTAATAAAAAAAGAGAAATGGATGCATTCAAAGCACGCACATTGTATACGCTAGTGATTAGTGAAGGCAGTGATAATGATAGCATCAACAATCAATTTTGAATGCAATGTTCTGACATTCAAGCATCAACACCTTTATGATAGATTGCAAGTGCAGAAAAACCATTGAATAGATTTGTTGTAAACAATTTATTTTAATATTATGTGTATACAATGTAATATTAAAAAAAATATAATAATAACTATCACCTCGATTTTTATCCTTAATCGAGGTGAAAGTTTAAAAAAATAAATAATAATAGTGTTACCTCGTTTTATAAATAAACTAAGGAGTATAATAGTTTGATTTTACTATAAAAGAAATCGTTAGCTTTTACCATAATTCGTGCTAATATGAAGTCGCCACAAACTCGCATCATAACTCGCATCATTATTTAGGATAGATTGCAAGACAAAAAAAACTTCAATATTCTTTTATCTAGAACAAAACATTTTTTTTTGCCCTTGTAATCTATCTCACAAAATAGTGCTGTATTTTTTGGAGAAATATTGTTGTATTTTTGCTTATTTGATAGATTGCAAGTGCACAAAATCATTATTTCTTCAAGTTACACAAAGAATGGAGCTCAGCCTTTGAAAGATTAAAGAGATATGGGGCTTAACTTTCCAGAAGATGGATATCAACAAAAAATAAAAATTCTTACGGGAAACAGATCTCTAGCATCTTGTATGGGACTTGAACATGTTGTATTTTTAATATTCTGGATAAACAATATAACCATTTTTTATAAAAAAAATTAATCCAACCCCTCAGTTTTATTCCAAAACCGAGAGGATAGTTAAGTGTTATTTTTCACTATTTTCAACAGCCTTAAACAAATCTTTGTCAAACTGATTTACAGACTAGTCTATTTATATACAACTAACTTGTATACTACTCCCTCTGTCCCAAATTATAAGAGAAATTTACTTTTTAGATTCATTGAATAATTAATGTATCTGGTCTATGTATAGACCAGATACATTAATTATTCAATGAATATAAAAAGTGAATTTCTCTTATAATTTGGGACAGAGGGAGTAAGTAGGCTATCAAACCCTAATTGGACCTGGACTTGGATTACACAACTTGGATTATATCTAATATTATATCTAATATCTCAATACACCTCTTATAATCCAAGTTGTTGAACCTACGCTAGTCATAGTCGATCTGAACATTGTTAATTTCTTTCTCAAATTCAGGAATCTATTGACCTTCAATCCTTTGGTGAAAATGTAGGCCAACTATGCTTCACTTGAGCAATGCCTTACTTCAAGTTCACCTTGATTTATCTTTTCCCTTAGAAAGTGAAATCTAGCTTCGATATGCTTACTCCTTCGACGAAAAGCTGGATTCTTTACAAGATTAATGGTCGACTTGTTGTCGATCTGCAATACTAGAGATTTCTTCACTTTAACCTTAATCTCTTCCAACATAAATTCTGCTACATATTCAGCCTCGCATGATGACAACGCCACCACAGGTTGCTTTCTTGAGCACCATGTGATTGGGGAACCAAATACTTGAAAGAAATAACCAGTTGTGCTTCTTCAATCTTTCTTATCTCCATACTAATCAATATCTGAATGGAAAGTAACTGTAGCTTCTTTGCTTTAAGAGTCTCGTCAAAATAGAATTCCACAATTTATCGATCATTTTAAGTATCTCAAGATGCTTCTTGCAACCTTCATGTGTGACACCCTTGATTCACTCATGTATCTTCTTAATAATCTGAATGTGAAACCTATATCAATTTGACCGTTGCACACATACCTCAGATATTCCACAATTTATTTGAACAAAGTAGCATCGACTTTGTCTTTCTCTCCATGATTCTCCAACTTTAAATTTGGTTCGACAGGCGAAGATGCATGTAAGAGTCAAATCATCCATCTTGAATCTCTTGAGTATATCTTTGACATACTACTTTTGATGCAGCATCATACCTTGCTTCGACATTTGAAATTTCATGCCTAAGAAATAACACAATTTCCCATATATGATATTTCAAATTTCCTCATCATTAGCTCTTTGAACTTCGATAAGTTCTCTAAGTTATTTCCAATTACCAATAAGTCATCAACATATAAGAAGATGATCGTTATATTTTGTGCCACAATATGAACATAGACATTGTAATGCCCAATATTTAATTAAATATTTTTGAATATTTTTCCGATTAAATTTTCGAAGTTGTGGAATGTTGATTTAAGTTTTGTTGTTATTATTTGAATTAACTTATTTGATTGAGTTGTAGAAATAGTATTAGATTAATTCTGTTATTATTATTAAGTGGATTTTTAATGTTAGAAGTAGTAAAAAGGGAGGTTAGGAATTTAAGCCCAATAAGAATAATAGTATAATTGTTATATTATTATATTAGTTATTTTAGAAATAATAAGAAGTAGAAGTATCAGTAGAGAGAAAGAGGAATAAGGGTTTTGGAAGAGATAAATAGAAGGGAAAAAAGGAGGCAAAGCTAGGTGCAATCGGAGAGTTAAAACAACCTTCAATCCAAGGTAAGGATGGGGTTCTGACTCTATAATAGGGTATGTGATTAATGGTATGTGAAATTGGGTTGTAAAATTGTTTTTGTTTGTGTTTGAAATTGATATATTGTTGAAATTGAGAGATGATTGAGAACCCAATTTAATTTATATATAAGTACCTTAGTGCTATTTTTTTTAATTCCACAAGCATATATGTTGCATCGTTCCTGTAGCGGATAAATATAAGTGTCTATATTGCTTGGCATACTTTAGCCAAAGAACACAAGTGCTTATATGCTTAGATATTATAGCGCCAATAGAGTAGTAGTATATAATTTAATAGATTGAGTGTCATACTGTAGCGAAAATTGAGAGATAGGATTACAAAATGTTAAGGCGTGTTTGGCCAAGAAACAAAATGAAAATGTGTTAATTCTAGTATTGTAGCGAGAGAGATGAAATGCAAGTACTATGTATATATATTCTCCTTCTACTGTAGCGTGAATGAGTTAATGAAGAATAAGTTTCAATTACTATTATAATTTTTCATTAGTACATTAATAATAATACTGATTAATATTGTTAGTATAATTTTTAGAAGTTTTTAGTTAGAGTCAATTGAGTTGTCAATAGGGTTGTTAGAGTTGTCAATAGTGTTGTTAAAGTTATCAATAGAGTTGTTCCGTATTACTAAAAGTCACTTTTATTTGTTTTGCGTAATTTCGACATGTTTAGAGTTGTCAGTGTAAGATGTCGGTGTGTTATATATTTGTTGAAATTGCGAATTAAATTATAATATAAAATAATCCTTAGAATATGAGTGGTATTTATTTATTATTTAGCTATCAAAAATTGAGTCTGTTTGCGATACCCGTATTAACATGCTATAATTTAATTATGTGTTTCGTTATAATTGTCATGTTATTCAATATTTTATTGATTGATTTGGTAATACTATTATGATGTTGTTAAACTGTAATTAAAAATATGGGTTACACATGATAGTAACTAAGATTCAAATTGAAAATGACAAATTTAAGTACTTTAGCGGCACACCCACTGTAACAGCACACATATTGTGTTTTTATGTGTTAAACTAAAGAAAATCTATTTTCTAAGTTTATAATATATAATATTTTATTATATAATTAATGATAATAATTAATAATAATTTAGTATTATTAATTTAATAATATTGTAGAAGTTTTGTAATTAAAAATAAATATTTAGATAATTAATTAATCAGAAATAGTCGTAATTATCCGAATAATTATGCGTTTTATTTGTAGTAAATTTTAGTTGACTTGTTGTATTGTATTCTTTGTTGAAAAATGTGAATTATTGCTAAGTTGTAGGTGTATGGCCGGTGTTGAATTATTTCTAAGTTGTAGGCTTATGGTCAGTGTTGAATTATTGCTATGTTGTAAGCTTATGGCCAGTGTTGAATTATTGCTAAGTTGTAGGCTTATGGCCAGTATTGAATTATTGTTAAGTTGTTGTCGAATTGTTGTTGTTGTGTTGTTGTTGTTAAGTTGCTGTTGAAATGTTGTCGTTGTTGTTGAATGGTTGGTGTTGTAGTTGTTGTTGTGTTTCATATGTTGTCGCATACATAGCATATCAAGTTGGGAGCTCATGCTCTGTAAATTGGTCTGGATTGTCAAATATTAATTTGAAGGCTTATGTCTTGTTGATGCCTCTATTTATTGGCAGATTTCTAAGTTGGGAGTTTTGCTCTATTTGTATCACATGCATGTGCATTGTAACGAGTCGCATTCCATGTTGCATATTTAATATGTTGTGTTTTTGACTTGTGATGATTGATGTTGGTTGAAAGTTGTGAAGTAGTGATTTTATATAATCTGATCTAATAAATTATTTATCATACACTCAATTATATGGTTCGATATCTCACCCCTTTTGTTTGAATGTTTCCCTTTGTTGGTAACGTACAGGTAATCAAGAATGATAGTTGTTACCTTTGTTAGTTCGAGTCGGTGTTGTCGCTCTGATACGTAGCACTCGGGGGATGGACGCATGTTTTCTTTATTGTTGGTTTTCATTATGTTGCTGAATTTTTAAGTTGTTTTCATTAAAGACTTGTTGTCTTAAAGCTGTTTTGAGTTGGACAAGATGTTATGGTGTTTTCAGTTGAATTTGTGAATTTGCTGCATAGCAACGAAAGTTATTTTATTTTTAAAGACTAAACAGGTTGTTATCGGTTCATCCGAATTTTATGTGTTATGTATCTGAACTATAGGTGATTGAATGTCGTTGTTTATAAGTTGAAAATGTAGCATTCCATTTATTTGTTGGAAATTTTGTAACTTTGATTTTATATAATTCGTTAGATAGAAATGGGGTGTTACATTAGTGATATCAGAGCAGATCGGTTCGTCCGACTAAGTTGTCGAGTCGTAGTTTTGTTTAACAATCGAGTATTATTAATTTGAATTCTAATTGTTGTTTATGTTGTAGTGATAAGTTGAGATGTTCGAACAAGGTAAATTTTCGAGGACGAAAATATTCTAAGTGGAGGAGAGTTGTAACGCCCAATATTTAATTAATTATTTAATTAAATATTTTCGAATATTTTTCAGATTAAATTTTCGAAGTTGTGGAATATTGATTTAAATTGTGTTGTTATTATTTTATTATTATTATTATTATTATTAAGTGGACTTTTAATGTTAGAAGTAGTAAAAAGGAAAGTTAGGAATTTAAGCCCAATAAAAATAATAGTATAATAGTTATATTATTATATTAGTTATTTTAGAAATAATAAGAAGTAGAAGTATCAGTAGAGAGAAAGAGGAATAAGGGTTTTGGAAGAGATACATAGAAATGCAAAGAGGAGACAAAGCTAGGTGTAATCGGAGAGTTAGAGCAACCTTCAATCCAAGGTAAGGGTGGAGTTCTGACTCTATAATAGGGTATATGATTAATGGTATGTGAAATTGGATTGTAAAATTGTTTTTGTTTTTGTTTAAAATTGATATATTGTTGAAATTGAGAGATGATTGAGAATTCAATTTAATTTATATATAAGTATCTTAGTCCTATTTTTTTCAATTTCATATGCATATATGTTGCATCTTTTCTGTAGCGGAATAATATAAGTGTCTATATTGCTTGGCATACTGTAGCGAAAGAACACAAGTGCCTAAATGCTTGGATACTGTAGCGCCAATAGAGTAGTAATATATAATTTAATAGATTGAGTATCATACTGTAGCGAAAATTGAGAGATAGGATTACAAAATGTTAAGGCATGTTTGGTTAAGAAACAAAATGAAAATGTGTTAATTCTAGTACCGTAGCGAGAGAGATGAAATGCAAGTGCTATGTATATATATTCTCCTTCTATTATAGAATGAGTTAATGAAGAATAAGTTTCAATTACTATTATAATTTTTCATTAGTACATTAATAATAATACTGATTAATATTGTTAGTATAATTTTTAGAAGTTTTTAGTTAGAGTCAATTGAGTTGTCAATAAGGTTGTTAGAGTTGTGAATAGTGTTGTTAAAGTTATCAATAGAGTTGTTCCTTATTATTAAAAATCACTTTTATTTATTTTGCGTAATTCTGATATATTTAGAGTTGGCATTGTAAGATGTCGGTGTGTTATATATTTGTTGAAATTACGAATTAAATTATAATACAAAATAACCCTTAGAATAGGAGTGATATTTGTTTATTGTTTAGCTATAAAAAATTGAGTCGGCTTGCGATATCAGTATTAAGATGCTATAACTTAATTATGTGTTTCGTTATAATTGCATGTTATTCAATATTTTATTAATTGATTTGGTAATACTATCATGATGTTGCTAAACTGTAACTTAAAATATGGGTTACACATGGTAGCAACTAAGATTCAAATTGAGAATGACAAATTTAAGTACTGTAGCGACACACCCATTCTAACAGCACACATATCGTGTTTGTATGTGTTAAACTAAAGAAAATCTATTTTCAAGTTTATAATATATAATATTTCATTGTATAATTAATGATAATAATAATTAATAATAATTTAGTATTATTAGTATAATAATATTGTAGAAGTTTTGTAATTAGAAATAAGTATTTAGATAATTAATTAACCGGAAATAATTTTAATTGTTCGAATAATTACGCGGTTTATTTGTAATAAATTTTGGTTGACTCGTTGTATTGTATTCTTTGTTGAAAAATGTGAATTATTGTTAAGTTGTAGGTTTATGGCCAGTGTTAAATTATTGCTAAGTTGTAGGCTTATGACCAGTGTTGAATTATTGATAAGTTGTAGGTTTATGACCAATGTTGAATTATTGCTAAGTTGTAGGCTTATGATCAGTGTTGAATTATTGCTAAGTTGTAGGCTTAAGGCCAATATTGAATTGTTGTTAAGTTGTTGTCGAATTGTTGTTGTTGCGTTGTTGTTGTTAAGTTGTTGTTGAAATATTATCGTTGTGTCGGCGTTGTTGAATGGTTGATGTTATAGTTGTTGTTGTGTTTCATATGTTGTCGCATACATAGCATATCAAGTTGGGAGCTCATGCTCTGTAAGTTGGCCTGGATTGGCAAATATTAAGTTGAAGGCTTATGTCTTGTTGATGCCTCTATTTATTGGAAGATTTCTAAGTTGGGAATTTTGCTCCATTTGTATCACATGCATGTGCATTGTAACGAGTCGCATTCCGTGTTGCATATTTAACATGTTGTGTTGTTGACTTATGATGATTGATGTTGGTTGAAAGTTGTGAAGTGGTGATTTTATATAATCTGATCTAATAAATTGTTTATCATACACTCAATTATATGGTTCGATATCTCACCCCTTCTATTTGAATGTTGCCCTCTGTTGGTAACGTGCAGGTAATTAAGAAGGATAGTTGTTACCTTCGTTAGTTCAAATTGGTGTTGTCTCTCTGATACGTAGCACTCGGGGGATGGACGTATGTTCTCTTTATTGTTATGTTGCTGAATTTTTAAGTTGTTTTCTTTAAAGGCTTGTTGTCTTAAAGTCGTTTTGAGTTGGACAAGATGTTATGGTGTTTTCAGTTGAGTTTGTGAATCCGCTGCGTACCGACGAAAGTTGTTTTATTTTTAAAGACTAAACAGGTTGTTATCGGTTCATTCGAATTTTATTGTTATGTATTTGAACTATAGGTGATTGAATGTCATTGTTTCCAAGTTGAAAATGTAGTATTCCATTTATTTGTTGGAAATTTTGTAACTCTGATTTTATATAATTCGTTTGGTAGAAATGGGGTGTTACATACACCATACTCATATTTGCATTTGACGAATCCCAATTCGACTAAGCATGAGTTGATCTTCTTATTTTATGCCCTAGGTGTCGCTTGAGCCCATTGAGCGCTTTGTGCAACTTATACACCTTACTCATTTCCTTATGAATCACAAATCCTAGAGGTTGTGTTACATAGACCTCTTTGTCTACAAGACTATCCAGAAATATTTATTTCACATCTAAATGAAATGTCGACCAACCTTGCTTGCATGCCAAGGCTACCACTAGTCGAATAATCTTCAATCTTGCTGCTGGAGCAAATACTTTAGAGTATTCGAGTCTTGCTCTCTGAAGAAATCCTCGAGCTACCAATCTTGCCTTATGTTTTGTTATCGGCCCATCAGCATTGTGTTTCAACTTGAACACCAACTTTACTTTGATAGCTTTTGTGTGTGTTGGCAATTTGACTAACTCCTATGTATTGTTTCTTTCTATTGCGTGTAACTCTTCAACCATAGTTGACTTCCATTATTTACTATTTAAAGCCTCTATATAGTTTATTGGTTCAGCACCTGCAAGTAAAGCAAAATTAACTAATTCTCCAACTGGTGTTATGTTATTATCACCAGTCACTTCATAGTCTTGAAGTCTTGTTGGACGAACACTAGTTCTTTAAGGTCTTTGACTTATTCTAGCCATACCCTCTTCTACTTCGACTGTGTCGGGAGTGTCAGCAATTGCTTCGACTTCGACTGAAATATCCAATTTCTTCAACTTCAACTTCATCAGTTTCTTCATGGAAACCATAGCTCACCAATGGCTTGTTAATTACATCATTAGAATTTCAATACCACGCAGAATTTTCATCAATCACAATGACTCGACTTATCACAAATTTCTCATTGATTGGATTAAGTAGCATATGTGCACCAGTTTTATGATATTCTACCAAAATCATAGGTTCACTCTTGTTATCAAGTCTCTTTCTTCTCGCTTCAAGAATATTGAAATTCTGGTACATGCAACATACATACATCACAACATCAAAACATGATGTTAAGACAGATGTTACAACATCTGGTAGTAGATCAGATCAATTAAGTTATAAGTGATACAAAAATAAAACTGCAGAATGATAAATAACACATAGAGTTGTTAACCCAGTTTGGTGCAAACTCACCTACATTTGGGGTCTACCAAGCCAGGAAGGAAGTCCACTATCAGCAGTATTAGTTCAAAGTTAAACTCCCACGTTTATAACTTATTGCCTAATCCTTATCCAATGCAACTTCTACCTAGGACCTCTCTAAATATGAGAAATCGACGTCTCACTTCCTAAATCACCTCAGTGATCACTACTTCAAAAAACATGTCTAACATCAGACGTGAAATGCGTTTGATGTCGGTTACAGAGTCGAGGTAAATAAGGGCTTCATTAAAGGTTATCCCTTATCACATCGGGTATTAAAACGCCAAGGGGTTACATTAACTGCACATGGGTTTGATTCTCATCATCGGCTTTTTTATTATTTTCATTACTTGATGGCACGCCAATTATTAACACTCGATTTTTTGATGAATCGAGGTAATATATCAATATTATTACTTCAGTTTATTTAGAAAATCGAGAAGTTATAAAAAAATTTATATTGTTATCTACACCTGAATTACAACATACAGAATACAGAACAAATGCACACCCAAAATGGTGCGCCCATTCCTCAATCTGAAATAGAAATATTCATGGATTACACCATATGAAAATTCAAAAGGGCACACACTTTATAATTTTACATCAAAACTGAAATAAATGATTAAGAAACAAAAACAATAAGCCATTTACTTACTAGTTTTCCCATATGCCCTCTTCATAATCACAACGAGTATCATGCACATCATCTAAGTCATTTTCTTCAGATGATTAACTTACACGTGTTACTAAACAAGTAGTCTCATAGTTAAAATCTTGATTTTCATCAGTACTATCAAGATGATGTTTTCCTTGAAGAACAATTGACCATCTAGTGTTAGATGGATCGGTGACATAAAAAACTTGTTTGTCTTGGTTTGCCATGATGAATGGTTCGTTCTTGTAAGTTTCCTTTCGAATATCAATCATTGTGAATCCTAATCCATCGGTTTCTACTCCAGTTTTACTGTCTATCCACCTTATAATACGGTGGGAGAACTGAATTTTTTGTTTTATCCAAATGTACAGATAGCTAGAGTCACCACTGACTTTTCTTTTATCCAATATTTAGGAAAGGTGAAAAGAACAGGAAAGACCTTTGATAGATTTTGAGTTCGGGGGGTAAGTTATGAAAAGGGAATGTGTTAGCACCCTTTTCATCTGTATTTATCTATGAACTCTTAATTGCTTAGCTCACTTTTAAAAATCTTACTTTGCATGTGTGATTTGTTTGAAAATATTTTGAAATCGCCAATGTAAGACTGACTTTGTAATGATTCTTGTATCAGTCCTCAAGAATGTATACAAAGTGATATTTTTGAAAATATTTGTTTAAAAGTGTAGTGTGAAATTTTTTTTTGAGAAAAGTTGTGAGCAAGCAATTAAGAGTTTCTTACCCACTAAAGTATTTCTTATTCTTTTCCTTCTTCTTTAGAGATATTACTATCCATACCATTAGTTGGTAGGTAGCCCTATCTATTGGATGTGAAGGGACATGTATAAGGTCATCATATGGTCATCGAAGGCAACAAGTAAGGATACTTTAGCAATTGTATTTAAGGGACTATCATCATTTTGTAGACAACTCGAAGGGACTATATCATTTTGTAGGCAACTCGAAGGGACTAGATCATTTTGTAGACAGTTCGAAGGGTCGTCGAGGGATTATGATCTTTATTCGAAAGGTATATGATGATTTGATCGAGGGTCTTTTGCTAAAGTATCTCCACTTTCGAGGGACATGACCAATATCATAAGGCAACAAGAGAGGTTATCCTAGAGGTGCAAGTGTGTGAAGTGTATTGATTCAGTTATTTATCTTGAGTATTAGTGTTTTCTAGATTATTTTTAGTCTTGCCACGCAAACCCTAGTTACTAGCAGTTAAATATGTACATAAAAATAAAGTGCGGAATATAAAGTCCTAAGCTATTACATGGCTTTGGGAGAGGTACATAAGTATAAAAATTCATGAGAAAGTAAATCTACGCTATTACATCTTGTGAGCAGTTACATAATTAGGAAAAAATGCGAGAAAATAAATCTATGCTATTACAATTAAAGAATGCAACCTATACAATTTTCTATGAAAATTAAATAGGAAGACTTAAATAACTGAATACAACACACTCGCACACTTGCACCTCTAGGGTAACCTCCCTTGTTGCCTTCAGAATAAGAACGGTCATATCCCTCGAATGTAGGGATGCTTTAGCAAAGACCCTTTCGATGTTACCTTTCGGAAAATGATCTAGTCCCTCGAGTTGCCTACGAATAAAATGATGATAGTCCCTTACGAAAATTGCTAAAGCATCCTTATAAGTTGCCTTCGATGACCGTACAATGACCCTCGCCTGTCCCTTCACATCCAACAATAGGGCTTCCTACTAACTAATGGTATGGAAGCACTATCTAAAGGAGGAATAAAATTACAAGAGCGACCTTGAGTAGGTAGATACTCTTAATCGCTTACTCACAAAACCTTTATCACAAACACACTTCTTTTCAAACAAATGAAATATTTTCAAACAAACGCTTTGTATACATTCTTGAGGACAAATACGAGAGTCATTACAAAGTTCTCCTTACATTGGAATTTTCAAAATATTTTCAAGCACACACACAAAGCAATTTTCAAAGTGAGCTAAGCAATTAAGAGTCTGTATATAACTACAGATGAAAAGGGTGCTAACACCTTCCCTTTTCATAACCTACCCCCCGGACTCAAAATCTATCGAGGTGTTTCCTGTTCTTTTCACCCTTTCCTTATTGGATAAAAGAAAAGTTGGTGGCTTACTATCCGCAACATTTGTGATAAAATGCAAAACCAAGTCAGTTCTCCCACTGTATTATAAAACTGGAGACTCTGCGGGGGAAACATAAAAGAGGAGTTACCTCAGAGCTTAGATCACTTTAACTACTTTAAATTATCAGATTTGTTTGATTTATCTTTGGGGATTGCTTGGGTTTTGATTTCTTGCAAAGATCTTACACCCGGATCTAGGAACCTTAGGTAAGTAGCAATAGATCATGGAAACTATACGGTGTAGACTGATATGGTTGAAGTGATGGCTATGTTAGTGTGACACTTTGGTTTGTACTGGTGTTTCTTGATTCAGTCGAGGATAACATTGGGCTGCCGCATGGTGTCATAAGCACTAACTGACTTTTAGAATCTTAATTGACCCAACTTGGCCATTAGAAGGTAGTGAGATAGCCGGCTTTGGTGCAGTTTAGAGTTGGTTGATACTCGATGCTACACTCATTGAGATTCAAATTTCAGGATATTTCAGTGGCAAGTCAGTTGCTCTATTGAAATAAAACCTGCGAGAAAGATCAGTGATATGAGACTCCTAAAATCCAGTTACTTTTTAGGACAGGTTGAGCCAACTTAATTTCAATAGAAAAGGGTACTTACCTACGGACCTCATGCAGGCCTTTAAACTTAAGGCTCTTGTGTGCTTTGCTTATGTTTGCTACCTGTTCAAACATGAAATCATGACATCATAAACATCATATTTTCATTAACCATTTCAAGGATCTTAAGGGACATGTGATGCAGATTTATCATGAACCAGGCGTCTATCAAGGGGCAAGGGGATTTATTTTCTTCTAACCAGATGTCGCCAAAGAACAAAGTACTTTCACTTGAGTCAAAGGTTAGGACCCATTTGACATGGTGAGCTTGACTCTCATAGAAGAACATTCAAAGATACAAAGTTATTTAGTCAAAGCTGCAACCAAACTTAAATTCTAACATTTCACTTTTCACATATCATGCACATCATTACATAACAGGTTTTCCCATGATACATGCCTCATATTCTGCCATATTGTTGGTGCAGTTGAAACACAATCGGGCGGTGAGTGGAGTATGAGTTCCTTTGGGAGATATGATTACAACGCCGACGCCGTTACCCAAAGCATTGGAGGCTCCATCAAAGTGCATAGACCATCGGGATCCCTCCTCAGGTCCTTCATCCGGTCCAGGTACTTCATAGTCATTTACCAACATGATGTCTTCATCTGGAAAATCAAAGTTCAATGATTGGTAATCGTCCATAGGTTGGTGTGCCAAATGATCGGCCAGTACACTTCCTTTAATTGCTTTCTGAGTTGTATACTGGATATCATATTCTGTCAAGATCATTTGCCATCTTGCTATTCTTCCAGACAGAGCGGGCTTTTCAAATATGTACTTGATGGGATCCATCTTTGAAATCAATAAAGTAGTGTGAGTCAGCATATACTATCTCAGCCGGCGAGCAGCCCATACAAGAGCGCAGCAAGTTTTCTCAAGCAGTGAGTAACGAGACTCACAGTCGGTAAACTTTTTGCTCAAGTAATAAATAGCGTGCTCTTTTCGGCCAGACTCGTCATGCTGCCCCAGCACACACCCCATTGATTTGTCAAGTACTGTCAAGTAAAGTATCAGAGGTCTTCCTTCCACCGGGGGCATAAGAATGGGTGGCTCTTGAAGGTATTCCTTTATCCTTTCGAAGGCAGCCTGACATTCATCATTCCAGCGTACTACTTGATCTTTCTTCAGTAATTTGAAGATTGGCTCACAAGTAGCAGTCAGATGTGAGATGAATCGGGCAATGTAATTCAGTCGTCCCAGGAAGCCTCTGACTTCTTTCTCTATTCTTGGAGTCGGCATCTCTTGTATGACTTTTACCTTGGCAGGGTCCACCTGAATACCTTTATCACTTACAATGAAACCTATCAATTTTCCGGACCTTACCCCAAAGGTGCATTTGTTGGGATTCAATCTCAGCTTGTACAATTTGAGTCGGTCAAATAACTTCTTCAGATGGTCAAGGTGCTCCTCCTCAGTTTGAGACCTTGCAATCATGTCATCAACGTATACCTCAATCTCATGATGGATCATATCATGAAATAAAGCAACCATGGCACGTTGATAGGTTGCCCCAGCATTTTTCAATCCGAACGGCATGACCTTATAGCAGAAGGTGCCCCACTGAGTCACAAAGGTAGTCTTCTCCATATCTTCTGGAGCCATCTTGATCTGATTATACCCTGAAAAACCATCCATGAAGGAGAACACCTTGTGTTGAGCTGTGTTGTCAACAAGGACATCAATGTGAGGTAGGGGGAAGTCATCCTTGGGGCTGGCCCTGTTCAGATCCCTGTAGTCAACACACATTCTGACTTTACCGTCCTTCTTCGGTACTGGCACCACATTGGCAACCCACTGAGGGTAAGAAGTTACTGCAAGGAAACCGGCATCAAACTGTTTCATAACCTCGGCCTTGATCTTCTCAGACATCTCTGGACGCATCCGTCGGACCTTTTGCTTTACCGGAGGGCAATCTTCCTTGGTTGGCAGGTGGTGCACTACAATGTCGGCATCCAAACCCGGCATATCTTCATAGGACCAAGCAAAAATTTCCATGTAATCTTGTAGCATCTGGATCAATCGTTGCTTCACGCTGAGCTCTAGATTGGCACCAATCTTGACCTCTTTCCTATCTGTCTCAGTACCCAAGTTAATTGTTTCCACAGGCTCTTCATGTGGTCGAATAGTTCTCTCTTCCTGGAGCAGCAGTCTTGCGAGTTCACCAGGCACTTCGCAATCATCTTCACCTTCGTCCTCGGCCAAGTTGATCGGATTTTAGAAGTCATAACTGGCGGTAGCAGAGCTGTTACCAGTGAGATCCAGAGTGGATTGAAACCTGTATAGGTGAGTGTGTGTAAATATAGCTGTTTTGCAATATATATAACACAGAAAGGAAAAGAGCACAAGATTTGAAATGCAACAAACGTCCAATGTTTTGATTGATGATATATGAAAATGTCATACAAAAAACCCTCACAAATGGAGCTACGATGCCCCGGGTAGGACACCGAGCCAACAAAGTTTTAACATATTGTTTGTTACAAATTGGAAATCAAAAGAAATTAATTACTGCGTGACAAATGTGATAGGGGTAAAATCCTTTGCCGTCCAGTTGCTTGGTCCGTCGCTGGTGGTCGGGTAGATCCAACTGTCAAACTCTGCTTCCTCTACATCCTCCTCGATGGCATTCACCCTTGAGCTGGAGATAAACACCGGAGCCTTTCTGATCTTCTCTTTGCGCACAACCCTCTGAGCCTCTGCAGTAAAGCCTAGCCCAAACTTGTCGTTCTTCTGAGTGAAGTCGGGAAGCTGACCCCAGCTTGCACAATTGCCTTTCTGAACCACAGCCCGGGCATCCCTTAAGGAAGCCATCTTCAAGGAAACATTCTCTTCAACTGTTGCCTCTGCTGCTGCTGAAATTGGATGCACCTCCTCGAAATGCTGAAAGGGGGTTTCAATAAACTCCCCATCCATCTCAATGTATCTGAAGGAATTCAAATGGCTCACCATGTATTCCTCTTCTCCTTGCACAGTGACGATCTTCCCCTTGACGGGATACTTCAGCTTCTGGTGCAAGGTGGAGGTTACTGCCCCAGCTTTATGGATCCAAGGTCGACCCAGTAGACAAGAGTACGATGGACGTATATCCATCACATAAAAAGTAGAGTCAAATACTTGAGAGCCCACACGAATAGGGATGTTAACCTCTCCATGAACCATCCTTTTTGAACCGTCAAAGGCCCTGACGATGATATTGCTGGGCTTCAGTTCCAGGCCTTCATAATCCAAACGGTCTAAAGCCTTTTTCGGTAGAACATTCAAGGAAGAACCAGTATCCACCAATACATGCGCCAGAGTAGTGCCCCTGCATTCGATAGAGACATGCAGGGCATCGTTGTGGTCTCTTCCCTTCGCGGTCAGGTCAGCATCTGAAAACCCCAAGCCATTGTCTGCTGTCAGGTTTGCTACGCAATCAGCGCATTGGACTGCAGATGTCTCCTGTGGTACATGGGCCGTCTTGAGAAATGAAATCAAGGCTTTAGCATGGGCCTCAGAGCATAGCAATAAGGAGAGCAGGGAGATATTGGAGGGCGTATGCCCCAGCTGTTCGACAACATTGAAATCACTTTTCTTTATTATTTTCAGAATCTCCTCCATTTCTTGTTGGGAGGCCTCAGCATTTACGGGTATTGGTGCCTCCATCCGGGCAGGCTCTTCTTCAATCCCTTTGCCCCGAGCATTTGAGCACTCGGCAGCAGGGGAAACAACTTGATCAGCAGCAGGAACAGGTAAACTTGCAGGTTTTATAAGGAGGGGTCTTCGAATGGCGGGCGGTGCAATGTCAGGCGAGAAGAGCCTGCCACTGCGGGTGACCTTGGCTGGACCAGTGATATCGCAGATACTGGCGCCAGTGTCAAATTCCTGTTTGATTCCATTCACATATACGTCTGCCCCATAATGCCAAGGGACATCTTTATCAGACACGTAGGGGAGAGGCCCCGGAACAGTAATAATCACAGGTGCAACAGTCATGATTTGAACAGGCTTCTTCAGGGGAGCCTTGATTGGATTTTTGAAGATGGTAACCACAGAAACTTCTTTTATCGGAACCAACTGAACAGCAGACTTCTTAAACAGAATCTCCTTGCTATCCATTAGGCTTTGGATGCCTAACCTCAGCAAGGGACAATCAGATAGGGAAACAGCACAGAACAGGCAACCTTCACCGCAACCCGGAAATAAACCGGCCCGCAGTAGGTTCTTCTTGACATTCTTCAGAGGGGTAACAACTTCATTTACCGAAACAGCATACATTTCTTCCTCAATGGCATTTACTCTATGCTGGGGCATAGGAGCAGTTACAACATTTGGTCTCTCCGGCGCTTCAAACTGAATTTCCTTTGCGTCGATCAGATCTTGCACTTTGTTTCTCAAGGCCCAGCAATCATCAGTAGTGTGCCCGGGACCATCAGAATGATAAGCACACCGGGAATTCCGGTTATACTTAGGAGACGCAGTGTTGACGACCTTAGGAGCTTCTTTGAGGGTCACCAGGTTGGTGGATAACAGTTGGGGTAAAATTTGAGATAAGGTCATACTCAGCCGAGTATACTGCCTCTTGGGCCTTTCGCTTCTTTGTTGATTGTACTGCTGAGGAGCGGCAACAGGTTTGGAGATGACCAAAGTATTGACGGCTTGGCGACTTTCGGGCTTGACTTGTCTTCTAGGACCATAGACGGCACTTGCTTCTTTCTTAAACGGCCTCTTCTCAGCACTTGTGGAGGCAGCCTTTTGTATCTTTCCTGACCTGATGCCAGCTTCAATTCTTTCTCCTGTCAATATCAAATCTGTAAACCCAGCGGAGGAGTTACCAACCAAATGATTGAAAAACGGACCAGACAACGTCCCTAGAAACATATCAACCAACTCCCGATCAGTCAATGGAGGCTGCACCCTGCCAGCCAAATCTCTCCATTTTTGAGCGTACTCTTTGAACCCCTCACCCGTTCCTAGAGACATACCCTGAAGTTGGGTACGCGTAGGAGCGAGATCAGAATTGTATTGGTATTGTCTGTAGAATGCGGTTGCCAAATCTTCCCAGTGTCGGATGCTAGCTCCATCCAATTGGTAGAACCATTCAAGTTGTGATCCCGAGAGGCTATCTTGGAAGAAGTGAATCCAGAGATTCTTGTCCGCCGTGTAAGGTTGGATTTTCCTTACGTACGACCTCAAATGCAGCTTTGGGCAGGAGACCCCATCATACTTGGCAAAGGCAGGCGCCTTAAACTTGTGAGGAATTACTACCCCAGAAGATAACCCCAGATCTCCGAAATCCAGTCCCGGTACATTCTGAATTTCCATGGCGCTCAAGCGGTCCTCCAATTGCTTGTACCTGTCAGCAGCAGGTGGGTATTGTTCATCGTTATAGTCCGTCTCGTTGTCGGAGACTGCGGGACTAGGAGCTCCTCCCCCTTGGGGACTGTTTTTCTCAGCAGAAGAAGTAGTTGGATCAGCTTCATTATGGAGGGTGTTCCCAAATCTGCGTCCGGTGTTGAACAACGCAGTCCTCTTTTTCTTTTTCTTCTTCATGAGTAGAGTCTTCTACTCTTGCTGACCCTGGGCTAGGCTTAGGACCATCTCTTGAAACTGTGCACTTTGGGCCTGAAGGGCCTTGATTGCTTGCTCACTGGATGAGTCTGGATTCATGATGACTGACTGACTGACTGACTGACTGACTGACTGTTCCAAATAAACAGCGAAGAAAATTAAGCAACCTGTAGAAAAAATGGGTACCTGTTATGCACATGATGCATGAGATGCTATCTATGCAATGCATTCAAGGGTTTTGGAAATTCACAATTGTTGTAGACAAAAGGAACGCACGTCATATTAATAAGAAAAGATTTGTTAGCACATAAATGCCCCATGGGCCAAAAAATACAAAATAATTTCTCAGGGTAGAAAGACATTGCGCATCCTTTTTGGTGCGATGTAGGTGTTAAGGACCTCTTGCTCATGGAGTCGGCGGGTAAGCTCTAGAACCTTCTTCTCACTGGCGTAGAAGCTAGCCTCAAAAGTATTACGTTCTTCCTTGAGCTGAATCCAGCTTTTCTGCATCTCCTCCCACAATGTAGGCATGTCTAGATGTAGGATGGTGTAGGGAACCTCTCCTTCATTGACGGGCTCTTTAATCACAGGGAGAATATGAGGATAAGGCATCATCAATCTTTGGGCTCGGGCTCGTACCCATTTGAGATAAGGTTCAAGAGGGATGGAGTTCTTGTGTCCCAGAGTCCTGCTATCAACCTTGTCGAGTTTTCCCCAAGCTCTGATGAATCTTTGGCGAAGTCCCTGCGTATCGTTGTCGAAGTCAAAAACTAAACTAGGAATCAACATATCATGAGGGCCATCCCTCCGGGCATTGCCTCAAAGCTAGGCAAGGATTGTAGGTGATACCCCCTCTAATTCCAAGTAAAGGAACATTAGGAAATTCTCCGCAACGATCGACAATGATGATATTTTCTCTGGACCGAGAACACCAATGCACATCCGAATGAGTAAGAGCCATCAATCGTTGGGACCACCTTGTACCTTGATCATTCTTCAAGACAGATTGTGGAAGGTGCGAAATAAACCACCTTGCAAGGAGGGGAGTACAGCACATGAGAACACCCCTCTTTCTCATTGTTCGTGTGTAAAATGAGTGAAGGATGTCCCCAAGTAACGTTGGTATTGGATTTCTGGATAAGAAGATTTTGACAGCATTGACATCTACCAATTGGTCAGGATTTGGGAACAAGACCAACCCATAGATAAGGAGTGTCACAATCTCTTCAAAGGCTTGTAGGTCCAATGAGTTCCAACATTCTTGTGCCTTCTCAAACAAGAACTTGGCTAAGAATCCTTTGACGCCGCTTCTGGTTTCCCAATGCCCCTTGATGTCAGATGGTTGTAGATGTAATGCTCGAGCAACGTCTTCCGGCTTTGGTTCCTTTTCCGTACCGTTGAAGGGTAGTTGATTAAGGATAGGGATTCTCAGGAGTTGAGAAAACTCCTCCAGAGTGGGTACCAACTGATAATCGGGGAAAGTGAAACAGTGGTGAAGAGGGTCAAAGAACTGGAATAGCACTTTCATCATGTCTTCTTCAATGTTGGTGTTGACTAGGCTGAGCAGTCTACCATGTCTTTCACTGAAGGATGAATTTTCCGGAATTCTTGAGGTGAGCTCCTTGAGTTGAGGGGAGATTCTCACAAGGCTGACTTGAATGGTATTTCTGCGAGGAATCTCCATGTCCTGCAAAACAAGAACAAAGATGAAGATCCAAAACCCTTGAAATGGTTAGTAAATGCATATGATGCTTCATGATGTTTATGATGTATGCATAAAACATATGTACAAGCAAATCACATCAAACCCTAGTTTCAGGCTGGCCTGGGGTTTCATAGGTGAGTACCCTCTTGAGTGTAGTTGGCTTAAAAACCTGTCCTATAAATAGTAACCGGGTTCTAAGGAGCTCAATATCATTGGATTGTTTTCAATGTTCATTGTTTCGGTTTAGCCACTTAACTAGCGACCAAAATATTCCAAGAAAACAACCCTCAATGAGTGTAGTATCGAGTATCTACCAACTTCGGACTGCACCAAAGCCGGTCATCTCACTACCCCTAATGAAAGGCCAAGATGGTCAAGTAAGGTTCTAGGTCATTAGTGCTTAGTGACATCACTCAGCGGCCCCGTACTCTCCTTGATTGAACTCAAGGGTTACCGGTACTCACAAATATGTCGCACTAATATAGCTATTGCTTAGACCGTGTCGGTATACCCCGCACAGTTTCCACAACGTATTGCTATCTATGAATGTTTCCCAAAAATCCGGGTGGAGGATTATAAACCCAAACAATAGAGCCCAAGTATAAAGCAAGCAAATCAAACAATTAGTCATGCAAGAGGGTGATCTAAGCGCTAAGGTTACTCCACTTTTTTTAAAAAGTATCTCCAGCAGAGTCGCCAGTTCTGTGATACGGTAGGAGAACTGACTTGAGGTTTTGCGTTTGTATTCGCAAATGTTGCGGTTAGCAAGAGTCGCCACCGACTTTTTATTTTATCCTAAGGAAAGGTTTAAAAAGCACAGCAAAAACCTTTGAGATGTTTTCTTGGGTTCGGGGAGTAGATTATAGAAAGGGAAGGTATTAGCACCCTTTCTATCCATGGTTATCCATGGGCTCTTAGTTACTTGCTTAGATCAACTTGCCTTTTATTTTCAATTTGTTTGAAATGGTGCTTTGTGTGTGTGGGTTTGAAAATGTTTTGAAAAGAGGCCAATGTGGTGGCAACCTTTGTAATGATCCATGTTGGGATGTATACAAAGGTGTATGTCTTTTGAAAAAAAGTTTTTATTTGTTTTTGAAAGTTGTTTTGAAAGTGTAGTGATGTGTGATTTTGAAATTAGGCAAGTGTTTTGTTTTGCAAGTTTGATTCAAGTAACTAAGAGGTTGTCTACTCCTAAATTTCTCAAAAGATTATTGCTATGTTTTAACCCTTTTAACAAGTTTGTTCCACCATTGAATTTGGTGGTCAATCTTGTGTTAGGATGTGAAAGGGACAGGCGCGGGTCATCGTTTAGACCATAATTGCAATGGTGCCAAGTATCTTTGGGCATTTTCCTTAAGGGACTTGATCATTTTTTAGGCAACTTTCGAAAGCGTCATCGGGGGACTATGATCATTTGAATTGTGTTTGTTTTGCCCAAAGAGACCTAACATGCAATATGGCCCAATTTTGAAAGGCAACAAGTGGATATAACCCTAGGGGTGTTAGTGTGCAAGTGTGTTTTATTGCATACAAGAGTTTTTCTTTGAATTAGGTTTTTCTATTTCATTGATTTTATCTTGTCATACACGTCCTAATTACTAGCAATAAGAAGCGGAAATGTAAGATCCTACGCTATTACAACAATTAGGGGAAGGGGATACACATTTGTATATGGGGGGTTCAACGAGAAAAATAGACAAAAAAGAAAATAGCGAAAAACAAGATATATAGAGAGAGAGAGGGAGCCCGCGCGCTGTTGGGAGGCCATCAGAAGTTCTGACCCAGATCCGCTGTCAGATGATCAACCTGTTGGTGAAACTGGATGAGTCAGAACTTCTGACTCTAGAACCTGCAAAATAGAACCTTGTTAGTGGGGAAACCAGAAGTTCTGATTTCCCTGCGCTGCAAGACAGAAGTTTGTTAGTGGAGAACCCAGAAGTTCAGATTCTGCTGAAAAGGCAATAACTCTCAGAGGTTCTGATGTCATTGACAGCAAAACAGGCTTCAGATGTGCTAACGTCAAAGTCAGCACTTGGCTTTTTCCTGCACTAATCAGAACATCTGCAATCCTGTTGTTACTCCACAAAACAAAAAAACATATTTGGAACAGATCCAGCAAAATAGCAAAATGCCTCAGAGGTCAGAATCACCAAGGTCACAGGCAAGTCCTAAACTGGCTCAGAACGTTCTGAGGTATGAGAGTCCTCAGAACATAAACAGCAATAACACGAATATTTACATTATGTTACTTGAATATGCACAGCTGATGATGCTTAACAGTGTGGTGAGGGTCAGCAGGTGCTTACCTGACTTTCTGGAAAATGGTGGGTGAAAGTTAGCTTTTGGTTCTGGTGGTGTTCTGGACAGATTTGGAAAAGGGGAAGTGAAGGTGTATACGTGTATAGGGTCAGAAGTTTGGAAAGAACGTTTTTGGTTTACAGAAAAGAGCTGGATGTTTGATGAAGTTGAAGGTAAGAAACTTAAAGTTATGAAACAAAGCTGGAGATTTTGGCAGAGTTTCAGAATGTTATGTTGCTAGGAGTTTCGTTTCTCTCTTAGCAATTTTTCTGTTTCTTTTCTTGAACGTCTTTTGCAGTGGTGAAAGCTCTCTATTTATAGGCAAAATTCTTGTGGATGCCTTGAACATTTAAGGCGCCAACAGAGTTTGAATTTGTTCTTTGACAGAAATTCCTGGGAAGTTGTGATAACAGCTATCTTTCAGCCTAGGTAGCAGCAGCATGCGTAGATTGGGGAGAAGTGACCTCTGAAGTGGGCGGTGGCGTGAAGACCCATGCCAGAATCTGTGCAAAAGCATTTTCCAATCCACACGTGAATGCTCAGGAGTGGTTGGGAGCATTAATGGGCATTAAATGGTGACAAGACCTGTCAATACCAACATTCTGGTTGTTGAATCAGCAGCGTAAACCATGCTCTGGCCTTGGCTACCTGTTGTCTTAGCAAGCTCTGGAGATTCTCCTGGTTTTCTGGTACGTTCCTTGGATCTACTTCTGGACAATCTGGACTTAGAGATTCTGTATCAATGTGACACCTATCCCTCTGACCTTTCATCTTCTGATTTCAACCTGTTCTGAAGGAGCCTTCATACTTTCATGTTTCTCTTGCATTCCTTTAGTAAGTTCTGACTGAGCTTGTGTAACTGCTGAAGGGGCATGTTCTGTTTGAGGCTTACACTCTGAACCACGTTTACAACTTCTGATTGAACTGATGTAGCTGCTGAAGAGCCAACTTCTGACCACGCTGAGCCAAGCTTGCAACTTCTGACCGTCTTCATCTGGAATGGGTCCAGAAGTTCTGAAGCGCTGATTTTTTTCTAAAAATACTTATTTTAAAGAAACATTTTAAGCACTTAGAATTTGATTTTCCTCAAGATGAAAGCGTTGTTTCTGGAGTTTGTGAGATCATCTTGCTCTTGTAAGTGACTTGCTTGGGCAAAAGGATAACTCAGGACTTGGATTTGTTTCAGGGGATTTTGAAAAATCTAAGATGGTTTCCTGAAGAAAGGGAGGGCGAATTTTGGGGTACAACAGTTGCCCCTGTTCAATCTTCTTGAACCTGAAGAGTTAGATTGGCGAGTTTGCCTTTCGCGACTCGAAGGTAAAAGGAGATTGGACACCAGAGTGCCCGAAAATTTGCACTCGCTTAGTAGAGTATCAGCAATGTGATGGCGGGAATGGGCTTACAGATGCCATTTGGAAGTGCGGTAGATAGGGGGATGGGCTTACAGATGCCATCTGGAGATGTGACAGAACTTTGTCGGGAATGGGCTTATAGATGCCATTTGGAAGTGTCGATCGCGTAAGAGATTCCTTAGCGAGAAACTTGTATATTTGAGAAAGACGGATGTTTTCCTGGCTTGTTACAGGTGTTCGATCTTCAATCTCCTTATGCAGATGTGCCCTGGTTAGATACAAGTATCGAATCTACAATCGGTTGCTCACAGATGTGCCCTGGCTGGATACAGGAGTCGAATCTGGAAATAGTCGTTAATAGATGTGCCCTGGCTGGATACAGGAATCGAATCTTCGGACTCTTCAAACGTGCCCTGGCTAGATACAGGAATCGAGTCTGGAAATAGTCGTTAATAGATGTGCCCTGGCTGGATACAGGAATCGAATCTTCGGACTCTTCAGACGTGCCCTGGCTAGATGCAGGAATCGAGTCTGGAAACGTTGTAGTTGATAGATGTGCCCTGGCTGGATACAGGAATCGAATCTTTGAACTCTTCAGACGTGCCCTGGCTAGATGCAGGAATCGAGTCTGGAAACGTTGTAGTTGATAGATGTGCCCTGGCTGGATACAGGAATCGAATCTTTGAACTCTTCAGACGTGCCCTGGCTAGATGCAGGAATCGAGTCTGGAAACGTTGTAGTTGATAGATGTGCCCTGGCTGGATACAGGAATCGAATCTTTGAAATCTTCAGACGTGCCGTGGCTAGATACAGGAATCGAGTCTGGAAATAGATCACTCTCAGATATGCCCTGGCTAGGTACAGGTATCGAATCCGGAATTTGTGACAGTTGAAGGTAGTTGTTTTTGGGATCGTCTTTTTTCCCTGAAAAGGCAAAAACATAAGTTGTACGCCATGTCGTGATGTATGATATGCATGATGTCATGATGTTCAACATGAGATAGTGTTGCATGCACTTTATCATGTATGTAAGCAAGATGTATGAAAGTGTGAAATGCTTATGAATGTATCTTTGTCTTAGGAAAATAGGTCTTTGACGATCGGTTGGGGAGTTGCCCTGTGGCCGAGATACTTTGCTGAAGTTTTGATGAGAGCTTCGCTGAGGGTTTCGATGATGGACTCCACTGGGGATAACAAAGATAAAATCTGCTGGGGATACCAAAGATAAAATCTGCTGGGGATTTGAAAGATAAACTCCGCTGGGGATTGAAAGATAAACTCCGCTGGGGATTGAAAGATAAAATCCGCTGGGGATTGAAAGAACTTTGTTGGGGGCGATCTTCCGTGGAGATTAGCTGAGGATAACTCAGTTATAAGCCCTTGTGAGGAATGACTCTGAATAAAGTTAGGGAGAGACGTCCGTATTCTGCAGGAGATAAGCTTCCAGAATCTAGTGGGGATAAGCTTTAAGACCTGTTGGGGACAAGAATCCCACTTTCCTGGGGAAACTTTTGGAATTGTGCTGGTAAATGGTTCTACTGGGGTGTCCGTATTTCGCCAGGTAACAAACTTAGATCAAGACTGTCGGGGATGCTTGCTGACGAATGCCTATACTCCGCTGGGGAATGTGGTGCCTTTTTCAGGATTGATAGGGAACCAACTCTGTTTGGGGAAAGTATTGCCGAATCTTGTCTTACTCTGCGGGGAGTTGAGATGATTTAGTCGCATTCTTCAGTCGAATCTACCTTGGTACCTTGGCGGACAAAGCAACCCGACCGCATCAGACAACTTTACATTGCCATGTGTCCGATGTCACCTGTAATTGATCTTTTGTCTCATACGCGAATATTTATGAATCAGCAATTTTAATGTCAAATGCATATATCAAAAACGAACATTGGACGTTCTTCGCAAGACAAAACAGAAAGAAGAAAACAATGGTAATTTGTACGGACACGTGAATTTGTATTGATTTGAACTTTGCCTGTGAATAGGCGTTTTTATACAAGAGGCTGACATCCTAGTAAGAGGACGCCGCCAAATAACATAGAATTTTGAAAAAGAAATAAAACAGCTGTGTGAACGATCCCACTGGGTTCCAACTCTGCTATTGCCTTTATGTCTCCGGGCGTCTCATCGCTTTGCTGCCTGGTTGAAGATGAAGCTGATTGGTCGATGCCGAAGTCTGAGCTAGGTAGTGGATACTGAATTCTGGATGCGATGTGATCCAATGAGACATAGTGTTACGCTCCATCCCTAACTTTTGCCTGGACCGCCCTTTCAGGTTTTCAGTCCACCGGGATACCCATTTTTGCCCAAGCCGCCTTTTCAGGTTTTCGACTTGCCGGGTGTACAGATTTTTTTTCATTTCATCCCTTATTTTTGCCCGAACCCTTTTGGTTCGCCAGGAAGCCCTTATTTTTGCCTAGGTATGTCAACCTAGCGGGTCTTTCATTTACGCGTAGTATTTTTTCACTATGTCTGCATTGGCGGGGTGAGGAAGGTCGTCACCATCCATGGTGGTTAGGATCATGGCTCCTCCTGAGAACACTCGTTTAACCACAAATGGCCCTTCGTAAGTAGGGGTCCATTTACCCCGGGGATCACTTTGAGGAAGGATGATGCGTTTGATTACCAGGTCCCCAACTTGATACTCTTGCGGTCTGACTTTCTTGTTAAATGCCCTGATCATCCGCTTTTGATACGTTTGACCATGACAGATAGCAGTGAGCCTCTTTTCGTCAATCAGATTTAATTGATCAAGTCGAGTCTGGATCCAATCATCTTCATTCAAGTCTGCATCCTTCATTATCCGGAGAGAGGGTATCTGGATTTCAATTGGCAAGACTGCTTCCATTCCATAGACCAAGGAGAAGGGAGTTGCCCCGGTTGACGTTCTGGCTGAGGTGCGGTACCCATGAAGAGCAAACGGTAACATCTCGTGCCAATCTTTATAGGTCACTGTCATCTTCTGCACAATTTTCTTGATATTTTTATTGGCTGCCTCTACAGCCCCATTCATCTTCGGCCGGTAGGGAGAAGAATTGTGGTGTTGTATCTTGAATTGTTCACAGAGTTCAGTGATCATTTTGTTATTGAGATTGGTACCGTTGTCCGTAATGATTCTTTCCGGGACGCTGTACCGACAGATCAGGTTATGCCGGATGAAACGCGCCACGACGCTCTTGGTTACTGTGGCATAGGACGCTGCCTCAACCCACTTCGTGAAGTAATCGATCGCCACCAAGATGAAGCGATGCCCATTGGATGCCGTCGGTCGGATCTCACCGATCATATCGATGCCCCACATTGCGAAAGGCCAAGGTGCCGTCAGGACGTTCAGAGGAACCGGTGGGATATGCACCTTGTCAGCATAGATCTGGCATTTATGACAAGTTCGGGAGTGTTGGTAACAATCGGCTTCCATTGTGGACCAGAAATATCCTGCCCGAAGGATTTTCTTAGCCATGGTGTGTCCACTGGAATGTGTTCCAAACGTGCCTTCATGTAGTTCCATCATAATTTTCTCTGCTTCAGCCTTATCCACACAACGTAGCAGAGTTGACAGACGCACCTTCAGGGTATTCCTGAGCTTCCAAGTACCTCTTCACCTCATGATACCAGGGTTTTTCAATAACTTTCTCAGCCTCGAGCTCGCAACAGTATGCCGGTTCATCCAACTTCCAGATAATGATTCGGGAAGCCTCATTGTCCCATTTAACTTTGAACATTGAAGACATCGTAGCTAGGGCGTCCGCTAGCTGATTCTCCTCCCTAGGGAAATGTTCGAAAGTTATCTCTTCAAAGTGAGGGAGCAAGGTCGACACATACTCCTTGTAAGGAATAAGATTCGGGTGTTTCGTATCCCACTCGCCTTTGATCTGATTGATCACGAGAGCGGAATCTCCGAAGACACTTAGGAATTTTATCCTTAAGTCGATTGCAGCTTGTAAACCCATGATACATGCCTCATATTCTGCCATATTGTTGGTGCAGTTGAAACATAATCGGGCGATGAGGGGAGTATGAGTTCCTTTGGGAGATATGATTACAGCGCCGACGCCGTTACCCAAAGCATTGGAGGCTCCATCAAAATGAAAAGACCATCGGGATCCTTCCTCAGGTCCTTCCTCAGGTCCTTCCTCCGGTCCAGGTACTTCACAGTCAGTTACCACCATGATGTCTTCGTCCGGAAAATCAAAGTTCAATGATTGGTAATCGTCCACAGGTTGGTGCGCCAAATGATCTGCCAGTACACTTCCCTTAATTGCTTTCTGAGTTGTATACTGGATATCATATTCTGTTAAGATCATTTGCCATCTCGCTATTCTTCCAGACAGAGCGGGCTTTTCGAATATGTACTTGATGGGATCCATCTTTGAAATCAATAAGGTAGTGTGAGTCAGCATATACTGTCTCAGCCGGCGAGCAGCCCATACAAGAGCGCAACAAGTTTTCTCAAGCAGTGAGTAACGAGACTCACAGTCGGTAAACTTTTTGCTCAAGTAATAAATAGCGTGCTCTTTTCGGCCAGACTCGTCATGCTGCCCCAGCACACACCCCATTGAATTATCAAGTACCGTCAAGTATAGTATCAGAGGTCTTCCTTCCACTGGTGGCATAAGAATGGGTGGCTCTTGGAGATATTCCTTTATCCTTTCAAAGGCGGCCTGACATTCATCATTCCAGCGTACCACTTGATCTTTCTTCAGTAATTTGAAGATTGGCTCACAAGTAGCAGTTAGATGTGAGATGAATCGGGCGATGTAATTCAGACGTCCCAGGAAACCTCTGACTTCTTTTTCTGTTTTTGGAGTCGGCATCTCTTGAATAGCTTTTACCTTGGCAGGGTCCACCTGAATACCCTTATCACTCACAATGAAACCTAGCAATTTTCCGGACCTTACCCCAAAGGTGCATTTGTTGGGATTCAATCTCAGCTTGTACAACTTGAGTCGGTCAAACAACTTCCTCAGATGGTCAAGTTGCTCCTCCTCAGTTTGAGATCTTGCAATCATGTCATCAACGTATACCTCAATCTCATGATGGATCATATCATGAAATAAAGCAACCATGGCACGTTGATAGGTTGCCCCAGCATTTTTCAATCCGAATGGCATGACCTTATAACAGAAGGTGCCCCACTGAGTCACAAAGGTAGTCTTTTCCATATCTTTCGGGGCCATCTTGATCTGATTATACCCTGAAAAACCGTCCATGAAGGAGAACACCTTGTGTTGGGCTGTATTGTCAACAAGGACGTCAATGTGAGGTAGGGGGAAGTCATCCTTGGGGCTGGCCCTGTTCAAATCCCTGTAGTCAACACACATTCTGACTTTACCGTCCTTCTTCGGTACTGGCACCACATTGGCAACCCACTGGGGGTAAGAAGTCACTGCAAGGAAATCGGCATCAAACTGCTTCATAACCTCGGCCTTGATCTTTTCAAACATCTCTGGACGCATCCGTCGGACTTTTTGCTTTACCGGAGGGCAATCTTCCTTGGTTGGTAGGTGGTGAACTACAATGTCGGCATCCAAACCAGGCATATCTTCATAGGACCAAGCAAAAATCTCCATGTAGTCTTGTAGCATCTGGATCAATCGTTGCTTCACGCTGAGCTCTAGATTGGCACCAATCCTGACCTCTTTCCTATCTGTCTCAGTACCCAGGTTGATTGTTTCTACAGGCTCTTCATGGGGTTGAATAGCCCTCTCTTCCTGGAGTAGCAGTCTTGCGAGTTCACCAGGCACTTCGCAATCATCTTCACCTTCGTCTTCGGCCAAGTTGATCGGATTTTCGAAGTCATAACTGGCGATAGCAGAGCTGTTACCAGCGAGATCCAGAGTGGATTGAAACCTGTATAAGTGAGTGTGTGTAAATATAGCTGTTCTGCAATATATATAACACAGAAAGGAAAAGAGCAAAAGATTTGAAATGCGACAAACGTCCAATGTTTTGATTGATGATATAGAAAATGTCATACAAAAAGCCCTCACAAATGGAGCTACGATGCCCCGGGTAGGACACCGAGCCAACAAAGTTTTAACATATTGTTTGTTACAAATTGGAAATCAAAAGAAATCAATTACTGCGTGACAAATGTGATAGGGGTAAAATCCTTTGTCGTCCAGTTGCTCGGTCCGTCGCTGGTAGTCGGGTAGATCCAACTGTCAAACTCAGCTTCTTCCACATCCTCCTCGATAGCATTCACCCTTGAGCTGGAAATAAACACCGGAGCCTTTCCGATCTTCTCTTTGCGCACCGCCTTCTGAGCCTCTGCAGTAAAGCCTAGCCCAAACTTGTCGTTCTTCTGAGTGAAGTCAGGGAGCTGACCCCAGTGTGCACAATTGCCTTTCTGAACCACAGCCCGGGCATCCCTTAGGGAAGCCATCTTCAAGGAATCATTCTCTTCGGCTATTGTCTCTGCAGCTGCTGAAATTGGATGTACCTCCTAGAAATGCTGAAAGGGGGTTTCAATAAACTCCCCGTCCATCTCAATATATCTGAAGGAATTCAAATGGCTCACCATATACTCCTCTTCTCCTTGCACAGTGACGATCTTCCCCCTGACGGGATATTTCAGCTTCTGGTGCAAGATGGAGGTCACTGCCCCAGCTTTATGGATCCAAGGTCGACCCAGTAGACAAGAGTACGATGGACGTATATCCATTACATAAAAAGTGGAGTCAAACACTTGAGAGCCCACACGAATAGGGATGTTAACCTCTCCATGAACCATCCTTTTGGAACCGTCGAAGGCCCTGACGATGATATTGCTGGGCTTCAATTCTAGGCCTTCATAATCCAGACGATCTAAAGCCTTTTTCGGTAGGACATTCAAGGAAGAACCAGTATCCACCAATACATGCGCCAGAGTAGTGCCCCTGCATTCGATAGAGACATGCAGGGCATCATTGTGGTCTCTCCCTTTCGCGGTCAGGTCAGCATCTGAAAAACCCAAGCCATTGTCTGCTGTCAGATTTGCTATGCAATCAGTGAACTGGACTGCGGACGTTTCCTGCGGCACATGGGCCGTCTTGAGAAATGAGATCAAGGCCTTAGCATGGGCCTCGGAGCATAGCAATAAGGAGAGCAGGGAAATCTTGGAGGGTGTATGCCCCAACTGCTCGACAACATTAAAATCACTCTTCTTTATTATTTTCAGAATCTCCTCCATTTCTTGTCGGGAGGCCTCAGCGTTTATGGGTAATGGTGCCTCCATCCGGGCAGGCTCTTCTTCAATCCCTTTGCCCCGAGCATTTGATGACTCGGCAGCAGGGGAAACAACTTGATCAGCAACAGTAACAGGTATACTTGTAGGTTTTATAAGAAGGGGTCTTCGAATAGCGGGCGGTGCAATGTCAGGCGAGAAGAGCCTGCCACTGCGGGTAACTTTGGCTGGACCAGTGATATCGCAGATACTGGCACCAGCGTCGAATTCTTGTTTGATTCCGTTCACATACACGTCTGCCCCATAATGCCAGGGGACAGCTTTATCAGACACGTAGGGGAGAGGCCCCGGAACAGTAATGATCACAGGTGCAACAGTCATAATTTGAACAGGCTTCTTCGGGGGAGCCTTGATTGGATTTTTGAAGATGGTAATCACAGAAACTTCTTTCATCGGAACCAATTGAACAGCAGTCTTTTTGAATAGAATTTCCTTGCTATCCATTAGGCCTTGGACGCCTAACCTCAGCAAGGGGCAATCAGATAGGGAAACAGCACAGAACAGGCAACCTTCACCGCAACCCGGAAATAAACCGGCCCGCAGTAGGTTCTTCTTGACAGTCTTCAGAGGGGTAACGACTTCATCTACCGAAACAGCATACATTTCTTCCTCAATGGCATTTACCCTATGCTGGGGCATAGGAGCAGTTACAACATTTGGTCTTTCCGGTGCTTCAAACTGAATTTCCTTTGCGTCGATCAGATCTTGCACTTTGTTTCTCAAGGCCCAGCAATCATCAGTAGTGTGCCCGGGACTATCAGAATGATAAGCACACCGGGCATTTGGGTTATACTTAGGAGACGCAGTGTTGACGACCTTAGGAGCTTCTTTGAGGGTCACCAGGTTGGTGGATAACAGTTGGGGTAAAATTTGAGATAAGGTCATACTTAGTCGGGTATACTGCCTCTTGGGCCTTTCGCTTCTTTGTTGATTGTACTGCTGAGGAGCAGCAACAGGTTTGGAGATGACCAAAGCATTGAAGGCTTGGCGACTTTCGGGCTTGACTTGTCTTCTAGGACCATAGACGGCACTTGCTTCTTTCTTAAACGGCCTCTTTTCTGCACTTGTGGAGGCAGCCTTTTGTATCTTGCCTGACCTGATGCCAGCTTCAATTCTTTCTCCTGTCAATATCAAATCTGTAAATCCGGTGGAGGAGTTACCAACCAAATGATTGAAAAACGGACCAGACAACGTCCCTAGAAACATATCAACCAGCTCTCGATCAGTTAACGGAGGCTGCACCCTGCCAGCCAAATCTCTCCATTTTTGAGCGTACTTTTTGAACCCTTCACCCGTTCCTAGAGACATACCCTGAAGTTGGGTACGCGTGGGAGCGAGATCAGAATTGTATTGGTATTGTCTGTAGAATGCAATTGCCAAATCTTCCCAGTGTCGGATGCTAGCTCCATCCAATTGGTAGAACCATTCAAGCTGTGACCCCGAGAGGCTATCTTGGAAGAAGTGAATCCAGAGGTTCTTGTCCGCCGTGTAAGGTTGGATTTTCCTTACGTACGACCTCAGATGCAGCTTTGGGCAGGAGACTCCATCATACTTGGCGAAGGCAGGTGCCTTAAACTTGTGTGGAATTACTACTCCAGAAGATAATCCCAAATCTCCGAAATCCAGCCCCGGCACATTCTGAATCTCCATGGCGCTCAAGCGGTCCTCCAATTGCTTGTATCTGTCAGCAGCAGGTGGGTATTGTTCGTCGTTATAGTCCGTCTCGTTGTCGGAGACTGCGGGACTAGGAGCCCCTCCCCCTTGGGGACTGTTTTTCTCAGCAGAAGAAGTGGTTGGATCAGCTTCGTTGTGGAGTGTGTTCCCAAATCTGCGTCCGGTGTTGAACAACGCAGTCCTCTTTTTCTTCTTTTTCTTCAGGAGCAGAGTCTTCAACTCTTGCTGACCTTGGGCTAGGCTTAGGACCATCTCTTGAAACTGTGCACTTTGGGCCTAAAGGGCCTTGATTTCCTGCTCACTGGAGGAGTCTGGATTCATGATGACTGTTCACATAAACAGCGAAGAAAATTAAGCAACCTGTGAAATAGGGTACCTGCTCATGCGTATGGTGCAATGGAATGCGTATGTATGCAATGCATTCAAGGATTTAGAACATTCAAAATTTGTTGTAGACAAAAAGGAACGCACATCATATTAATAAGGAGAAATTTGTTAGTACATAAATGCCCCATGGGCCAAATATTACAAAATAACTCCTTAAGGTAAAAAAACATTGCGCATCCTCTTTGGCGTGATGTAGGTGTTGAGATTCCTTTCCTCGTGCAGTAGGCGGGTGAGTTCCAGGACCTTCTTTTCGCTAGCATGTAGACTGGTCTCAAGAGAATTCCGTTCTTCCTTAAGCTGGATCCAGCTCTTCTGCATCTCTTCCCAGGAGGTGGGCATGTCGGGATGTTGAATGGTGTAGGACGCCTCTCCTTCCAAGACTGGTTCTTTGATCACAGGAAGCATATGAGGATAAGGCATCACTAACTTCTGGGAGCGGGCTCGTACCCACTTGAGATAAGGTTCCAATGGGATGGAGTTCCGGTGCCCCAATGTCTTGCTGTCTATCCTACTTGGCATCCTCCAAGCTCTGATAAATCTCTGACGAAGTCCTTGAGTATCGTTGTCGAAGTCAAAAACTATGTCAGGAATTAGCATGTCATGAGGGCCATCCCTCCGAGCATAACCAAACTGTCTCCAAGCCAGGCATGGGTTGTAGGTAATACCTCTTTTGATTCCAAATAAAGGAACATTAGGGTACTCCCCGCAACGATCAATGATAGTGACGTCCTCCCTGGACCTAGGACACCAATGTATATCTGCATGCGTGAGAGTCATTAACCGTTGTGACCATCTCAAACCCCGCTCGTTCTTCAAAACTGATTGTGGAAGGTGTGAAATAAACCACCTTCCCAGGAGAGGAGTGCAACACAAAAGGACACCCCTTCTTCTCATGGTTCGAGTGTAACATGATTGAAGGATGTCCCCCAGCAGTGTAGGTATAGGATTCCTGGTCATGAAGATCTGGACAGCACTGATATCAATAAGTTGATCTGGGTTAGAGAATAACACCAAACCATAGACAAGGAGGGCCATAACTTCTTCAAAAGCTTGTAGGTCAAGGGAGTTCCAACATTCTTGGGCCTTCTCAAACAGAAACCTGGCTAAGAAACCCTTGATACCACTTCTAACTTCCCAATGTCCCTTGAGGTCAGATGACTGTAGGTGCAAGGCTTTAGCAATTTCTTCAAGCTTGGGCTCCTCTTCCGTACCGTTGTAGGGTAGTTGATCAAGGATAGGGACCTTCAGGAGTCGGGAGAACTCTTCCAATGTAGGCACCAATTGATAATCCGGAAAAGTGAAACAGTGATGCAGAGGGTCAAAGAACTGGAACAGAACTTTTATCAAATCCTCCTCAATGTTGGTGTTAACCAAGCTGATGAGTCTTCCATGTCTCTCACTGAATGAAGAACCTTCGGGAATCCTGGACATAAGTTCCTTAAGCTGAGGAGGGATCTTTACAAGGCTAATCTGAATTGTCTTTCTGCGAGCAGTTTCCATGTCCTATAAAACAAGAACAAAGATGAAGATTCGAAACCCTTGAAATGGTTAGTCAATGCTCATGATGTTGTATGATGTCATGATGTTATGATTAAATACACCACAAATATTCACAGAGGCAAACATGGTAAGGCACACAAGTCACACAAGACAAACCCCTAGAGTTTAGGCCTGCATGAGGTCTGGGTATTACCCTTTTGAAGTTTGGTGGGCTCAACCTGTCCTATTAGAAGTAACCGGGTTCTAAGGGTCCCAATATCACTGGATTACTTTCATTGTTCATCGTTTCGATTTAGCCACTGAACTGGCGACCGAAATATCCCAGGAAAGCAACCCTCAATTGAGTGTAGTATCGAGTATCAACCAACCTCGGACTGCACCAAAGTCAGTTATCTCACTACCCTAAAAAGGCCAAGATGGTTCAATTAAGGTTCCTAAGGTTAGTTGATGCTTCACGACACCACGCGGCGGCCCCGTACTCTCCTTGACTGAACTCAAGGGTTACCAGTACACACCAAAGTGCCACATCAACGTAGCAGACTGCTTCAACCATGTCGGTATACCCCGCACAGTTCCCTCACAGCCTTGTTGCTACTTTCTAAGAAGGTATCCCCAGATCCGGGTTAGGATCTATAAAACTCCGATACAAAGCCCACAAATGTAAAAGCAAACAAGACAATCAATTGAAAACAAAGGTGATCTAAGCCCTAAGGTTACTCCACTTTTATTATAATCCCCAGCAGAGTCGCCAGTTCTGTGATACGGTGGGAGAACTGACTTGAGGTTTGCGTTTGTATTCGCAAATGTTGCGGTTAGCAAGAGTCGCCACCGACTTTTTATTTTATCCTAAGGAAAGGTTAAAAAGCACAGCAAAAACCTTTTGAGATGTTTTCTTGGGTTCGGGGAGTAGATTATAGAAAGGGAAGGTATTAGCACCCTTTCTATCCATGGTTATCCATGGGCTCTTAGCTACTTGCTTAGATCACTTGCCTTTTGTTTTCAATTGTTTTAAATGGTGCTTGAGTGTGTGGGTTTGAAAATGTTTTGAAAAGAGGCCAATGTGGTGGCAACCTTTGTAATGATCCATGTGGGGATGTATACAAAGATGTATGTCTTTTGAAAAAGTTTTCATTTGTTTTTGAAGGTTGTTTTGAAAGTGTGGTGATGTGTGATTTTTGAAATTAGGCAAGTGTTTTGTTTTGCAAGTTGATTCAAGTGACTAAGAGGTTTATCTACTCCTAAATTGCTCAAAAGATCATTGCTATGCTTTAACCCTTTTAACAAGTTTGCTCCACCATTGTATTTGGTGGGCAACCTTGTGTTAGGATGTGAAAGGGACAGGCGCGGGTCATCGTTTTTAGACCATAATTGCAACGACGTTAAATGTCTTTGGGCAATTTCTTTAAGGGACTTGATCATTTGTTTTTGTTTGTTTTGAAAAGTTTTATCGAGGGGCTATGATCATTCAAATTGTTTGCTTTGCCCAAAGAAGTTCAACATGCAATATGGCCCATTTATTTGAAGGCAACAAGTGGAAAACCCTAGGGGGTGCAAGTGTGATTTGTGTGTCCATTTTCATGCTTGTTTATCTTATATTAGGTCAAACTACTTTTTTTATCGTTTTTTCGCATACAAACCCTAATTCTAACATGTTATCATTAGAAAGCAATAAAGTGCGAAATTAAAATTACTAAGCTATTACAAAACCAAATATGGGAAGGGGGGTACAAATGTTCAAATGGGGATATTGACAAGAATTTAAATCTAAGTTATTACATCATTTTGAATATTTGCAATTTAAATAATGTACAAAAAATTAAATAAAAATGCAAGATGCACAAAAATGTTTTGTATATGTATGAAAAAATATTATTTATGTAAAAGAGAAAAGAAAATAAAAATGTATTATTTTTGAGTATTTTTGAATTTAGGACACAAACCCTAATTTTTAAAGAAAATGCCTTATTATCTAATTTAATACAAATGTTTATTTGTTTATTTATAAAAATAATATAATAATGAAGTATATTGTGAAAAAATGTATTTTTGTATCAAATATTAATAAAATGAAAAAATTCAAGTATTTTTACATTTTAGCCTAAATGTACTAAATAAGTATTTATATTAAACCCTAAATATGTATTATACACAAAATAAGTATTTATTTAATATTTTAATAAAATAAATAAAAGAGTATTTTTTTGTGTGAAATATTTTCAGAAGGTAAATAAAAATAAAAATGTATTTACACTATTTTTCCTATTTTATTCTAATAATGGTATATATATATATATTATGTATAAATAAAGAAACAAATCAAATAAATATGCCATAAATTCAGAAAATGATGGAAAAAATATTTTTAATTTTTTAATGCCATGAGAAAAAATAAACAAAGTCAACCAAAAAAGAAAAAGTCAAAAATGTTAAAAAATGAACAAATGGGCTCAGGGGGGTGTGAATCAAAAAAGATAGTGTGAAAAGCAAAATAACACAGGCCCAGCCCACTCCACTCCTTCTTCAACCTCCAGCTCAAACATTTGAAAAAACGCGCGCCCCTGTTCTTCAATGTCTAACTCCTGATTCTTGGCTTTTCAGCAAAAACTCATAACACAAGAAATGTTCAGCATGAAGAGACGGTTTCAACCATATAAATAACTTGACCTATTTCTCTAAGATGAGGGAGAATTTCTCCTCCCCCAATTTCTGACCTAACTTTTCATCAATGTTCAGACATGAAATTCTCTAAGCACACGAAACATAAATGAAATCTAATCATATGAGCGTGTTCAGGGCTATGATTGTGACATGTTTTCTTCAAAAACCTAAAGCTAACAATGCTTAATAAGAGAGATAGAACTCCATGAATATACCTGTTCAGTTGGAATCGAGCTTGGCAATGGAGGATGTTTCAGAGTGAAATGATGACTTGTATAGCTTCCTTGAAGTGTAAGGATGCTTTTCCAAGTCCTACTTTGTCTTGAAACTCCCTGAATCGAGCTAGTGAACTCCAACTGCAAAACAGAAATTTAAAAATGGTGAAGTGACTTGGAGGTGTTACAGGTCAGGTTTAAGGACAGGGTTAGCTTGCATATGTTGTAAGGAAGGTAGAGGAACAAGTTTGGACAAGAATGCTCGAAGGGATTGAGAGATAGCACTCAATCTGCAGGGCTTCCCCTGTTTGTGCAGTTTCAAGGTGATTTTGAGATGGAGGGTGCTTGAGAGGTTCAGGACTCGTGCAAAAGCTTAGATATGTTCTATAGAATGTGTTTGATATCTTTTGTGTTGTGTGTCTTTGCTGAGATGAGAGATGGCATGAGTTATGGACCTTTCTTCACACTTAAGCTACAAAATGCAACTTGGCTCTCTAGGTCAGTACAGGCCCTCCCACTATGCTGCTATCCCTTGCCTTGATCAGTGAAATTTGCTCACAAACTTGTGCCAAGAAGATCTTGATTGTACTTGCTTGATTTGCAAACTTGACATAAAGTTCTTCTTTTCAAGAATGGAAATAATGCTTTTTCTAGTTTAGGCTTAATTCATTGTGTAATGACCAAAGGCTTAGAATAACAACTTGGTTCAATGGTTTTGCAATAAATTAAGGAGTGTAATTTGGTTTAAAGACCTGTAAAGTAGCACAAACTATGCTGAGTTCACATTTGCCAAGTTTATGAACATGTTTTGATGAAGAACAAAAGTGAATTCTTGCCAACTTGTGAAATTCGAATCTCTCAAGTTATGAGGTTGTTTGATGAGTTCTTGGACATTTTGGAAAGCTTGGAATGTGTACTACAATCCATCTTTGAAATGCAAATTAAAATTCCAAGTGGAAGGGTATGAAAAGTGGCCTTGAAGTGGGGTAGAAAACCTTGTCAAAATAGGTTAAATTTCACTAAGTTAAAAAATGGTTTAGTGCCCTTATTCAAAAAATTGTAACTTGAGATACAAGCTTCAAATGAGAAAACTTTGTGAATCAAAGTTGTAGATTATGCAACAAGCTACAACTTTCATGTTTTGACTTTTGTTTGAATCCAAATGGATCTTGGTGAAAAGATGGGGCAAAGTTGGGAAAAAACTAGGGTTTTTCATAACTTAGAAAAATTCTGTTATGAAAAATTCTATTTTCAAACCCTAATTTGCATTTTGAGATTTCTTGGTGAACAAGTTTCATGATTTGGCATGTTTTGATGAAAAATGAATCTTGACTCTTGATTTTGACCAAAAAGTCAAAGTTTGACTTTTCAGTATACAGTCAAAATTGATCAATTGACTGGGAAATTCAACTGTCAATCTTGTGTACTTGGGATCTTTTGAGCTTGATGAGCATGTCAAGATAATTCCATGGGGTTCTTGAGGCCATATGTGAGCTTGGTTTGCCATTGGCTAGGTCAAACAGTCAAAAATTGCCTTTGTGCAGTCAAAACCCTAAAAATGACCATTTTGCCCTTTTGGTGATCTGATCAAATTTCTTGTGGAATTGTGATCCAAACTTGATCAAATGGTCCATAGGAGTTCATAATGTTGATGTGGATCAAATTTCATGAGGTTTGACTGTCAATTGGCCACAGTTGACTTTTTCCCCAATACAATTGATTTCTAGGTCAACTGTCCAATTGACTGTGCAAAACTTGGAATCAAGACTTGAAACTTGGTATAGGTAAACTTGGGAGTCCAACATGAAGCATGAAAGTCATCTTAGGCATTTTAGGTCAAAACATCCTTAGGCAAACACAAACCCTAATTTGAGTCCACAGTGCAAGGAGAAGTCTTGAGCAGAGGAAACCCTAACTGGATCTTGATCTTCAAAGGTATTGTGATGAGAAAATGTTGAGGAAATGGGAGGGCAAATTTTGGGGTACAACAGTGTGATTTTGAAATTAGGTAAGTGTTTTGTTTTGCAAGTTTGATTCAAGTAACTAAGAGGTTGTCTACTACTAAATTTCTCAAAAGATTATTGCTATGTTTTAACCCTTTTAACAAGTTTGTTCCACCATTGAATTTGGTGGTCAATCTTGTGTTAGGATGTGAAAGGGACAGGCGCGGGTCATCGTTTAGACCATAATTGCAATGGTGCCAAGTATCTTTGGGCATTTTCCTTAAGGGACTTGATCATTTTTTAGGCAACTTTCGAAAGCGTCATCGAGGGACTATGATCATTTGAATTGTGTTTGTTTTGCCCAAAGAGACCTAACATGCAATATGGCCCAATTTTGAAAGGCAACAAGTGGATATAACCCTAGGGGTGTTAGTGTGCAAGTGTGTTTTATTGCATACAAGAGTTTTTCTTTGAATTAGGTTTTTCTATTTCATTGATTTTATCTTGTCATACACGTCCTAATTACTAGCAATAAGAAGCGGAAATGTAAGATCCTACGCTATTACAACAATTAGGGGAAGGGGATACACATTTGTACACGGGGGGTTCAACGAGAAAAATAGACAAAAAAGAAAATAGCGAAAAACAAGATATATAGAGAGAGAGAGGGAGCCCGCGCGCTGTTGGGAGGCCATCAGAAGTTCTGACCCAGATCCGCTGTCAGATGATCAACCTGTTGGTGAAACTGGATGAGTCAGAACTTCTGACTCTAGAACCTGCAAAACAGAACCTTGTTAGTGGGGAAACCAGAAGTTCTGATTTCCCTGCGCTGCAAGATAGAAGTTTGTTAGTGGAGAACCCAGAAGTTCAGATTCTGCTGAAAAGGCAATAACTCTCAGAGGTTCTGATGTCATTGACAGCAAAACAGGCTTCAGATGTGCTAACGTCAAAGTCAGCACTTGGCTTTTTCCTGCACTAATCAGAACATCTGCAATCCTGTTGTTACTCCACAAAACAAAAAAACATATTTGGAACAGATCCAACAAAATAGCAAAATGCCTCAGAGGTCAGAATCACCAAGGTCACAGGCAAGTCCTAAACTAGCTCAGAACGTTCTGAGGTATGAGAGTCCTCAGAACATAAACAGCAATAACACGAATATTTACATTATGTTACTTGAATATGCACAGCTGATGATGCTTAACAGTGTGGTGAGGGTCATCAGGTGCTTACCTGACTTTCTGGAAAATGGTGGGTGAAAGTTAGCTTTTGGTTCTGGTGGTGTTCTGGACAGATTTGGAAAAGGGGAAGTGAAGGTGTATACGTGTATAGGGTCAGAAGTTTGGAAAGAACGTTTTTGGTTTACAGAAAAGAGCTGGATGTTTGATGAAGTTGAAGGTAAGAAACTTAAAGTTATGAAACAAAGCTGGAGATTTTGGCAGAGTTTCAGAATGTTATGTTGCTAGGAGTTTCGTTTCTCTCTTAGCAATTTTTCTGTTTCTTTTCTTGAACGTCTTTTGCAGTGGTGAAAGCTCTCTATTTATAGGCAAAATTCTTGTGGATGCCTTGAACATTTAAGGCGCCAACAGAGTTTGAATTTGTTCTTTGACAGAAATTCCTGGGAAGTTGTGATAACAGCTATCTTTCAGCCTAGGTAGCAGCAGCAGGCGTAGATTGGGGAGAAGTGACCTCTGAAGTGGGCGGTGGCGTGAAGACCCATGCCAGAATCTGTGCAAAAGCATTTTCCAAGCCACACGTGAATGCTCAGGAGTGGTTGGGAGCATTAATGGGCATTAAATGGTGACAAGACCTGTCAATACCAACATTCTGGTTGTTGAATCAGCAGCGTAAACCATGCTCTGGCCTTGGCTACCTGTTGTCTTAGCAAGCTCTGGAGATTCTCCTGGTTTTCTGGTACGTTCCTTGGATCTACTTCTGGACAATCTGGACTTAGAGATTCTGTATCAATGTGACACCTATCCCTCTGACCTTTCATCTTCTGATTTCAACCTGTTCTGAAGGAGCCTTCATACTTTCATGTTTCTCTTGCATTCCTTTAGTAAGTTCTGACTGAGCTTGTGTAACTGCTGAAGGGGCATGTTCTGTTTGAGGCTTACACTCTGAACCACGTTTACAACTTCTGATTGAACTGATGTAGCTGCTGAAGAGCCAACTTCTGACCACGCTGAGCCAAGCTTGCAACTTCTGACCGTCTTCATCTGGAATGGGTCCAGAAGTTCTGAAGCGCTAATTTTTTTCTAAAAATACTTATTTTAAAGAAACATTTTAAGCACTTAGAATTTGATTTTCCTCAAGATGAAAGCGTTGTTTCTGGAGTTTGTGAGATCATCTTGCTCTTGTAAGTGACTTGCTTGGGCAAAAGGATAACTCAGGACTTGGATTTGTTTCAGGGGATTTTGAAAAATCTAAGATGGTTTCCTGAAGAAAGGGAGGGCGAATTTTGGGGTACAACAGTTATCTTATTTATAGTCACTCCACCGTCGAATGCATCATTTTTATGGGATGAATTGCAAAACTGAAAAAAATGTTTTGTTCAAAATATTCTTCTACCTCAAACAAAACTTTTTTTTTTAACTTTTGCAATCCATCTCAAACAATGGTGTTGATGTTGTTGATGTTGTTGTTGCTGTTGAAGGTTTTGAACAAGTATGATTTATTCCTAAAAGTCTTTACTGATGGATGACAAGTGCAGAAAAACATTTTTCAATTTTTGGTGTGTGTGGCCTAGTGGTAAAGGCTTGGGTCTTGAAGATGTACTCCCCTCAACGTCTCAAGTTTGAATCCTACTAGGCACAAATTACTTATTAATAAAAAAAGAGAAGTGGATGCATTCAAAGCACGCACACTGTATACGCTAGTGATTAGTGAAGGCAGTGATAATGATAGCATCAACAATCAATTTTGAATGCAATGTTTTGACATTCAAGCATCAACACCTTTATGATGGATTGCAAGTGCAGAAAAACCATTGAATAGATTTGTTGTAAATAATTTATTTTAATATTACGTGTGTACAATGTAATATTAAAAAAAATTATAATAATAACTATCACCTCGATTTTTATCCTTAATCAAGGTGAAAGTTTAAAAAAATAAATAATAATAACGTTACCTCGTTTTATAAATAAACTAAGGAGTATAATAGTTTGATTTTACTATAAAAGCAATCGTTAGCTTTTACCATAATTCGTGCTAATATGAAGTCGCCCCAAACTCGCATCATAACTCGCATCATTATTTAGGATAGATTGCAAGACAAAAAAAATCTTCAATATTCTTCTATCTAGAACTAAACATTTTTTTTGCCCTTGTAATCTATCTCACACAATAGTGCTGTATTTTTTGGAGAAATATTGTTGTATTTTTGCTCATTTGATAGATTGCAAGTGCACAAAATCATTTTTTCTTCAAGTTACACAAAGAATGGAGCTCAGCCTTTGAAAGATTAAACAGATATGGGGCTTAACTTTCCAGAAGATGGATATCAACAAAAAATAAAAATTCTTACGGGGAAACAAATCTCTAGCATCTTGTATGGGACTTGGACATGTTGTATTTTTAATATTCTGGATAAACAATATAACTATTTTTTATTAAAAAAAATCAATCAAACCCCTCAGTTTTATTCCAAAATCGAGAGGATAGTTAAGTGTTATTTTTCACTATTTTCAACAGCCTTAAACAAATCTTTGTCAAACTGATTTACAGACTAGTCTATTTATATACAACTAACTTGTACACTACTCCCTTTGTCTCAAATTATAAGAGAAATTTAATTTTTATATTCATTGAATAATTAATGTATCTGGTCTATGTATAGACCAAATACATTAATTATTCAATGAATCTAAAAAGTGAATTTCTCTTATAATTTGGGACAGAGGGAGTGGGTAGGCTATCAAACCCTAATTGGACTTGGACTTGGATTACACAACTTAGATTATATCTAATATTATATCTAATATCTCAATACACCTCTTATAATCCAAGTTGTTGAACCTACACTAGTCATAGTCGATCTGAACTATTGTTAATTTCTTTCTCAAATTCAGGAATCTATTGACCTTCAATCCTTTGGTGAAAATGTAGGCCAACTATGCTTCACTTGAGCAATGTCTTACTTCAAGTTCACCTTGATTTATCTTTTCCCTTAGAAAGTGAAATCTAGCTTCGATATGCTTACTCCTTCGATGAAAAGCTGGATTCTTTACAAGATTAATGGTTGACTTGTTGTCGATCTGCAATACTAGAGATTTCTTCACTTTAACCTTAATCTCTTCCAACACATATCTGATCCAAATTTCTTGATATGCGACATAGGATTCTGCTATATATTCAGCCTCGCATGATGACAACGCCACCACGGGTTACTTTCTTGAGCACCATGTGATTGGGGAACCAAATACTTGAAAGAAATAACCAGTTGTGCTTCTTCAATCTTTCTTATCTCCATACTAATCAATATCTGAATGGCAAGTAACTGTAGCTTCTTTACTTTAAGAGTCTCGTCAAAATAGAATTCCATAATTTATCGATCATTTTAAGTATCTCAAGATTCTTCTTGCAGCCTTCATTTGTGACACCCTTGATTCACTCATGTATCTTCTTAATAATCTGAATGTGAAACCTATATCAATTTGACTGTTGCACACATACCTCAGATATTCCATAATTTATTTGAACAAAGTAGCATCGACTTTGTCTTTCTCGCCATGATTCTCCAACTTTAAATTTGGTTCGACAGGCGAAGATGTAAGAGTCAAATCATCCATCTTGAATCTCTTTAGTATATCTTTGACATATTTCTTTTGATGCAGCATCATACCTTGCTTCGACATTTAAAATTTCATGCCTAAGAAATAACACAATTTCCCATATATGACATTTCAAATTTCCTCATCATTAGCTCTTTGAACTTTGATAAGTTCTCTAAGTTATTTCCAATTACCAATAAGTCATCAACATATAAGAAGATGATCGTTATATTTTGTGCCACAACATGAACATAGACACTGTAATGCCCAATATTTAATTAATTATTTAATTAAATATTTTTGAATATTTTTCCGATTAAACTTTCGAAGTTGTGGAAAGTTGATTTAAGTTTTGTTGTTATTATTTGAATTAATTTATTTGATTGAGTTGTAGAAATAGTATTAGAATAATTTTGTTATTATTATTAAGTGGGCTTTTAATGTTAGAAGTAGTAAAAAGGGAGGTTAGGAATTTAAGCCCAATAAAAATAATAGTATAATAGTTATATTATTATATTAGTTATTTTAGAAATAATAAGAAGTAGAAGTATCGGTAGAGAGAAAGAGGAATAAGGTTTTGGAAGAGATAAATAGAAGGGAAAAGAGGAGGCAAAGCTAGGTGAAATCGGAGAGTTAAAGTAACCTTCAATCCAAGGTAAGGATGGGGTTCTGACTCTATAATAGGGTATGTGATTAATGGTATGTGAAATTGGGTTGTAAACTTGTTTTTGTTTGAAATTGATATATTGTTGAAATTGAGAGATGATTGAGAACCCAATTTAATTTATATATAAGTACCTTAGTGCTATTTTTTTCAATTCCACAAGCATATATGTTGCAGCGTTCCTGTAGCGGATAAATATAAGTGTCTATATTGCTTGGCATACTTTAGCCAAAGAACACAAGTGCTTATATGCTTGGATATTGTAGCGCCAATAGAGTAGTAGTATATAATTTAATAGATTGAGTATCATACTATAGCGAAAATTGAGAGATAGGATTACAAAATGTTAAGGCGTGTTTGGTCAAAGAAACAAAATGAAAATGTGTTAATTCTAGTATTCTAGCGAGAGAGATGAAATGCAAGTGCTATGTATATATATTCTCCTTCTATTGTAGCGTGAATGAGTTAATGAAGAATAAGTTTCAATTACTATTATAATTTTTCATTAGTACATTAATAATAATACTGATTAATATTGTTAGTATAATTTTTAGAAGTTTTTAGTTAGAGTCAATTGAGTTGTCAATAGGGTTGTTAGAGTTGTCAATAGTGTTGTTAAAGTTATCAATAGAGTTGTTCCGTATTATTAAAAGTCACTTTTATTTGTTTTGCGTAATTCTGAAATGTTTAGAATTGCCAGTATAAGATGTCGGTGTGTTATATATTTGTTGAAATTGCGAATTAAATTATAATACAAAATGATCCTTAGAATATGAGTGATATTTGTTTATTGTTTAGCTATCAAAAATTGAGTCTGTTTGCAATACCCCTGTTTGCAATACCCGTATTAACATGCTATAATTTAATTATGTGTTTCGTTATAATTGTCATGTTATTCAATATTTTATTAATTGATTTGGTAATACTATTATGATGTTGTTAAACTGTAATTAAAAATATGGGTTACACATGATAGTAACTAAGATTCAAATTGAAAATGACAAATTTAAGTACTGTAGCGGCACTCCCACCGTAACAGCACACATATTGTGTTTTTATGTGTTAAACTAAAGAAAATCTATTTTCAAGTTTATAATATATAATATTTTATTATATAATTAATGATAATAATTAATAATAATTTAGTATTATTAATTTAATAATATTGTAGAAGTTTTGTAATTAGAAATAAACATTTAGATAATTAATTAATCAGAAATAGTCATAATTATCTGAATAATTACGCGGTTTATTTGTAGTAAATTTTAGTTGACTTGTTGTATTGTATTCTTTGTTGAAAAATGTGAATTATTGCTAAGTTGTAGGTGTATGGTCAGTGTTGAATTATTTCTAAGTTGTAGGCTTATGGCCAGTGTTGAATTATTGCTAAGTTGTAAGCTTATGGCCAGTGTTGAATTATTGCTAAGTTGTAGGCTTATGGTCAGTGTTGAATTATTGCTAAGTTGTAGGCTTATGGTCAGTATTGAATTATTGTTAAGTTGTTGTCGAATTGTTGTTGTTGCGTTGTTGTTGTTAAGTTGATGTTGAAATGTTGTCGTTGTTGTTGAATGGTTGGTGTTGTAGTTGTTGTTGTGTTTCATAGGTTGTCGCATACATAGCATATCAAGTTGGGAGCTCATGCTCTGTAAATTGGTCTGGATTGTCAAATATTAATTTGAAGGCTTATGTCTTGTTGATGCCTCTATTTATTGGCAGATTTCTAAGTTGGGAGTTTTAATCTATTTGTATCACATGCATGTGCATTGTAACGAGTCGCATTCCGTGTTGCATATTTAATATGTTGTGTTTTTTACTTGTCATGATTGATGTTGGTTGAAAGTTGTGAAGTAGTGATTTTATATAATCTGATCTAATAAATTATTTATCATACACTCAATTATATGGTTCGATATCTCACCCCTTTTGTTTGAATGTTTCCCTTTGTTGGTAACGTACAGGTAATCAAGAAGGATAGTTGTTACCTTCGTTAGTTCGAGTCGGTGTTGTCGCTCTGATACGTAGCACTCGGGGGATGGACGCATGTTTTCTTTATTGTTGGTTTTCATTATGTTGCTGAATTTTTAAGTTGTTTTCATTAAATGCTTGTTATCTTAAAGCTGTTTTGAGTTGGACAAGATGTTATTGTGTTTTCAGTTGAATTTGTGAATCTGCTGCATAGCAACAAAAGTTATTTTATTTTTAAAGACTAAACAGGTTGTTATCGGTTCATCCGAATTTTATGTGTTATGTATATGAACTATAGGTGATTGAATGTCGTTGTTTATAAGTTGAAAATGTAGCATTCCATTTATTTGTTGGAAATTTTGTAACTCTGATTTTATATAATTCGTTAGATAGAAATGGGGTGTTACATTAGTGGTATCAGAGCAGATCGGTTCGTCCGACTAAGTTGTCGAGTCGTAGTTTTGTTTAACAATCGAGTATTATTAATTTGAATTCTAATTGTTGTTTATGTTGTAGTGATAAGTTTAGATGTTCGAAAAGGTAAATTTTCGAGGACGAAAATATTCTAAGTGGATGAGAGTTGTAACGCCCAATATTTAATTAAATATTTTCGAATATTTTTCCGATTAAATTTTCGAAGTTGTGGAATGTTGATTTAAATTGTGTTGTTATTATTTTATTATTATTATTATTATTATTATTATTATTATTATTATTATTATTATTATTATTATTATTATTATTATTATTAAGTGGACTTTTAATGTTAGAAGTAGTAAAAAGGGAGGTTAGGAATTTAAGCCCAATAAAAATAATAGTATAATAGTTATATTATTATATTAGTTATTTTAGAAATAATAAGAAGTAGAAGTATCAGTAGAGAGAAAGAGGAATAAGGGTTTTGGAAGAGATACATAGAAAGGCAAAGAGGAGACAAAGGTAGGTGTAATCGGAGAGTTAGAGCAACCTTCAATCCAAGGTAAGGGTGGAGTTCTGACTCTATAATAAGGTATGTGATTAATGGTATGTGAAATTGGGTTGTAAAATTATTTTTGTTTGTGTTTAAAATTGATATATTGTTGAAATTGAGAGATGATTGATAATTCAATTTAATTTATATATAAGTATCTTAGTCCTATTTTTTTCAATTTCATATGCATATATGTTGCATCTTTTCTGTAGCGGAATAATATAAGTGTCTACATTGCTTGGCATACTGTAGCGAAAGAACACAAGTGCCTATATGCTTGGATACTGTAGCGCCAATAGAGTAGTAAAATATAATTTAATAGATTGAGTATCATACTGTAGCGAAAATTGAGAGATAGGATTACAAAAATGTTAAGGCATGTTTGGTTAAGAAACAAAATGAAAATGTGTTAATTCTAGTACTGTAGCGAGAGAGATGAAATGCAAGTGCTATGTATATATATTCTCCTTCTATTATAGAATGAGTTAATGAAGAATAAGTTTCAATTATTATTATAATTTTTCATTAGTACATTAATAATAATACTGATTAATATTGTTAGTATAATTTTTAGAAGTTTTTAGTTAGAGTCAATTGAGTTGTCAATAGGGTTGTTAGAGTTGTCAATAGTGTTGTTAAAGTTATCAATAGAGTTGTTCTTATTATTAAAAATCACTTTTATTTATTTTGCGTAATTCTGACATATTTAGAGTTGACATTGTAAGATGTCGGTGTGTTATATATTTGTTGAAATTACGAATTAAATTATAATACAAAATAACCCTTAGAATAGGAGTGATATTTGTTTATTGTTTAGCTATAAAAAATTGAGTCGGCTTTCGATATCAGTATTAAGATGCTATAACTTAATTATGTGTTTCGTTATAATTGCATGTTATTCAATATTTTATTAATTGATTTGGTAATACTATCATGATGTTGCTAAACTGTAACTTAAAATATGGGTTACACATGGTAGCAACTAAGATTCAAATTGAGAATGACAAATTTAAGTACTGTAGCGACACACCCATTCTAACAGCACACATATCGTGTTTGTATGTGTTAAATTAAAGAAAATCTATTTTCAAGTTTATAATATATAATATTTCATTGTATAATTAAGGATAATAATAATTAATAATAATTTAGTATTATTAGTATAATAATATTGTAGAAGTTTTGTAATTAGAAATAAGTATTTAGATAATTAATTAACCGGAAATAATCTTAATTGTTCGAATAATTACGCGGTTTATTTGTAATAAATTTTGGTTGACTCGTTGTATTGTATTCTTTGTTGAAAAATGTGAATTATTGTTAAGTTGTAGGTTTATGGTCAGTGTTAAATTATTGCTAAGTTGTAGGCTTATGACCAGTGTTGAATTATTGATAAGTTGTAGGTTTATGACCAATGTTGAATTATTGCTAAGTTGTAGGCTTATGATCAGTGTTGAATTATTGCTAAGTTGTAGGCTTAAGGCCAATATTGAATTGTTGTTATGTTGTTGTCGAATTGTTGTTGTTGCGTTGTTGTTGTTAAGTTGTTGTTGAAATATTATCGTTGTGTCGGCGTTGTTGAATGGTTGATGTTATAGTTGTTGTTGTGTTTCATATGTTGTCGCATACATAGCATATCAAGTTGGGAGCTCATGCTCTGTAAGTTGGCCTGGATTGGCAAATATTAAGTTGAAGGCTTATGTCTTGTTGATGCCTCTATTTATTGGAAGATTTCTAAGTTGGGAATTTTGCTCCATTTGTATCACATGCATGTGCATTGTAACGAGTCGCATTCCGTGTTGCATATTTAACATGTTGTGTTGTTGACTTATGATGATTGATGTTGGTTGAAAGTTGTGAAGTGGTGATTTTATATAATCTGATCTAATAAATTGTTTATCATACACTCAATTATATGGTTCGATATCTCACCCCTTCTATTTGAATGTTGCCCTCTGTTGGTAACGTGCAGGTAATTAAGAAGGATAGTTGTTACCTTCGTTAGTTCAAATTGGTGTTGTCTCTCTGATACGTAGCACTCGGGGGATGGACGTATGTTCTCTTTATTGTTATGTTGCTGAATTTTTAAGTTGTTTTCTTTAAAGGCTTGTTGTCTTAAAGTCGTTTTGAGTTGGACAAGATGTTATGGTGTTTTCAGTTGAGTTTGTGAATCCGCTGCGTACCGACGAAAGTTGTTTTATTTTTAAAGACTAAACAGGTTGTTATCGGTTCATTCGAATTTTATTGTTATGTATTTGAACTATAGGTGATTGAATGTCATTGTTTCCAAGTTGAAAATGTAGTATTCCATTTATTTGTTGGAAATTTTGTAACTCTGATTTTATATAATTCGTTTGGTAGAAATGGGGTGTTACATACACCATACTCATATTTGCATTTGACGAATCCCAATTCGACTAAGCATGAGTTGATCTTCTTATTTTATGCCCTAGGTGTCGCTTGAGCCCATTGAGCGCTTTGTGCAACTTATACACCTTACTCATTTCCTTATGAATCACAAATCCTAGAGGTTGTGTTACATAGACCTCTTTGTCTACAAGACTATCCAGAAATATTTATTTCACATCTAAATGAAATGTCGACCAACCTTGCTTGCATGCCAAGGCTACCACTAGTCGAATAATCTTCAATCTTGCTGCTGGAGCAAATACTTTAGAGTATTCGAGTCTTGCTCTCTGAAGAAATCCTCGAGCTACCAATCTTGCCTTATGTTTTGTTATCGGCCCATCAGCATTGTGTTTCAACTTGAACACCAACTTTACTTTGATAGCTTTTGTGTGTGTTGGCAATTTGACTAACTCCTATGTATTGTTTCTTTCTATTGCGTGTAACTCTTCAACCATAGTTGACTTCCATTATTTACTATTTAAAGCCTCTATATAGTTTATTGGTTCAGCACCTGCAAGTAAAGCAAAATTAACTAATTCTCCAACTGGTGTTATGTTATTATCACCAGTCACTTCATAGTCTTGAAGTCTTGTTGGACGAACACTAGTTCTTTAAGGTCTTTGACTTATTCTAGCCATACCCTCTTCTACTTCGACTGTGTCGGGAGTGTCAGCAATTGCTTCGACTTCGACTGAAATATCCAATTTCTTCAACTTCAACTTCATCAGTTTCTTCATGGAAACCATAGCTCACCAATGGCTTGTTAATTACATCATTAGAATTTCAATACCACGCAGAATTTTCATCAATCACAATGACTCGACTTATCACAAATTTCTCATTGATTGGATTAAGTAGCATATGTGCACCAGTTTTATGATATCCTACCAAAATCATAGGTTCACTCTTGTTATCAAGTCTCTTTCTTCTCGCTTCAAGAATATTGAAATTATGGTACATGCAACATACATACATCACAACATCAAAACATGATGTTAAGACAGATGTTACAACATCTGGTAGTAGATCAGATCAATTAAGTTATAAGTGATACAAAAATAAAACTGCAGAATGATAAATAAAACATAGAGTTGTTAACCCAGTTTGGTGCAAACTCACCTACATTTGGGGTCTACCAAGCCAGGAAGGAAGTCCACTATCAGCAGTATTAGTTCAAAGTTAAACTCCCACGTTTATAACTTATTGCCTAATCCTTATCCAATGCAACTTCTACCTAGGACCTCTCTAAATATGAGAAATCGACGTCTCACTTCCTAAATCACCTCAGTGATCACTACTTCAAAAAACATGTCTAACATCAGACGTGAAATGCGTTTGATGTCGGTTACAGAGTCGAGGTAAATAAGGGCTTCATTAAAGGTTATCCCTTATCACATCGGGTATTAAAACGCCAAGGGGTTACATTAACTGCACATGGGTTTGATTCTCATCATCGGCTTTTTTATTATTTTCATTACTTGATGGCACGCCAATTATTAACACTCGATTTTTTGATGAATCGAGGTAATATATCAATATTATTACTTCAGTTTATTTAGCAAATCGAGAAGTTATAAAAAAATTTATATTGTTATCTACACCTGAATTACAACATACAGAATACAGAACAAATGCACACCCAAAATGGTGCGCCCATTCCTCAATCTGAAATAGAAATATTCATGGATTACACCATATGAAAATTCAAAAGGGCACACACTTTATAATTTTACATCAAAACTGAAATAAATGATTAAGAAACAAAAACAATAAGCCATTTACTTACTAGTTTTCCCATATGCCCTCTTCATAATCACAACGAGTATCATGCACATCATCTAAGTCATTTTCTTCAGATGATTAACTTACACGTGTTACTAAACAAGTAGTCTCATAGTTAAAATCTTGATTTTCATCAGTACTATCAAGATGATGTTTTCCTTGAAGAACAATTGACCATCTAGTGTTAGATGGATCGGTGACATAAAAAACTTGTTTGTCTTGGTTTGCCATGATGAATGGTTCGTTCTTGTAAGTTTCCTTTCGAATATCAATCATTGTGAATCCTAATCCATCGGTTTCTACTCCAGTTTTACTGTCTATCCACCTTATAATACGGTGGGAGAACTGAATTTTTTGTTTTATCCAAATGTACAGATAGCTAGAGTCACCACTGACTTTTCTTTTATCCAATATTTAGGAAAGGTGAAAAGAACAGGAAAGACCTTTGATAGATTTTGAGTTCGGGGGGTAAGTTATGAAAAGGGAATGTGTTAGCACCCTTTTCATCTGTATTTATCTATGAACTCTTAATTGCTTAGCTCACTTTTAAAAATCTTACTTTGCATGTGTGATTTGTTTGAAAATATTTTGAAATCGCCAATGTAAGACTGACTTTGTAATGATTCTTGTATCAGTCCTCAAGAATGTATACAAAGTGATATTTTTGAAAATATTTGTTTAAAAGTGTAGTGTGAAATTTTTTTTTGAGAAAAGTTGTGAGCAAGCAATTAAGAGTTTCTTACCCACTAAAGTATTTCTTATTCTTTTCCTTCTTCTTTAGAGATATTACTATCCATACCATTAGTTGGTAGGTAGCCCTATCTATTGGATGTGAAGGGACATGTATAAGGTCATCATATGGTCATCGAAGGCAACAAGTAAGGATACTTTAGCAATTGTATTTAAGGGACTATCATCATTTTGTAGACAACTCGAAGGGACTATATCATTTTGTAGGCAACTCGAAGGGACTAGATCATTTTGTAGACAGTTCGAAGGGTCGTCGAGGGATTATGATCTTTATTCGAAAGGTATATGATGATTTGATCGAGGGTCTTTTGCTAAAGTATCTCCACTTTCGAGGGACATGACCAATATCATAAGGCAACAAGAGAGGTTATCCTAGAGGTGCAAGTGTGTGAAGTGTATTGATTCAGTTATTTATCTTGAGTATTAGTGTTTTCTAGATTATTTTTAGTCTTGCCACGCAAACCCTAGTTACTAGCAGTTAAATATGTACATAAAAATAAAGTGCGGAATATAAAGTCCTAAGCTATTACATGGCTTTGGGAGAGGTACATAAGTATAAAAATTCATGAGAAAGTAAATCTACGCTATTACATCTTGTGAGCAGTTACATAATTAGGAAAAAATGCGAGAAAATAAATCTATGCTATTACAATTAAAGAATGCAACCTATACAATTTTCTATGAAAATTAAATAGGAAGACTTAAATAACTGAATACAACACACTCGCACACTTGCACCTCTAGGGTAACCTCCCTTGTTGCCTTCAGAATAAGAACGGTCATATCCCTCGAATGTAGGGATGCTTTAGCAAAGACCCTTTCGATGTTACCTTTCGGAAAATGATCTAGTCCCTCGAGTTGCCTACGAATAAAATGATGATAGTCCCTTACGAAAATTGCTAAAGCATCCTTATAAGTTGCCTTCGATGACCGTACAATGACCCTCGCCTGTCCCTTCACATCCAACAATAGGGCTTCCTACTAACTAATGGTATGGAAGCACTATCTAAAGGAGGAATAAAATTACAAGAGCGACCTTGAGTAGGTAGATACTCTTAATCGCTTACTCACAAAACCTTTATCACAAACACACTTCTTTTCAAACAAATGAAATATTTTCAAACAAACGCTTTGTATACATTCTTGAGGACAAATACGAGAGTCATTACAAAGTTCTCCTTACATTGGAATTTTCAAAATATTTTCAAGCACACACACAAAGCAATTTTCAAAGTGAGCTAAGCAATTAAGAGTCTGTATATAACTACAGATGAAAAGGGTGCTAACACCTTCCCTTTTCATAACCTACCCCCCGGACTCAAAATCTATCGAGGTGTTTCCTGTTCTTTTCACCCTTTCCTTATTGGATAAAAGAAAAGTTGGTGGCTTACTATCCGCAACATTTGTGATAAAATGCAAAACCAAGTCAGTTCTCCCACTGTATTATAAAACTGGAGACTCTGCGGGGGAAACATAAAAGAGGAGTTACCTCAGAGCTTAGATCACTTTAACTACTTTAAATTATCAGCTTTGTTTGATTTATCTTTGGGGATTGCTTGGGTTTTGATTTCTTGCAAAGATCTTACACCCGGATCTAGGAACCTTAGGTAAGTAGCAATAGATCATGGAAACTATACGGTGTAGACTGATATGGTTGAAGTGATGGCTATGTTAGTGTGACACTTTGGTTTGTACTGGTGTTTCTTGATTCAGTCGAGGATAACATTGGGCTGCCGCATGGTGTCATAAGCACTAACTGACTTTTAGAATCTTAATTGACCCAACTTGGCCATTAGAAGGTAGTGAGATAGCCGGCTTTGGTGCAGTTTAGAGTTGGTTGATACTCGATGCTACACTCATTGAGATTCAAATTTCAGGATATTTCAGTGGCAAGTCAGTTGCTCTATTGAAATAAAACCTGCGAGAAAGATCAGTGATATGAGACTCCTAAAATCCAGTTACTTTTTAGGACAGGTTGAGCCAACTTAATTTCAATAGAAAAGGGTACTTACCTACGGACCTCATGCAGGCCTTTAAACTTAAGGCTCTTGTGTGCTTTGCTTATGTTTGCTACCTGTTCAAACATGAAATCATGACATCATAAACATCATATTTTCATTAACCATTTCAAGGATCTTAAGGGACATGTGATGCAGATTTATCATGAACCAGGCGTCTATCAAGGGGCAAGGGGATTTATTTTCTTCTAACCAGATGTCGCCAAAGAACAAAGTACTTTCACTTGAGTCAAAGGTTAGGACCCATTTGACATGGTGAGCTTGACTCTCATAGAAGAACATTCAAAGATACAAAGTTATTTAGTCAAAGCTGCAACCAAACTTAAATTCTAACATTTCACTTTTCACATATCATGCACATCATTACATAACAGGTTTTCGAGACAGGTTTTCTCATCTTCTTGCTGTTTATTTCAGTAAAAGATGGCTCTCGAACAAACCGTGAAAGAACTTCAAGCTCAGAATGCTCAGTTTCAATAAATGTTCCTGGACTTAGCCAAGGGACAAGACAAGCTGAAGACCCTCATCACAAAAAGGAAGAAGTAGAAAACCAGAAGACCGGTCAATATCTTCAATATGGGAAGAAGGTTCAAAGGTCCTCCTAAGCAAGCTCAAAATTGTGATATTCCCTCTGATAAAGACGAAAATCAGGAAGAAAAAGACAAAAGTGTGAAGGCTGAGAGGGGAAGTAACCTTGGTTTTGGCCAAGATTCTGATGAAGAAGACTATTTTATTGAATAGTATCCTCTGGCTGATGAAAAGTACAAACAACTGGAAGATCGTCTGAATGCCATGGAAATCTAGACAATTCCTGGGCTGGATTTTGAAGAGATGGGATTAGTCTCGGGAGTTGTTATTCCCCACAAATTCAAGGTTCCTACTTTTTTGAAGTATGACGGCGTTTCTTGTCCTAAGCTGCATCTGAGGTCTTATGTCTGAAAGACCCAAACCCATACTGCTGATAGAAAGTTATGGGTACATTTCTTTCAAGAGAGCTTGTCAGGGACACAATTAGAATAGTTATATCCACTGGAAGGAACCAACATTAGTACTTGGGAAGACTTGGATGCTGCCTTTTACAAACAATACCAATACAATGTTGATCTTGCACCAACTCGTGTGCAATTATAAAGTATGACTATGGTCTCTCACGGAGGCTTTAAGGAGTATGCCCAGAGGTGGAGAGATCTAGCTGGAAGGGCTCAACCTCCTTTGTCTTATGGGGAGCTAGTTGATATGTTCATAGGAACTCTGACATGTCCTTTCTTTAATCATCTAATCGAAAGCTCTTCATCTGGTTTTACCGAGCTGGTTCTAACAGGGGAACATGTTGAAGGTGGAATTAGAAGTTGAAAGATTCAAGTGGCTGCGTCTTCAAGTACTATAAAGAAGACGTTCAACGGTAAAAAGGACAACTAATGTTGTGTATGGCCATAAGGGTTGTGCTAGAGGTGACCGCAATCAATCCGTAGGAGCTGTGCTGATTTCTAATCTGGCATGTGTGCAACAACAACAACAGGGCAATCAGCATAGGTCAGACGCACCAAGAAGACAGGTTACCAAGATCATCATGCCATTGTCTCAGGCATTGTAACATCTTTTGAAGACGGAGTTAATAACGTTAAGGGATCCTCCTCAAAATCCCAATACCTCATCTCCTCGTTATAATCCTAATGTGAAACGTGCCTACCATTCCAATAGCCTTGAGCATGACACTAATAGTTGTTGGGCATTGAAAAATAAAATTCAAGATATGATTGAAAACAAAGAGATTGAGTCTGATCCTCCCGAGACCCCCATTGTGATTATTGCACCTATGCCTAAGCACGACAAAGGCATTAATGCAGTTAATTATGTTTAGTGTGTTTCTATTGTAAGTGATTTGGCTACTCCTCTCTCGATCATTAAGAAGAATTTGTTACAAGCCGGTTTATTTCTGGGTTATATTGAAAGATGCTACTGTTGCGCAGCCCAGTCCAATGGCTGCAAGTTGCTGAAAAAAGGTATTCAGCGTCTGATGGACAATCACATATTTCTAGTTGAAAAGACTCTTTCTGTTGAAAGTTTATTTCGAGACTTGGAGCTTGAAGAGGTGTCTGTAATTTCGGGCACTCCTATCAGGATCACTTCCAAGGGCTCTGTAAAGATTACTGCTAAACCTAAAGTTGCTCCTCTGATAATCACTACACTCGGACCAATTTTGTATTCCTCGAACAAAGCTATCCCTTGGAACTATGGAGCCGACGTCTACTACCATGGCCTCAAGCAAGAACCATCGACTACTGAATATGAAGATATTGAAGTTGTTGATCCCAACATTGACAATATTGCTGGGATCAGTAAGGTTACTAGAAGCGAAAGTGTTTTCTCTCCAGAAATCTCTCCGAAGACTCTCGCCACACCAGTTCGTGTTACCGCTACCGAGTCAATTACTGAGACCTGGGGCAAAGAACAAATGATGGAGCCTTCCCAGACAGAGGCACCCAAAGAAACTACAGCTAAAGATACCTCCAAACAAGAGTTGGAGGAGGTATTAAAAGTCATTTGAAAAAGTGATTACAAGATTGTTGAACAGTTGGGATAGACTCCCTCTAAGATATCCATGTTATCCCTTTTGTTGTGCTCCGAAGCCCATGCACAAGCTTTGTGAAGTTCTTAAAGTCCAATGACATGCCACAAGAAATTTCTACCGATCAATTTGAAAACTATATTGCTAGTTTGATGATTAATAATGGGTTAGGTTTTTCTGATGTTGATTTGACTCCCGAAGGAAGAAACCACAACAAGGCCCTATATTTCTCTATTAAATATAGGGGAACTACTTTATCCCATGTGTTGGTTGATACGGGTTCCTCGCTGAATGTTCTACCGAAAGGTGCTCTAGACATACTTGATTGCGAATGGGTTATCCTGAAACCCAGTGACATTGTGGTCAGAGCCTTTGACGATTCAAAAAGGATGGTGCATGGAGAGGTGTATCTTCTGATCAAAGTAGGTTCTCATGTATTCGACTCTACCTTCTATGTAATGGATATTCGACCAGCCTATTCTTGTTTGCTTAAACGCCCTTGGATTTACGGGGGAGGTGTTGTTACTTCCACCTTACATCAAAAGCTAAAATATCCCGTGAAAGGAAAGGTTGTTATAGTTTGTGGTGAAGAAGAGTATATGGTAAGTCACTTGAACTTATTCAAGTATGTTGAGATGGACGGCGAGTTCATCGAGACTCCCTGTCATACTTTTGAAGTTATCCCTCCTACCGCTACTGAAGACGTTTCTGCTATTCCCAAGGTTACCAGGGTTACTCCTAGAATGACTTCTTTGAAGGATGCTAAAGTTGTAGTAGTAGAAGAAAGGGAATGCACTACTTGGGGTCATCTTCCTGACATTCCGTACTAATCTGACAAATTTGGTATGGGTTTCACTACAGAGGCTCAAAGGGCTATGCATCATGCTCGTGCTGGAAGATCACTACTCCGAATCAACAACAATGGAGTCAACATGGTAGAAGATGCCGATAGTGACTATAATCTAGACAGCTGGATTTTTCCCACCACCGGCAACGAACTCAACAACTGGAAGAATGAAGACCTTATCTCAATCTCCTCTAGTTAGGAGTAATTGCTACTTTCTATTTTATTGCTTTCAAGTTTTGTCTATGTAATCTTTAAAACAATAACTTTAAGTCTTGTGCCTTACCCGAGGCACAATAGTTCATTTGTTAGGGTTGTCATATCATTAACATATTTTCATTTAATAAATCATTGGACGTTTTGCATTCAAACTTTGCGCTCTTTGTCTTTCTTTTATTTTATCACTTTCAAAATAGCTATGTATTCTTACACATACCCATACAATAAATTAAAAATCCATATCCACCCTAGTCCCATTGATAGCAATCCTGTTATTTCCACTTATGACTTCGAAAATCTGATCTACCAAGACGAGGAAGAAGGCGAGGAAGATTGTGAAGTACTTGGAGAACTTACATGTAAATTAATGCAAGAGGAAAAGCCTATACAACCGCATGAAGAGTCAGTCGAGTTTGTAAACTTGGGTACTGCAAAAGACAGGAAAGAAGTCAAGATAGGTACCAACCTAGAAGACTGTCAAGAACAGATTAATTTAGATGTTGCATGACTATGTTGAGATCTTTTCTTGTCGTACGAAGACATGCCAGGGCTCGATACTGATAATGTGGTCCACCATCTACTGATAAAAAAAGGTTGTTCTCCAATCAAGCAAAAGGTCTATCGTATGCGTCCCGAGATGTTCGAAAAGATCAAGGCTGAGGTTATGAAACAATTCAATGCAGGTTTCTTAGTTGTTACGTCCTATCCTCAGTGGGTTGCAAATGTAGTGCCAGTACCTAAGAAGGATCAAAAAGTATGTATGTATGTAGACTACAAGGATATGAATAGGGCAAGCCCCAAGGATGACTTTCCGCTTCAACATATTGACATTCTGGTTGACAACATTGCTCAGCACAAAGTATTTTCCTTTATCAATGGTTTCTCAGGTTATAATCAGATCAAGATGGCACCTGAAGGCATGGAGAAGACTACTTTTGTTACACAGTGGGGCACTTTCTGTTACAAGGTTATGCCTTTTGGTTTGAAGAACGTTGGCGCAACATACCAGCGTGTTATGGTAGCCTTGTTCCACAACATGATCTATCATAAGATAGAGGTCTATGTCGATGACATGATAGCCAAATCTCAGACTGAAGAAGAACATATCAATCACCTACATAATCTGTTTGAGAGACTGAAGAAGTACAAATTGAGGTTGAATCCGAACAAGTGCACCTTTGGGGTGAGATCTGGTAAGCTCTTGGGTTTCGTTGTCAGTGGTAAAGGTATTAAAGTTGATCCCACCAAGGTCAAAGCCATTCAAGAAATGCTTGTTCCTCGTACTGAGAAGGAAGTTAGAGGTTTCTTGGGAGGACTGAATTACATCACCAGATTTATTTCCCATCTGACCGCTACTTATGAGCTGATCTTCAAGTTGCTGAAGAAAGATCAAGTAGTAAGGTGGAACGATGATTTCCAGGTAGCCTTTGACAAAATCAAGGAGTAACTCTAAAAACCTCCGATTCTGATGCCACCAGTTGAAGGAAGACCTCTGATCATGTACCTAACAGTGTTGGAGAACTCAATAGGGTGTGTACTGGGGTAGCATGACGAGTCTGGTCGAAAAGAGAATGCAATATACTACCTTAGAAAAAAGTTTACCGACTGTGAAACAAGATACTCACTGATCGAGAAAACTTGTTGCGCTTTGGTATGGGCTGCTCACCGACTAAGACAATATATGTTGACTCATACTACTTTGTTGATCTCTAAGATGGACCCAATAAAACACATATTCTCTAAGACACTTTCTCTGGTTCAGTTAAATCGCTCCAAAGGTTTATTCTGATTCTTATCCAATTAAAGATTATTCAAGACCTCTGCTGGTTCAGTTTAAATCGATCAATGGTTTATCCTGATTCCGTTTCGGTAGACACTTTCTCTGGTTCAGTTAAATCGCTCCAAAGATTTATTCTGATTCTTTTCCAGTTAAAGATTATTCAAGACTTCTGCTGGTTTAGTTTAAATCGATCAAAGATTTATCCTGATACTTTTCCAATAGACACTTTCTCTAGTTCAGGTAAATCGCTCCAAAGATTTATTTTGATTCTTTTCCAGGTAAAGATTATTCAAAACTTCTGCTGGTTCAGTTTAAATTGATCAAAGATTTATCCTGATACTTTTCCAGTAGACACTTTTTTTTGGTTCAGTTAAACCAATCCAAAGATTTATTCTGATTCTTTCCCAGTTAAAGATTATTCAAGACTTCTGCTGGTTCAGTTTAAATCGATCAAAGATTTATCCTGATACTTTTCCAGTAGATACTTTTTTCTGGTTCCGTTTAAATTGACCAAAAATTTATCCTGATTTCTTTGCCAGTTAAAAGATGAACACAGACACTTCTGCTGGTTCAGTTTAAATCAACCAATGATTTATTCTGATTCTTTTCCAGTTGAAATCAAACTTAGACTTAGTCTAATTTCTATTGATAATTACCTTTAGGTGGCATCTATAAGCCCACCTTCGACAACTCTCCATCATCTTTCCAAATGGCATCTTTAAGCCCATTCCCTACACAATCAACTAACACATCATCAAGCACTAATTTCTGGGCACTCTGGTGTCCAATCATCTTCTACCTTCAAGTCATGAATGGAGGACTCGCCAATCTAACTCTTCAGGTTTAAGAAGACTGAACAGGGGCAGCTGTTATACCCCACAATTTTCCCTCTCATTTCTCAAGATTTTTCTCACAAAATTTCTACTAGTTCAAGTTTGCACAAGTACAATTAGATCATATGGGATTTCCAAGCATCAAGTCAAAGAGGAAACTATTGAAAGAGCAAAACAGATAAATTTAATTTTTCTGACGAAATTGAAGAAAAACATATTGCTTCGATCCAGATCTTTCGATTGGGCATCTGGCCTCTTTCAAACTTGCCTCAAATTCCTAAGCTTCGATTGAGGCATTGGTCTTTTGCTTGCTTGCTTTATACAATCTTCGACCGGACATTTGTTTCCCTTTGAAACAACCTCCTTCGATTCAGAAGGCAATGGCCTTCTAAAGGATTTCCTTCTATCCACAAAGCAGGGACTTCCTACATGTAAGCCCCATTCGAGCATTTAGGCCTCCTGCGTGCAGGCTTCGATTGCACCATTTGGCTTTACATGTTTGCCTTTGGAGTCACAGAGCAGTGATCTCCTATATGCAGCTTTCGATTGGACATTGGCTCTTCATGTAAACCTTCATTTGAGCAATGGCCTCTTATATGTTTGCTTGGAGTCACAAAGCAGTGAACTTCTGCATGCAGGCTTCGACAGGGTATTGGCTATGTTCACACTAGCTTCGAATGGATAATATCTCCCTTTAAAATAAGCTTGCTTCGATCCCACCCTTGAAAACCTTCAACACACACAATTTGTGGTTCCTTTAAAGGACATGTATTGGTGGATTTTAAGGGCATACATAGGTTCCCCATTCGAAGGATATACTTTACTAGCCCATTAGAATAATTGCATGTGATCCCTTTGAAGGACACACATATAGTCCAATCGAAGGATACGCATTTGGCCCATTCAAAAGGATACACATATGATCCATTCGAAGGACATACCTTGGGTGAAAATCAAATATTGTTGTCTGAAGAAGAGTCTGGTCGAAGGTTTGACCTAGGTGGAAAAACAAAAGGTTGAAATATCCAAAGATGCTTGCTGGCCAAAGTCTTATGTGATGCCAAGTATAGGATTGTTGCAGTGGTCACAACACTCCAAAACTTATACAAAGAAATCCTGCTACGCTGCTCCCATATTTACACCAAATTGGCATACAAAAACTGCACCTCAAAGTCTACAAAAACAACATACCCAATTTGTTCAAATCTCATTTATTTTCCCTCCCAAACCTCAGCCAATTTCATTTATAAATAAGATGTTCCATAACACATCATAGGAGCCTTTGGGATCTGAAAAAACTCTTGTTGTGAGAAAATTATCAAATTCTCAAAACTCTCAAACACTATCAAACATTCTCAAACACTCAAACTCTAAAACTCATATCCCTTCATGCGTTAATGAACCCTTCAATCCACTCCCCAACTGCCAGATAACCAACATTCGATTCATTCCCTAATTGTAACATAATAGTCTTTTGATTCACTCCCTAGAATGATTATATAATAACCTTTGATTCACTCACCACTATCACACACTCTCATTCGATTCAATGACTGCCCAAACAAAGAAGCAACTAAACTAGCTTCAGGAAGGTTCCAACGAAGCTCCATCCACCACCAAGGAAGTCACATACAGCTCCTTCGATTAGCACTTCAACAGGTAAGTTTCCTCTAAACTTGGAACTTTTCAGTTAAATATCATTTGCACATATCAATAAAAGAAAAATGTAGATATCCCATCTAGGAAGTTGACTGTGTCTTAACTTTCGATTCCCACTGCCTATATGTTGAAAATCTCAACTCTGACTAGTTAGACTTTGGATTTTGGTGCCTAATAAACTTGTGCTAACCCATGGCTTGTAACTTTTGAAAGTTACCTTTGTTAGATTCATTTTCAAACTTTAGACAGGTTTTCTGTACCCTTCGATTGACTAAACACTGAAGTCTTTCGAATCTCCACTTGGGAGGTTTGCACTCTTGTAATCGAAGGAAGGAGCTGGGTACTTCGAACATTCATAAACAAGCTCATCTTGTACCCAATCGAAAGGAGAAAGAAGGGAGAAATGAAGGGTGTTCACACTGAATTCCAGGCCCTAATCGAAAGAAGGACAAGGGGTTTAATTGAAGGGTGCTCACACTGATTCCCAACCCCGATTGAAAGAAGCAAAAGAAGGGTGAATCGAAGGAGCCTACTGCCTGGATCGAAGGACTCACTTTTCTCTCTTTTTATGTTATTTATGATTTTATTTATATTTTCTTGCTATTCAATATGGTTGTAATAGTGTAGGATGTTTATTTTCTGCATTTTTATTACTTTATATAAATGTTAGTAATTAGGATGTATGGCAAAATAAAACCAACAAGTAGACAACCCTAATCAAAGAATAAATACATGCAATCAAACACATTTTGCACACATGCACCCCTAGAGTAATTTCACTTGTTGCCTCGAAAATAGTCATGTCCCTCGAATATGGCCGTTTTAGAAAAGACCCTCGATAAAAGATCATAGTCTATCGATGTCCCTCGATGTTGCCTTCGGTAAACTATCTAGTCCCTAATGAAATTGCTAAACGTCTCATAGGTTGCTTTCTATGACTATACAAAAGACCCACGCCCGTCCCTTCACATCCAACGACGGGACTTCTTACCAAATTAATGGTAAGATAGTAACATCTAAAGGAAGAGGAAAAGAACATTAGACCTTTTGAGTAGATAGGACGCTCATAGTTGCTTGTTTGCTCACAAAAAATCATTTTTACACCAACGTTTTCAATTGAAACATTTCTAAAAGTCAAAGATCTTTGTATGTATTCTTATAGAGACGAGAATTATTACAAAGGAACTTTTCAAAATCACTTTCAAAAAACATCTTCCACAACAAACGTATCTTTGAACTATTTTCAAAACCAACACTTTGTACGCATTCTTATAGAGAAGAGAATCATTAAAAAGACGTTTTTGTTAAAATATTTTCAGACCCACACCACAAAGCACATTTTTAAACAAAAGCAAAGTGATCTAGCAAGCAACTAAGACTCCGTAGATAACTACAGATGAAAAGGGTACTAACACCTTCTCTTTTCATAATCTACCTCCCGAACTCAAGAAAATAATCTTAAAGGTCTTTCTTGTTCTTTTCACCATTTCCTTATTGGATAAAAGAAAAGTCGGTAGCGACTCTTGCTATCCGCAACAATTGCGATCAAACGCAAAACAACCAAGTCAGTTCTCCCACCGTATTACAAGAAGCAATAGTGAATTACTTATATTATGTCTCTATGTCGATGACTTGTTAATAACAAGTAGTTGTAAGAAGGAGATCGAAGACTTCAAAGGTAATCTCAACAAAGAATTCGAAATGTCTGATATGGGTGACATTTCATATTTCCATGGCATCAAATTCTACAAGAGTAGTAGAGGTTTGATGATGCATCAAAGAAGATATGCAAGTGAAATTCTCAAGTGATTTGAGATGAAAGAATGCAACTCAACTTCGACATTTGTTGAACCAAGGTTGCAACTGTCGAAAGATTAAAAAGAATATGATGTCAACCCAACCCAATACATAAGACTTATTGGGTCATTAAGATACCTTTGTCACACAAGGCCTGACTTAGCATACAATGTAGGTATGGTGAGTAGATTCATGCAGAAGCCAAAGGTATCACACCTAGCAGCGGCGAAGAGGATATTGAGGTATCTGAAAGGAACTCTCGACTATGGCATTTTATTTTTTGCAATTGATAAGGGAAAAGAATACAAGTTAGTGGGATACACTAATTCAAGTTTGTGTAGTGATGCTGAGGATCGAAAATTCACAGTAGGATATGTGTTTATGTTAGGTGGTGCACCAGTTACTTGGAGTTCGAGAAAGGAACCAGTAGTGGCATTATCATCGTGCAAAGCAGAATACATAGCTTCTTCTCTTTGTGCATATCAAGCAACATGGATGGTGAACTTGGTCGAAGAGATAACAAATAAAGATCATGGAGCAATAGCCATGAAGATTAACAACATGACAGTTATCAACCTGGCGAAGAACCTGATAGCTCATGGTCGAAGCAATCACATAGAAATGAGGTTCCACTATATTCGAGAGCATGTAGCAGATGAGAAGATGAACTTTGAACACTGCAGAACTGAGAATCAGATTGCATAAATCATGACGAAGGGAATGCAAGTCGAAGTATTTCGAAGACCAAGAGCTATGATGAATGTAGATAGCTTAGACACAATGAATTATGTGGTGTGTTGAAAGTAAATCCTTGTGTGGAATTAGTTTGTTCGACAGAGACAAGGGAATGTCGAAAAGATTTGATTTGATTTAGAAGTGTGGAAACAGTTTGTTACACATAGATTTAATTTAATTTTAGATTTAAATAGATTTGATTTACATCTAAAATAGATAGATTTGATTTAGTTTCAAAATAGGTGTTTGGGGCTTTAATAGTTTTGGGCTTTGGCTTAGGGAGCAAGCTAACTTAAATCTATAAATAGAGGAAATAACTCCTATTTTTGTAATCAAGTCAATTCAGTTGTATTCACAGAATTTGCAGTTGCAAGTGAATAACAAAGTTTTCCACAGAGAGAAACTATGCAGAAAAATCATTATTTTCTTTCTTTCATGTATTCTTTCATATAATTTATTGTTATTGTGTGGTGATAACAATCTTGTTCATTAAGATTGTGAAAAATTCATCATAGATTTTGATGGATTTCCAAGAAATATTAGGAAAAAAAGAAACTAATTATTTAAAATTAAAACATATGAGTTATTTCATCTCATAAGATGCTTTATTACTAATTTAAAGTAAACTATACAAGAAAGAAAAAGTCTTGGCTAAAACTGGTTCAGCATTAGAGATGGCAAAGAGTAGGGTTGAGTGCAGGTTTTACACTACTCAAACCCGTATCCGAAATCACTTCTCGAACCCGAATTCAAATTTAAAGGCTATTTGGTGGCAAAATAACACTCACGTCCACACTCGCTGGGTTCAAATTTTTCCATCCAAACCTTAATCCGCAGCAAAAACACAAAAAATACAAGAGTAACATTGAAATTTAAAACACAAGAATTTCATCGAGACCTCTCAAAAAAATTAAGAAATTAAATTAGAATTTTTCATTAAGTTTGGTAACACTACAATTAAAATTAAGGTCTTAAGTTTTTACACTTATATAAATTTAGAGATATTTATATAATTTAATGTCTAAACGGGTGTGATCTCGAATGTGAGTTTGAGTGAATTCAAACCCGCACTCGAAATATCAATAACACCCGAACTCAAATCCAAACTCATTCAATTTAAATTTTCATCCATTAACTCGAATTTGAGTTCAAGTGCATATGAACCCCGTGAAGTTAAGTGTGTATGTCATCCCTATTCAACACCATGCATAATTGCATACATCATAATAGAGGTATGACTCATTGACTCGACAAATATGGAGATTCTGGTCACTGATTGGCCCACCCAAATATAAAAAATCTAAGTCTTTTAAGTAAACAAAATTATCTCCGAAAATAAAGACCAATGTGAATTGTACGGACACGTTGTAGCATGATTCACGACAAAATTTACAAGATAAGATAGTGTGAATAAGAATGAAGCAAAGTCAAGCTTGTGCATACTTTATTATAGTCTTTTGCAGATATAGTACTTACTACTTTAGTTGTATTGTATGTGACATTCAAGATATTATACTATATTAGACAGCATATCCTGTATCAATTTTATGTACGTGATAAACTATGTTATCCGGGTAAAGAAGATATCTAACTTCAAATAAACTAGATTTATCATAAGAAAATAAATTTAAACATATAAAATAATCAGAAAATCAGACTATAAATTAACTAAATAATTTATAATAATATGTGTATGGTTGATTTTACTTTTGAAAGACTCAAAATCAATTTTAAAAAAATGAAATTGATTCGGAATGATTTTAAAATATTTGATTTTTTTAAAATATAATTGATTCAGTCTTTAAAATTAATTTTATTTGAAATTATAATTTTTAGTTTCTGTCTCTCGAATTATTTTTGGTGATTTTTATATTAAAATTTATTATTTAAATCATTTTTATATAATTATATTTAAATATAAATTAATTTTATTAAACTTATTTTATAAAAATTAATTATATAAATTTCAATTTGATTAAAATCTATTTTATTTACCGTCAATAAACATCCACTATATTTATAATATATAAAAGAAAAACATGTTTAGTGTAATTTATTTTCAAAACATATTTTAGGTGTATTTTATTTTCATTCTAATTTTATTTTTAGAAATTTATTGATAGTTATCACAATTATTTATTTTATTTTATTTTTTGATAAAAATAATATAACTATTTTCTTCTATTTTTATTTTAATTTCAATAAATATATTTTTATGATAATTTTTCTCTTATTTTTATTTTAAAATTTGTAAATATTTTCTCTTTATAATATTAATTTCATAATACAAATAATATTATTTTCATAATAGAAAGAAGAATTAGAATATATAATATATTAAAGAAAGTTAAAAAAAAAAACGTTTATATTTTCACACGTCAATATACTGTGAAAAGAAAAAAGCCCGTCTAGATGCTACTAGGTTAGAACACAAATTTCAACTCATAGTTTTCTACTTGAATGTATGAGCTTCGCTATTAAACTTTATGATTTGTTCTACCTAACATCTATGATGGCGTTTCGTATGAACAAGTTCATTTTTTTATTATAATTAGAAAGTTGTATTTTTAACCATAAATATATTATTATTTAATTTGAATGATTGAAATGTTTTTTTATCAGGTTTTAATTCTTAATTGCTTAATGTTTTTTAATATTAAATATTATATTTTTAACTCAGATTTTATATTTATCTACAAATATTTATCTTCTTCGGATTTATCTTGTTGTATTTTATTTTTAATCCAGATTCTTAATTGAATGACTGAATAATTAATTCTAATTTATATTATTTTCTCCATTTTCTTCTTCATATTATTCATCTTCAAAACATCTTAAAAGCCTAGATTTTACACAAAAAAATAATTAAATTTAAAAAAGAAAATTGATGATGATAATGAATGGTGGAGAGAAATTTAAAATTCTAAAATAAAAAATAAGAAGGAAAAAATTGAGATTAAAAAAAATCCAAATCTAAAAGAATTATTCATCTTCTATCATCTATCATCTATCATCCTCATTTTCTGTCATCTCCATCCCGCTGCATGTCATTTCTTCTTTGTTCTTCATAGTGAAAACCCTAGTAGTCACTCTCATCTCTGGTGCCACCATCTCTCTCTCTCTCTCTCTCTCTCTCTCTCTCTCTCTCTCTCTCTCTCTCTCTCTCTCTCTCTCTCTCTCTCTCTCTCTCTCTCTCTCTCTCTCTCTCTCTCTCTCTCTCTCTCTCTCTCTCTCTCTCTCTCTCTCACACACACACACACACACACACGTAAGAAACCAGTCTTTTTCCCTAAGACTAAACCCTAGCAACTCTCTCCATGCCTCTAAGTCATTTCTCATCACTGGTGCCCCATCGTTCATCACTCACCACCACCACTCACTTTCGTTTGTAAGGTAATCATTGTTGAATTTGTTTTAGATTTTTGATTTTCTAAGGTTTGTGTTTTATTTGAGTTTTGACTTTTTATTTGGTTGTTGAATAATGTGAGAATAATGATTTATGCAGAATCTGTGAGCTGAATGATTTTTTCCCCTCTTAACTTCTACCATGTTCTAACATCTGCATCAGTACTACTACTACTAGGTATGTGTTTGATTTCCTCTTAACTGCTTATGGTATTGTTAGAAATTCTACCATGTTCTGAAGTGGGTATTGTAGTGCAAATATTTGTGTCCCGACTAACTTTGCATCTTCTTTTTATTATTGTTGTGGCTTGAATAGACGGAGCAAGTAGGAAGTAGCTGGACATGATGCTTATCACAAGACCTCTGTAAATGACTTTTCAGTTTTCTTTTGCTTCAGTTCAGCTATGTGTGTGTTAAATGATCCTAACAATGAACTTTAATATGATTTGAATACATGTTCTGCTTAAGAAGTGTGATTAGAAAATCCATTTTTCCAACCAACTTTGCATCTTCTTTTTATTATTGTTATGGCTTGGATAGATGGAGCAAGTAGGAAGTAGTTGACCATGACGCTTATCACAAGACCTCTGTAAGTGACTCTTCGATTTTCTTTTGCTTCAATTCGGCTATGTGTGTGTTAAATAATCTTAACAATGAACTTTAATATAATTTAAATATTTAGATCACATTATTTTCACCTTTTGACACAAATTTCATTCCCCCCACCATTTGTTGTGTTCTGACAATAATTAACTCTTATTTTTCCCGCTCTTTCATGTCATGAAAATGAACTCATCATTTTCAATCGGACCTTTGGACATTTCAAGAAGTTTGACACATATTCAAGGTTTGTAAGGTTTATGGTTTTGATTTGTGACTTTGTTGTTTTTATTTGTAACTTTTTGTTTAGATATCTAACTTTGTTGTTTTGTTTTTTCATGGTAAGAGTCTTAGATCAAGGGTGATTTGGAGTTGGATAGATGGATGAATGTCAAAGTGGCATGGAAAGAGTCTTAGATCATGTTAAGTGTATTCAAATGTTTTCAAAATGTATGCAAAGTGTTTTAAAAATATTTTCAAACTATATGCAAAGAGTTTTAAAAGTGTTTTCAAAATGTTTTCTCATGTGATGCGTTTTCTAAACTGTATGGAGTTTAGATTGTGTTTGCTTGTGTGTAAATTAACATTGATTTATGATTTTGAACTTATGGAAAAGTGTATAGTTGATTTAGAATCTTTTTGTTATGATTTTGATTGTAATTTTTATAATATTTGTTTAAGATTTTCATATTCCTTGCATCTTAGCCAATATGATAAGAGTATAGCTTAGTTGTTTGATATTCTGAAAATCTAATTGACATTCTGATTGATATAATAAGAGTATGCAAACTATGTAAAAGCTTATCGTTTATTGATATTTTGAAATTCTAATTCAGTTGCAATAGAATTAATTTATTTATAAATCAATGAGAATGCTAACAGGAGGTGTATAACTGTTTTGCTAAAGGTCTGTTTTTTCTATTTATTGTTTTTCTATTTACATTAGGTGTATAGTTGGGCTGTTTTGCTAAGGGATTGATTCAAAATGTTTTCTTCTATGATACGATATGTTTAAGTATGAAAATTATGCAATATGGTTAAGTATGCAAAGTATGCAAATTGTTTTCAAAGATGTTCACCTTAAGGATAATGAGCCAAACTGCACTAGACCTTAAAGATGTGGAAGAAGAGCCTGAAGGTTGGCACCCTTTTATTGTATTCACACCAATGGTGGAAGACCTCGACGTACCCCAAGCTCACTAAGTACAACTGAGAAGGAGAAATTGTCAGGTGGTTCAAGATGCCAACCTCAAAGACGTTGAAAGGAAGATAAACGTCAATTAAAGAGAATAGGCATTTATGAAAAAGAATGACAAATTCGTCATATTTATTACATATCTTATTATCTTCATTTGGGGAGAAAACTCTTCAATCTAATGAAGAACTTACTTCAGTAAAAGCACGATCCATACCGTCCCCTAGAGATAAGGCAAAAGCGGCATCCAACATCTCCAGTTCTACCCAATCTACTGAAATGTCTCCCTTGGCCCTCCTTCTCGTAGGTGGTGATACCTTTATAGAAATAAACTTCGTCAGAAGAAAGAGCTAGATCAAAAGGTGACTTAAATAGAGTTCAAATGACGAAGAATAAGAATAATAGGAATTTCCTGAAACTCGCAAATGGCGAAAGGAGGAAAGTGGCGAGTTAAAAAGTTCTTATGAATATCCCCACAATGGCAAGTCACATGATCTCATACGTTAGGAAGCGGAAAATGCACCACCAATGGTATAGATTCCATTGAAAATTGATCAAGGACACTTGAGTAAACTAAGACCAAGGGAAATCATTACTGGAAAAATAGGCACATGTGAGAAGACCTTCATAGGAAACATCATATAATGCAATAACAAAATTTTAATTCATATGTTCCTAGCATCAGCAGTAACATCTCATCAAGACCCTTCACTTACTTCGGTTGGCATCCAACCTATGGGTGTACATGAAACAAACCTTTATCCTGCAAAGCAGAGACAAAGGCGGGGGGATAACAATCCTTGGCCGTCAGCAAGGTCTAGGATATAAAGACCTAGAGGAAAGAATGAATGAAGTGAATGTAAGGAACATGTGCATCCTTGTCCCCACCCAAAGTGGACATCTCTACCCTCTAATTCATCATCCAACATATAGATCAATCAGACACATGTCAGTATAGTACGTCGTGTTCTTCATTTGCAGTTTTAACCGTCTCCAGTATAATTGATGAAAGATACATCATTCTCAATTATTCTAATTTATTTTCACTCTAACATCACTTTTCATTTTCTCTGGGTTGAATGTTGGAATGTTAAGCTTGTAAGATAGCACTCACTTTGTCGCAATGATAGCTCAAATCCATTATCCCTCACCGAACAACTCTAATTCTATTAACGATACATATTATATATTTAAAAATGCATGATAAATATATCTAAAAATTTATAGAAAATCTTATATTAAAAAATAAGCAAAAGTTTTATAATTAAAGACAAAAGGAGTATCATAAATATTACTCATTTTATAGTTACAAAGAGCATAGTAACAAAACTCAAACAGATATACTAATGGTTGATAATTAGTAAATTAAATATTCAAACATTCATTCTAAATACTTTTCCTAGAAATAAAAGGATTATTTGTCTATATTAAAATGACAATTGACTAGATTAGAAAAACTTCTACACTCTAATGATGATATATGATTCAAAGCAAATTTGGTTTTGAATGATGTGAGTTGAATTTGAAAGAAAATAGATTTTGTGCAATTTCCACGAAAGAAAGAGGAAATTGTTAACACAATTGGAGTACATGGGCTTGACACTGCCTACGATTGATGGGCCTTTAATTGATCCATATATAGAATAAGAATTTGACCATTTCTCTTTACACCTTAAATTTTTTCCTAAGTTTTTGACAAAAATTTCAAATTATTCTTTATTAAAAATATATTTTCGAATACATTAAATTTTATTTTTATACAGAAATTTAATTAGAAGATGTATTTTCGAATTTTTTAAATAAATTTAAAAGTATATCTTCTAAAATAGTATTTGTTTCGATTATCATAAATTTTTCAACAAAATTTAATAAATAAAAATATTTTTTTATTATTACTATAAATATAAATATTATTTATTATTTACTATAATAATTATTATTTTCTATAATAATTATTTTATTAACTAATATATAATTCACACAATAATCATTATTATAATTATTTTCAAGAAAATATATAATATAGGTGAATTATGTAAATTATATAATATATGAATTATATATTAGTCAAGAAAATAATTATTATAAAAAATTATTATTATTATTATTATTATAGAAAATAATAAATAATATTTATATTTATATTAGTAATAAAAATTTATATTTTTAGAAAATCCAATTTTTATTTATTCAATTTTATTGAGAAATTGATGGTAATTAGAATAATTCGGATATAAATTTTCAAATTCAATTAGAAAAAATTTGAAAATGTATATCTAAATTAAATTTTTATAAAAAAAATGAAATTTAGTGCATGTAGAGATATATCTTATAATAAATACAAGAGTATTTTCAAATTTTCAGAAATACGTCCTAATATATAAGGGCGTAGAGAGAAATTGTCTATAAATTTTTATTAAGAAATAGACATAAAAATAAAAAGTGTGTCCGTTAGTAAAACATTTCATTTTAGGATTAATCGTCATTTACCTTTGTAATATAGACGGGTTTTGACTTATCCCATTTTAAAAAAAAAATGATTATCTCCTGTAATTTTTTAGATACGTCCTAAGCGTGTAAAAATGAGAGGTAAATAAAAAAATATTTTACAAGAATAATAGGGAGAAAAAGACTTGGAATTTTAACATTTAAAAAAATATATAAAAAATTTATTAAAAAGAGAATAAATCAAAACTCGTCTATATTACAGAAGGTAAATAATTATTAACTCTTTTTTTTAATATATAATATACGCAACCTTATATAAAATAAATATTATTAATTGCCTATTATTTATTTATATATTTTATTTTATATAACATATCGAATCAATAAGAAAAATAAGTGTAAAATTAATTATTTTTATAACTCTTTAATATTAATACTAAATTGATCGTAATAGCCAGTTAAAATATTTTTTTTATCTTTAGTTTTCAGACACATGATTAAAAATATTTTTTATCTTAATCATCTTTATCATATTTATCAAAGTGAATAGAGATTAAAAAAATTTAAAAATAAAATTATCGACTAAAATACTGAGTTTTAAAATACTGAATCAGAAAAAATAAAAACAAATACCAAAAGCACATTTAAGCTATAAATATTGTATATTCTAATTAATTTTTTTATTAAAAAAAAGAATACGGTGGAAAGAGGAGATTTCAATAGAAATAGAAACCTAAAGACGTTTATTTTATTTTATTTATTTTGAAAATTTATATGGTCTATTTCATTGCCATTATATACATGAGTAAGATATTAAAAAAATTCCCTTTAGTCTTTTTCTTTCTTAAATTTTCTTTAGTTTTTTTCTTTCTTTTTTAGATCTTTAAAATTAAAATTTATTTTCTTTATAAAACCTCAAAATACTAAATAATAAAGAGAAGAATCATGTGCCATGAATCTTAAGCACATGTGGAGTATTCTTTTTGTATATATTTTGCATTCGTGCATTCCCTTTAGCAAGTTTAAACTTTAGATAACACACCCTTTGAGTAGAACGAACATAGTGGATCTCGTTGAGTATAATGGATGTTTAGAGTGTTAATATCTTCCTTTTGCATAACTGACCCCCGTATCTAGATCTCTATTCTATTTAGGTTTTATTCGTTCTTTTCCTATTTCCTCTTTGGAAACAATAAAGTGCGGTGGCGACTTTCACTGATATGAATTAAATCAATCAATGGCTTAGTCTCAAATTTTTACCGCTACAGAAAAAATTGGCGACGCCACTGAGGATTCTTTCCTAAGTGGGTCAATCCTATCTTTGTTTGTTCTTTTTTTTTTGTGTTCATCTATTTTCTCTACTTGTTGTATTTTATTGCTTTCCCTATTCTGTATATATGTTGAGATGTGCTAGATTTTCTGGTTTTTCAGGTTGGGTGGGTGTTACTTTGAGGTAAAAGGCTCAGTACCCAGGCCATAGAGTTTACTTAGGAACACATAGGAATAGAGTGGAGTCATGACGACTACTGGACGCAGGTCTTACTAGTGCGGTCATGTGTGCCACACTCAGACGAGGTTCAAATGAGGTACTATCGTTATACACGTCTGTTGTTGCGATGGTAGTAATTTCATGCGAACTCACGACTCTAGGATACCTTCGACCTTACTCTGACCTAGACTTCACCCGTGAGTGGGGAAGGAATGAACTTATAGGTATTGTTGGTGACTATTTGGTTCTTTTGGTGTATGTTCCAAACTTTTGATCATGTTATAACAGTAGAAATGTTAAGACTAAGCCATTGGATTGACTTAACTCGGACATATCAAATAAAAATTGCCACCACGCTTTATTGTTTCCAAAGGAAATTGGAAAAGAGCAAATAAACCTAAAAAAGAGGGGGAGAATCTAGGTATGAGGGTTGATTATGCAAAAGAAAAGTATTAGCACTCTAAACATCTACGGTACTCCACAGGAACCTCTTTGAAAATCTGTGTATTTTGGCTATAAAAAGTGTATACAAATTTCTTGAGGAGTTGTGGTCCAAACTTGATCAAATGCTACATATGAGTTTAAAATTTTGGTGTGGATAAAAAATTATGAAGTTTGACTGTAAATTGGTCATGGTTGACTTTTCCCCCAATACAGCTGATTTTTAGGCCAACTATTCAATTGACTGATCAAAAGTGTGATCCAAGGCTTGAAACTTGACATGAGTAATCTTTGGGGTCCATAATGATCCATGAAAGTCATATGGGGCCTTGGAAGTTCAAAAATACTTGTGCAATCTCAAACCCTAATTTTCATCCATCAGTGCTTGAGAAGGTGTCTTGAGCTGATCAAACCCTAGTGCAGTCTTGGTCCAAAGGAGATCTTGTGAAAATCCTTGATAAGTGAGAGGGAAAATTTTGGGGTACAACAACGAGGAAGAAGATAAACTACATCTTCAAGAACAACCAAGCTACTCCCCCTCAAACTCAGAACCAATTCTTGACACAGAGTCTCAGGAGAAATTTTGTGTAGCCTCAAGAAACCAAGAAAAATTCTAACTTGAATAACCAAAGTTAGAAGACCATGTGACAAAAGTGATACAAACTAGAAGATCATGTGACATAAGTAAAAGGACACACCAGACCAGACAAGATGTTAGAACATCTTAAATGACATCCTGTATACACTCACAACTAAGACTTATCAGATGAAGAAACAGAAAACCCTTATGACAAAAGATCATACCCCCCTTAATTGTTGCATACAAGGAGCAATAACTATCAGCAATGAAAACAAAACTCAACAACACAATGCTTACTCTCCACCTTTTTAGCCAAAATTGACAAGAGCTGAGTTTGAGCAAAAAGCACACACAAAAAAATAAAACTGAGGGGAAAACAAAAGAGGAACATAACACACCCTGAGAGACATGGACCAGTAAGGGGTACTCAAAATTCAAGGAGGTTATTATAGATTGCAATGATGCCTTGTTTATAACACTAAATTCGGTCAATGCAGGAGATTTCCAAGGAAGATAAGGTCATTCTTGTTTTTGGTGCACCACTCATTTCAGGAGAGAGGCAAGGATCTGATCTATCTCTCTCTTTCCAAGTCTTGACCGTTGAAAAGTTCCAACACTGGAAGTGACATATTTCATACTATTGAGAATATTTTCACATGTCTCTAGATGAGGAGACAATGTAGTGACACCATCCATAAAAGTATGCACTCCTGCCCTTTACACCTCTTGTCATACTATACACGCTGTCATCCTTGGGATTTATAGACTAAGCACTCCAAAATACAATGTCATGACAACTTGTTGAACATTGCATTCTATAAGAATCAACAAGAGTAAATGGCTTTCTGAAAATAGACATAAGGACTAGAGAGTTTTCAGATATAGCTCCTCTTGACTCCTGGAGACATAAAATGTTGAGATGTTATCCCAACACACATGGGTGACCAAAACACTTCATGATGAACCACATATAGCAGATGTCTTCTCCATACTAATGATCTACTATTCTTCCTTGTTTTTAGACAATTATTTCTCCCCCTCAAGAGAAAATCCAAAAACAATGAACCAATATGAACTTCTCAAGTTCATACATCAGAAAAGATGTCATATAATTTTGTAGGACATCATTCACACACATATATCGCCATCAGCAATAGTAGTATATGCATACTGTTGTAACCCAAAATTTGCCCTCCCGTTTTTCAAGAAATCACAACTTCAGGGTTTTCCCTGACTTTTCAAGACTGGCTCAAGAATCGGTCAAATAGGCTTTTCTTTATCAGTAAATCCAGAATTAGGGTTTCCACTGATTTTGTTAAAGTTGACTCAAGAATCGGTCAAACAGACTTTTCTTTGACAACAAGTCCAGAATTAGGGTTTCCATTGATTGGGTTGAGATTGGCTCAGGAATTGATCAAACAGACTTTTCTTTGACGAAAAATCTGGAATTAGGGTTTTCGCTCGTATTTCTCAGAAGAAATTGAATCCACAATAATTCAATTGACTGTTACATTATTTTTACGCTTGTTCCAGATTACCGGTTGTTTCTCAAAACCTAAATATCTGGGATAGGAGCTGAGGCTTTTGATTGAAACTTTGAGGCATTGGTTTGATCAGTGGAGTGAAAAGTGTATGGAATGCTTGTTTGTTTAAAGCATGGTTAATTGGAGTGCCAGGCGTATTGTGGTTAATGCAAGGTTGCAAGACGGCAAAGTTTGTTGATTATTTATTTCATCTGGATTAAAGTTATTGGGATACATTTCCAGTTATTTTAATTTAAGAGACTTAAATAATTAAATAGACAGTACAAGGAAAGAATGGAATATTTGACAGTAGAAAATTCTTATTTGACAAAGACTTTTATTTATTTATTTCAAATATTGTTACAAATGTTATTCGAATATTGTAAATTTATAATTTACAGTGTTTACAATAATATTTATTACAATAAATGAAAAGAAAATAAATCTAAAGCCTAAATCTCTTGAAATCTTCTACTTTTACTGCATCCTCCATTATTCAACTGGTACTTACCTGCAAAGGACAGAAGAAAAAAGAAATCGGTGCAGTTAAACTGAAAAGCATTTTTAAGCAGATAAATAAAAAAGGTCATCATTAAAGCTTGTTGGCCGGAATCAGATTGTTATTGGGTTCATCATGTTTTACTTGTTCTCTTTACAAATCACAAGAAGATTTCTCTTCTTGGTTCACAAAGAGGAAAGTAAAAACAATTTGCAAGCATACAATTAACTCAAAATGCAAAGATATAAGGCAGCAAGGCAAAGCAAACTGGATTCCCAAACTTCATTAGTCAACTAAGCCAGCATGAGCAAGCATTGACAAACTAACTACAAATGCAAACTAATGTCAAACCAAGTTACAAAGCTGTCAAAGTACACAAGCTGTCAAAGAAAGAACAATGCAGAAAATATGGAAAGAAAGTACAACAATGCAGCAAGATAAACCAAGTCACAAGCAAGAAGGCTTGTCAATTTTCATCATCATATTCTGGCCAACTAGCTTTTCAGAAAAGACATAATAAGCAATTTAAAATGCTTTTATGGAGAGAGAAAGAGAGAACCAGAAAAAAGATTTACAATTTTGGCAGACTATTGTTCAAGACAATAAGAGAACACAAAAGATAAAAAAGAGCAAGACTGCATAACAGTCCAGGGGAGCCCACAGAAGCTCAACCAGAAAACATGCTATCAAAGCAGAAAACTGCATAAAACTGTGATAAAACCTGTAAAACAGTCTAACAGCTCAAGAGGGGAAGGAGCCACAAACTGCAACTCAATTCAAACTTTCCTAAAATACTGCAAGTTATCAAACCTGCCTAAACTCATCAAACTGCAGTCACAAGAACTGCAAGTTATCAAACCTGCAAAACTGCCTCAAACTGAACCTGCATCCAAGAAGCAAGCCCAAAACCTGTAGCCTGCTTTCAAAACCAAACTCAACCACCTGTAAAAACTGCTATAAAAAATCCAAACCATTCAAACCTGTTCAAAAGTCCAAAACCCTACTTTCAAACATTGAAAACTTTTCAAAAGACAAAAACACCTTTGTATACATTCAAACAAGAATCATTACAAAGGTTGCCACAACAATGGCCTCTTTTCAAAATATCTTTCCAAATCACACACAAAGCACCATTTCAAACAATTGAAAAGCAAAGCAAGTGATCTAAGCAAGTAACTAAGAGCCCATGGATAACCATGGATAGAAAGGGTGCTAATACCTTCCATTTCTATAATCTACTCCCCGAACCCAAGAAAATATCTCAAAGGTCTTTCCTGTGCTTTTTGACCTTCCCTTAGGATAAAATAAAAAGTCGGTGGCGACTCTTGCTAAACTGAAACATTTGCGAACACAAACGCAAAATCCCAAATCAGTTCTCCCACCGTATCACAGAACTGGCGACTCTGCTGGGGAAAATTCTAAAAGTGGGGTTACCTTAGGTTTTATATCACCTTTACATGCTTACCTTGATTGCTTTGATTGCTTTACTTTTTGGGTTCCTTATTTGGGTTTGTTTTAAATCCTACACTCGGATTCGGAGGCACCTTTTAGGTAAGTAGCAATAAACTGTGAGGGAACTGTGCGGGGTATACCGACATGGTTGAAACAGTAGCTACGTTAGTGTGACATATTTGTGGGTACCGGTAGCCTTTGAGTTAATCAAAGAGAATACAGGACCGTTGAGTGATGTCATGAAACACTAACGAACTCTTAGAACCTTACTTGAACATCTTGGCCTTTTTAGGGGTAGTGAGATGACTGACTTTGGTGCAGTCCGAAGTTGGTAGATACTCGATACTACACTCATTGAGGATTGTTTTCTTGGAATATTTTGGTCGCCGGTTAAGTGGCTAAACCAAAACAATGAACATAGAAAATAATCCAGTGATATTGAGCTCCTTAGAACCCAGTTACTATTTCTAGGACAGGTTGAGCCAACTAACTTCAAGAGGGTACTTACCTACAAACCCCATGCAAGCCTAAACCTAAGGACTTGTTTGCTTTGTGTGAATGTGATTATCTGTATATACACTTGCTTACTTTTGCATACCTGTACATAACATCATAACATCATACCATAGCATTTTCAATAACCATTTCGAGGATCTCGAGGGTTTCTGATGCAGGGTCACGTTGAACCAGACGTCTACCAAAGGGCAAGAGGATTTTTCCTCTAAACAAGCGTCGTCAAAGATCAAGTGCAACAACTTGAATCGGGGGCTATGACCCACTCGACATGGTGAGCTTGATTCTCGTGGAAAGACATCCACCGATACAAAGTTCTCCAATCAAAGATGCTGATCAAAGTTCAACCTCTAACATTTTCTTGTGTTTACCCCGAGAGATTTTTGAAAACATGCATCCACATATCATGCATTGCATCATAACAGGTTTTCCTTTTCAGGTTTCCTTATTCTCCTACTGTTTATTTCAGTAGAGATGGCTCTAGAAAGGACTGTCAAAGATATCCAGGATCAAAACGCTCAGCTTCAGGAAATGTTCTTGAACCTGTCCCAGGGGCAAGAAGAAGTGAAAGATCTCCTCACAATGGGCATGGTCCTAGGGAATTCAGGCAGTGTCAGGAATGATCAGTTGGAAGAGCTACAGATTGAGCTGGCAACAATGAAGATCCAGATGATGGGACAACTGGTGGTCCAGATGGCTCTCATTCAAGACTTGGCTCAAAGACAAGAGGAGCTCAGGGTTCTCGTCAACAAACTGCTTCGAGATAACCAAGTGGGCCAAACAACTAGGATTGAAGATCAAGTAATCATTCAACCTCCTTTGAGACAAGAAGACAAGGGAAAAGCTCCCCAACTTGCTTCAGGGTCACAAGCCCAGCAACAACCTCGTCAGCGTCAACGGGGTAATCGGCGTAAGCAAAATACGTCTGGAAGACATTTCTCTGAGACTGACATACCATCATCTCTAATACTGAAACGCTTGTTGGAGGTCAATCTGCTTGCTTTAAAGGATCCTATTCGGAAGCCTAATACCTCTACTCCTAGCTATCACCCCGACGCATTTTGTGTATACCACTCCCATAGTCCTGGACATGACACCGATGACTATTGGGCTTTGAAAAACAAGATCCAAGACTTGATTGACGAAGGAGTGCTGGAATTCATGCCGGATGGCGAGATGAAAATCTTCCGCTAAGGGTTCTCCACCTGAATCGACAAAGTTCGAACTAAGAGACTTTTGTTTCATTTGAATTTTCAAGTTGTAATTTCTTTTGTTATTCAAACAATTATCTGTTGATGTCAAACTCTGTTTCATTAATGCATTGCATATGTTTATCTTGAATTCATCCATTCGTTTTCACTATTCTTAAACTATTCTTTCTACTTTCTTTATGACATTTAACTCTTGCAAAAAGGCTACAAGCCTTTAGAGGGAGGATGACGAAACAATGCCATAATCTCATACAATATGCTTTTGGACAGACCTTACTGGCGATATACAGGCGTTACTTTCAAACCCAAAACACTGGAGTTATAAGGAAGATAATCCCTAGTCAACCCCCTTCGAGCCAAAGAAGTAGGAATTTTATGTTTTAAACACAAATTGAAACCTTTGATTAAACCTGGAGCAGGGTAGTCTCTCAGTCAACTCAAAAGATGCGCATTGAAGTCGCAAACTTTCAGTTCGTAATACAACGAATGACATCAAAAACATTCCTTTGGAACCAAAAGACAGTGATGGTTCCTTATCTCATAGGCAGTTGTTGTACCCCAAAATTTGCCCTCGCATTTTTCCCCAAGAAATCTCAGCTTCAGCCTTTCCTGATTTTTCAAACTGACTCAAGAATCGGACAAACAGACTTTTCTTGACAGTCAAGCAAAATTAGGGTTTTTACTGATTTTCAGAGCTCTGGATTGTTTCACAGTTGGTTTAGGGTTTTGGATGATTTTTGGTTCAATTTTGATCAGGCGAGCGTTATTTGGCATTTAATCAAGAATTAAGGTTTTATAGGCATGTTCTCAAAAAAAAAGAAGATTAAAATTCCACAGCACTTTGCCGTTTATTCCGAGATTCGGGTTAAATTCGCATTATTTTGATTTAATCAGCGAGAGGGGGCAGTTGGTTTGAATTCACCAAGTCGAAGGATGTGTGCAGTTTGGAACTACAGTGCTTGGCAAAGAATCAGTGAAAAAGAGGATTGCGTCTGATCAGTTTTGTGTTCAACTGTGCGTTGTTTTGAATGATGGAGACGTCAAATTCATTTATTTTGATCAACAAGGTTTAGTTGATTATTTATGGTTCTAAGAATTAAATACTTGAAATTTAACTTTCATTTTATTTAATTTAAGGAATTATAAATAACAAGTAAACAATTAAGGAAAAGGAATTGAGAAGATTTAATTGAATCAATAGAATTTTATTTCATATTTAATGATTGTTAGAATTATTATTTGATACAAGTATTTATTTACGAAGTATTTAATATAATAATGGTGTACAAAAATTAAATTGAAAATAAAATTCTATCCTAAGTTCCTAATCTCTTCATTCTTCACTTCGTTCCGGTGCTCCGTTATTTACCTGCAAAAAGAAAAGAGAAAAGTCAGAAAGCAGTTGAATAAAAAAAAAGGACAGATAAAATTTGCTCATCATTAGGGGCCACTGACTGGGATCAGTTGACCCTCTCTGCAAATCACGGGATTTCTCCCGGTTCACAAAGAGGGAAGATTTTTATCATAAATGGAAAATGTCAAAATGCATAATTTTTAAAATGTCAAATGCATAAAATTCCAAAGTTCAAACTGCATAGTTCAAATCCAATTCCACTTTCTATCCAAAGCAAAAAGGCAATTTACTGTCAAAATGCCAAAATCTACTCAAAAGATATCAAAGAAAAAGCAAGAAGTACAATTGCTGTCAAAAGTGCCAAGACTGTCATAAAGGATTTGGAAAAGATATCAAGGAAAAGATAAAGATGCAGAAAAATGTGTTATGCAAGCAATCTAAGTCATCATTTCCCAGCATAAAGGGGCCCCTTCAGAAAAGATAGTACACAAAGAATCATATTATAATATATTCAACTGCACTATAGAGAGAAGGAAGAGAGAGAATAGAAGCAGATGCAGGTTTGGTAGGCTGAGGCAGGACAGGCAGAGAAGACAAAAAAGATATACAAGAAATAGAGAACTCAGTTCAGCAGAGAAAAAAAAAAGATACAAAACACACAACCCTGCATCAAACATACAAGAGCAACTGAAGCAAGCTCAAAACCTGCATAAAACATACAAGTTCAAACCTGAAGCAAAAAACCTCAAACCTGCATCAGTAAAGGCCAAACCTCATATAACCTGCAAGTTCAAACCTAAACAAAAACACCATAACATGCTGTCATAACCTCACAAACCCAAACCTGTGGAACATACAAACACATAAACTGAACTACCAAAATCCTTGTCAAACCATATCCTGTCAAAAACCTTCCAACATTTTTAACCAAACTGATAAACCAGCACCCTGTTCAAACACCCAAACCTTGGCCTTAAACACCAAAAACCTCATAAACCTGCCTGTCACCATTAAAACAAACAAGGCCAACTAGCATAAAACCCATGTCTCACCCTGCCTATCATGAAAACCAGAAGAGCCTCAAGGGATAAAAGGAGATACAAACCTGTACCTGTACCAATGGTCAAGGGCCTTACCTTTTTCCAAACCTAAGGTATCAAAACCATTCAAGGCCTCATCCTGCAATAAGCCTATCTCACCAAAAGCAAATCAAAGCATACGAAAGTTCTAGGCCCTCAGTATAACATCATTGGGCAAAAGCTTTAGGCATCTCAGAAGGCCATTCAAGGCAACACCAAGGCAGCCAATGTTCTAAAGCGTACAAGTATTCAAGAGCTAGCATTCAAAAGCATTTAAAATCAATCATAGGCAGCAAGTACGAGCCCCTCAGAACTGTAAGTTCATCATGGGGGGAATAAATAACAATCATACAGCGTCAATCCCAGTATAGTCAAACAAATCTAAGGCAACAGTGTTCAAGAAGAAGAAGAAAGAATCACGGTCAATAAATCAGAAGGGCAATGAAGGCCATCAAAAGTTCATCTCAAGGCCATCTTCATAAGGTGTAAAAAAAGATGACAAATGTACAGTGTTAAAGAAGAAGAAGAAAAGGGCAAATTCAAGGTAAGATTTTCAGCACAAAGATCATCATCAAATCCCTAAAGAAGAAGAAAGGACAAAGTACCAAATTTTCCCAAGCAAGCGTCACGTTCACGCCGTCCCGGCCTCCTAAGCGCCACAGCCCCTCTTCTTTCCTCCTCCTCCAAGGTCAGGTAGTGAGCTTTCTCCCTCTTTTTTCTCCTTCACCTCATAATAACGTAAGATCAAGTTTTAGATTCAAATTAACACAACACACGCAAATTCATAAGAACATAAAAACTGAAAGCAAACCTTGTATCAAGAGGACGCTGAGTACACGCCATGGAGGGAAGAGAGGTTTGAGGGTGACACTGGTGGCCGGAGGGTTGAGTTGCTCAGGAAGCTTGCAAGGATGAAGAAGAACGACGAACGGAACTCAGCGAACGGCGCCGCTACAAACCCTAACTTTCGTTCTGAATAACAAATCCCTAACCCTAAACTATTCTGACCCTCAAACGGGCCTTGCCCATCCTGTATCTCCTAAGGCCCATCCTTTTTTATTTTTTGTTTCTAATTCTTTTTAAAAAAAAGCATCATTTTCATTTCTAACCAAACATTCTATTAAACACTAACCCTTTTTATGTATATATTATATAAACATTTTATTTTCTTTACAAAATCATTTTAATACAAAAATACATTTTTTTTACATTATTTAATATTTACAATATAATTAAAACACCTTTTATATATATACTTAATTCAATTAACTTGAAAACATTTTTAATACACATTAAAATACATTTGTACATGACTTAATATATATCATTTCTACATCATATAATTAAAAAAATGAAAATACTTCTTTTTATTCTTTTAATTAATATACTTTTGTACATAGACAATTAAAATACATTTGCACATAACAAGTAAATAAACTTTTTTTGTATAATTTGATTTCTTGAAATATTTTTGTACATAACAATATAAAAAATACGCTCTTTTTTATACAAAACTCAATTCTTGACATTTAAATACTTTTTATATATAATAAACCCTTACACATTTTATACATAATTTAATTAGAAATAAGAACTTTCAATTAAAACATTTTCTTATTGTACATGTCTAAATACAAAAATACAAGACTAAGTATACATATCTAGGTCAAAAACCCTAATACGCTTCAATTTCACATTATTGCACCTGTAAATAATCACACAATACATATACATCTCACACTTACACTTACACATTCATATTGCTCCTACACATTTGTTTATCTTATATTTGTATATTCGATATTTACATTTGATCGCACATTCGATTTGGTTGTAACTTATTGGATGCTATAAGTCTCATCCCCTTTGTACATTTATACCCCCACTCCCGGATACCATTCTGTAATAGCGTAGATTTTACATTTCCGCAATTTACCGTTTTCCAATTATACCATGGTTAGACCTAGGGTTTGTATGTACATAAAATCAAACGCTAGATAACCTAATACAAAGACAAATACATGTAATCAATACACAATCACACTTGCACCCCCTAGGGTAATCTCACATGTTGCCTTCCAAAATGGGCCATGCTTGCACGCCGAGTATCTTTGGCAAAACAAAATCAAATGATCATAAGTCCCTCAAAGTGTTGCCTAAACGGAATGATCATAGTCCCTTCAAAACAAATTGCCAAATACACTTGGCATCATTGCATTCATGGTCTATACGATGACCCGCGCCCGTCCCGAATAAACTTCCTAAACGCAAGATCGTCCACCAATTTCAATGGTGAAACGAAATTGTTAAAAAGGGTTAAAACATGACAAAAACCTTTGAGTACAATAGGGTAGACAAAACTCTTAGTTACTTGAGATCAATTTGCAAAAACACTTGCCTTCTTTTCAAAAACCACAATCCACAACACTTTCAAAAACAAACTCTCAAAAACATTTGAAACATCTTTTCGAAAAGATCCACACTTTTGTAAAACACTCAATCACGAGTCAAATACATTAGTTGCCTAAGACAAGGCATCTTTTTCCAAAACATTTTCAAAAAGCACCCACACACACACCATTTTCAAAGCAATCGAAAAACAAGGCAAGTGATCTAAAAAACCAAGTAACTAAGAGCCCATGGATAACCATGGATGGAAAGGGTGCTAATACCTTCCCTTTTCATAATCTACCCCCCGAACCCACGAAATATCTCAAAAGGTTTTTGCTGTGCTTTTTTAACCTTTCCTTTAGGATAAAATAAAAAGTCGGTGGCGACTCTTGCTCAACCGCACAAGTGCGAATACGAACGCAAAACACAAGTCAGTTCTCCCACCGTATCACAGAACTGGCGACTCTGCTGGGGATAATTCTAAAAGTGGGGTTACCTTAGGGTTTAGATCACCTTTACTTTCAATTGATTGCTTTGTTTGCTTTCCATTTGTGGGCTTTGTATCGGAGTTTTATAGATCCTAACCCGGATCTGGGGAAACCCTTTTAGGTAGCATAATCTGTGAGGGACCTGTCCGGCGTAGACCGACATGGGTGAAACAGTGGCTACGTTGGTGTGGCATCTTAGTCTGTACCTATATCCCTTGTGTTGCAACGGGGAGAATATAGGTCTTCTAAGGAGTCATTAAGCACCAACCGACCTTAGAACCCTAATTGACCAACTTGGCCATTAGAACAGTAGCAGTATGCCACACTCATTGAGGCTAAACTCACGAGATGGTTCCGGCCGCGAGAAAAGGTTGCGATGCTGGAGTTATAACCGATTGAGGGTAGCCAATGATATGAGATCCTCTAGAACCCAGTTACTTTTGATAAGACAGGTTTTAACCAACAAACTGAAAGAGGGTAGTACCTGAACCTCATGCAAGCCTAAACCTAAGGACTTGTGTGCTTTGTGTGAATATTGTTTGCCTGTATATACACTTACTTGCTTGTGCATACATAACATCATGACATCATACCATAGCATTTTCAATAACCATTTCAAGGATCTCGAGGGTTCTTTTGACGCAGGGTTACGTTGAACCAGACATCTATCAAGGGGCAAGAGGTTTCTCCTCTAACCAGTCCAATCAAAGATCAAGAACAACAACTTGAATCAGTGGCTATGACCCACTCGACATGGTGAGCTTGATTCTCGTGGAAGGACATCCACCGATACAAAGCTCTCCAAACAAAGATCAAGAACAACAACTTGAATCAGTGGCTATGACCCACTCGACATGGTGAGCTTGATTCTCGTGGAAGGACATCCACCGATACAAAGCTCTCCAAACAAAGATCAAGAACAACAACTTGAATCAGTGGCTATGACCCACTTGACATGGTGAGCTTGATTCTCGTGGAAGGACATCCACCGACACAAAGCTCTCCAAACAAAAGATCAAGAACAACAACTTGAATCAGTGGCTATGACCCACTTGACATGGTGAGCTTGATTCTCGTGGAAAGACGTCCACCGGTGCAGAGATCTCCAATCCAAGAGCAGAGTTCAACCTCTAACATTTTCTTGTGTTTACCCCAAGAGATCCTTGAAAGCATGCATCCACATATCATGCATTGCATTTTGACAATCTTTCCTTTTTCAGGTTTCCTTACTCTCCTGCTGTTTATTTCAGCAAGAGATGGCTCTAGAAAGGTCTGTCAAAGACATCCAGGACCAGACTGCTCAACTGCAGGAGATGTTCCTGAACTTGTCTCTGGGGCAAGAAGAGATGAAAGCTCTCCTCACCAAAGGCCTGGGGAATTCCAACAATGCCAGGAGTGATCAGATTGCGGAGCTGCAGTTTGATCTGACAACACTGAGGACTCAAATGATGGGACAGTTGGTGGGCCAGATGGCTCTCATCCAAGACCTATCTCAAAGACAAGAGGAACTCAGAGTTCTTGTCCGCCAACTGCTTCCAAACAACCAACTGGGGCAAACATCTGAGGTCGAAGAGCAAGTCACCGCTCAGCCTCCCTCCACTCAAGAAGACAAGGGGAAAGCTCCTTTGCTAGCTTCGGGGTCACAATCCCATCAACAACCTCGTCAGCATCAACGGGGCAATCGGCGTAAACAAGAAAAGTCGGGAATACAGTTTACGGAGACTGAAATACCATCATTCTTCATACTGAAGCGCCTGTTGGAGGTCAATTTGCTTACCGTAAAGGACCCTCCTCAGAAGCTCAATATCTCCTCTCCTCACTTTAATCCCGACGCATTCTGTGTTTACCACTCCTACAGCCCGGGACACAGTACCAACGACTGTTGGGCCTTGAAGAACAAGATTCAAGATCTGATCAACATTGGGGTGCTGGAATTCATGCCAGACGGCGAGATGAAGATCTTCCGTTAAAGGGTTCTCCGCTTGAAGTGACGAAGCTCAAACTGAAAGACTTTTGCTTCTTTCTGAATTTTCAAAGTTGTAATTTCTTTTGCTGTCAAAACAATTATCTGTTGATGTTAAACTCTGTTTTCATTAATGTATTGCATATGTTTGTCTTGAATTCATCCATTCGTTTCACTACTGCTTTTCGTTATGATATTTGACTCTTGATAAAAAGCTGTAAGCCTTTAGAGGGAGGATGACGAAACAATACCATGATCTCATACAGTATGCTTTTGAACAGACCTTGCTGATGATGTACAGGCATTTCTTTCAATTCCCAAACACTGGAGTTATAAGGAAGTTAATCCCTAGTCAACCCCTTCGAGCCAAAGAAGTAGGAGTTTCCTGTTCTGATACAATCAAAACCTTTGATATAAACCTGGGGCAGGGTAGTATCTCAGTTAATTCAAAAAGAAATGCGCATTGAAGTCGCAAACTCTCAGTTCACAATACAACGAACGACGTCAAAAAAGAAAGCGTTCCTTTGGAATCAAAAGACCGGGGTGGTTCCCTATCACATAGACAGTCAATCTCTCAAAAGAGAAAAGCCCACCAAGCCAAAACCTATAAAGGAGGCTTAAGAAAGCTGGGGCATCCCGCTGACAGTAATCCCGAAAAAACGGTAACAGTCAGGCAAAAGTTAGGGATAACAAATCAAAATCAAAATAGTGAGGTCATTACAAAATCCTCAACAACATGAAAAGTGTTGAAAAAGAAATAGGAGATGATGACTGTCTCCCCCAAAATTCAACTGGTGAACCATCACCCAAAAGTCGTTCCAAACTCAAAACAGAGTGTGACGCACAATTAACTGAGTTTAGGTTGAAGAACATCACGAAGAGCGGGTGGGTACAAATATACTTTGAGCCTTTATCCTTTGTTTCTTAAACCGTGAACCAGGCCACGTTACAACCCTTCAAAAGTCCTAATTGAAGCATGGGTTAGTTCGAAAGCATACTGTCACAAAAAGGTATCCTGACTCCTGTAGGGCTTTGCTCTAAATCTTGTGTTAACTTGTCTTATGAAAAGTTTTCTGCTAAAAACGCATTTTTCAAAACTTCGAGACAAACATAAACTTTGCATTATTCGAATATCACTGTCTGCATTTGACCCTTTTGTTTGACAGCGAAGAAATTCATACAGCGAATGTTCGGAGGAACGAAAACTCTCTCAGTAAGTCAAAATCACTTCAAAAGGATAACACTTCCATCAAATCCCCTTATCAACAAGGGGCATGACATGTCACAATTCAATTAACCTGGGGCAGTCCAGTCAAGATCCAACAGATCTTTCAAAATTCAATTAACCTGGGGCAGTCCAGTCAAGATTTCAAGAAATCTCTCAATATGCAGAGTAATCTGATTCAAGACTCCTTCTTCACCACTTGGGGCATTCGAATGTCAAAAGTGTTCAACAAATCAACTACAACATTTCCAGACTTGACTCCTGTATCTAGCCAGGGCACGTCTGAAGAGTTCGAAGATTCGATTCCTGTATCCAGCCAGAGCATATCTATCAACTGTCACATTTCTAGACTCGATTCCTGTATCTAGCCAGGGCACGTCTGAAGAGTTCGAGGATTCGATTCCTGTATCCAGCCAGGGCATATCTGTTGACTACATTTCCAGACTCGATTCCTGTATCTAGCCAGGGCACGTCTGAAGAGTTCAAGGATTCGATTCCTGTATCCAGCCAGGGCATATCTGTTGACTACATTTCCAGACTCGATTCCTGTATCTAGCCAGGGCACGTCTGAAGAGTTCGAGGATTCGATTCCTGTATCCAGCCAGGGCATATCTGTTGACTACATTTCCAGACTCGATTCCTGTATCTAGCCAGGGCACGTCTGAAGAGTTCGAGGATTCGATTCCTGTATCCAGCCAGGGCATATCCGTTGACCACATTTCCAGACTCGATCCCTGTATCTAGCCAGGGCACGTCTGAAGAGTTTGAAGATTCGATTCCTGTATCCATCCAGGGCATATCTATCAACTATCACCTTTCCAGATTCGATTCCTGTATCCAGCCAGGGCATGTCTGAAGAATTCTATATCAACACCTGTAACAACCCAGGAAACGTCTGTGAACGACCGATTGTAGACCAACACCTGTAATAAGCCAGGAATTTATCTACATCACCACTTGGGGCATTCGAATGTCAAAAGTGTTCAAAACCCGATGCAGTTTTACACAAGCTCATCTTCAGGGAGCCCTACACCGGTTCCTCTTCAAGACTTCTTAAACGAGTTTACGGATTCTTCCCAACAACGGATGTTAATCTACCAACTTGTTCAGACTCTTCTCAACCTCTGAAATTAGTTTACGGACGCTTCCCAACAACGGATGCGGCTCTATTGCTGATTCAACTTCAAGATTTCTGAAAATAGTTCACGGGTTCTCCAAGTAACGGATGTTAACCTATCGCTTGTTCAGATTCTTCTCAAGCTAACCACCACAGAAGATCGCCCTCGGCAGAATTCTCCCTATCCCCAGCGGAGTTCATCAAAATTCCCCGACAGTAACTTATCTCTGCAAATCCCCAGCCAGGGAATCCTCCGGAATTCAATTCCCCTCAGAGTTTAAGCTTCAGTATCTCCAGCGGAGCCAGACCATTGAACCTTCTCCCCACAGAGTTTTGGGGGGACAAACCTTGAGTTCCTCAGTGAAGTCGCCAGAGTTACTTCCCATCAAGCTGACAATTCTCAATCTGGCCTCCCCGGCATGAGTCTACTAGCTTAGAGCTCCCCAGTAGAGGTCATCAGGAATTCTCTTCCCCAGCGACAGCCAAGGATTTATTTTCCCCGGCAGCAGTCAAAATGCTTTTATCTTCAGCCATCTCGGATTCATGTATCCTCGGCAAGAATAGCTCATCAGCTCACATGCGCATCCATCACATTCATAAATATTGATGTCACGTACGTTGCATCATGCATCATAACATTGCATACAACTAACCCTTTGCCTTTTCAGGTAAGATCAGTCGACAGACACAGATCAACTCCCAAGATTCATCCAGAAATAGTTCAGATGTGACCCGGACACGGCGACATTCTGATACTTATTCCAGATTCATTCAAGCTCATCATCAGAAACCCTACACCGGTTCCTCTTCAACTTCAAGACTTCTGAAAATAGTTTACGGATTCTTCCCTACAACGGATGTTAATCTACCGACTTGTTCAGACTCTGCTCAACTTCTGAAATAGTTTACAGATTCTTCCCTACAACGGATGTCAATCTACCAACTGATTCAGGCTCTCCTCAACTTTTGAAAACAGTTTACGGATTCTTCCCTACAACGGATGTCAATCTACCAACTGATTCAGACTCTTCTCAATTTTTGAAAATAGTTTACGGACATGTCCCAACAACGGATACTGCTCTATTGCTTGTTCAATCTCAGATGGTTTACAGATTCTCCAGACATGGACGTCAATCTGTTGCTTGTTCAGACCCCGATTCGGAGATGTCCCAAAACAGGGATGCCTTTCTGACACTTATCCACTCACTTTTGACATACAGTTCAACATGTCCAGATGGCATCTATAAGCCCATCCTCCTACCAGCAGTCGCCGAATGGCATCTGTAAGCCCATTCTTAGATGGCATCTCTAAGCCCATCCCCCGACAAAATTCTCTCGCACCAGATGGCATCTTTAAGCCCATCACCAAATGGCATCTTTAAGCCCATTCACATCTACCATCATATCGTCGAGTGCAAATTTTCTGGGCACTGTAGTGTCCAATCTTCTTTTACCTTCAAGTCGCGAAAGGCAAACTTGCCAATCTAACTCTTCAGGTCTAAGAAGATTGAACAGGGGCAACTGTTGTACCCCAAAATTTGCCCTCGCATTTTTCCCCAAGAAATCTCAGCTTCAGCCTTTCCTGATTTTTCAAACTGACTCAAGAATCGGACAAACGGACTTTTCTTGACAGTCAAGCAAAATTAGGGTTTTTACTGATTTTTAGAGCTCTGGATTGTTTCACAGTTGGTTTAGGGTTTTGGATGATTTTTGGTTCAATTTTGATCAGGCGAGCGTTATTTGGCATTTAATCAAGAATTAAGGTTTTATAGGCATGTTCTCAAAAAAAAAGATTAAAATTCCACAGCACTTTGCCATTTATTCCGAGATTCGGGTTAAATTTGCATTATTTTGATTTAATCAGCGAGAGGGGGCAGTTGGTTTGAATTCACCAAGTCGAAGGATGTGTGCAGTTTGGAACTACAGTGCTTGGCAAAGAATCAGTGAAAAAGAGGATTACGTCTGATCAGTTTTGTGTTCAACTGTGCGTTGTTTTGAATGATGGAGACGTCAAATTCATTTATTTTGATCAACAAGGTTTAGTTGATTATTTATGGTTCTAAGAATTAAATACTTGAAATTTAACTTTCATTTTATTTAATTTAAGGAATTATAAATAACAAGTAAACAATTAAGGAAAAGGAATTGAGAAGATTTAATTGAATCAATAGAATTTTATTTCATATTTAATGATTGTTACAATTATTATTTGATACAAGTATTTATTTACGAAGTATTTAATATAATAATGGTGTACAAAAATTAAATTGAAAATAAAATTCTATCCTAAGTTCCTAATCTCTTCATTCTTCACTTCGTTCCGGTGCTCCGTTATTTACCTGCAAAAAGAAAAGAGAAAAGTCAGAAAGCAGTTGAATAAAAAAAAGGACAGATAAAATTTGCTCATCATTAGGGGCCACTGACTGGGATCAGTTGACCCTCTCTGCAAATCACGGGATTTCTCCCGGTTCACAAAGAGGGAAGATTTTTATCATAAATGGAAAATGTCAAAATGCATAATTTTTAAAATGTCAAATGCATAAAATTCCAAAGTTCAAACTGCATAGTTCAAATCCAATTCCACTTTCTATCCAAAGCAAAAAGGCAATTTACTGTCAAAATGCCAAAATCTACTCAAAAGATATCAAAGAAAAAGCAAGAAGTACAATTGCTGTCAAAAGTGCCAAGACTGTCATAAAGGATTTGGAAAAGATATCAAGGAAAAGATAAAGATGCAGAAAAATGTGTTATGCAAGCAATCTAAGTCATCATTTCCCAGCATAAAGGGGCCCCTTCAGAAAAGATAGTACACAAAGAATCATATTATAATATATTCAACTGCACTATAGAGAGAAGGAAGAGAGAGAATAGAAGCAGATGCAGGTTTGGTAGGCTGAGGCAGGACAGGCAGAGAAGACAAAAAAGATATACAAGAAATAGAGAACTCAGTTCAGCAGAGAAAAAAAAAAGATACAAAACACACAACCCTGCATCAAACATACAAGAGCAACTGAAGCAAGCTCAAAACCTGCATAAAACATACAAGTTCAAACCTGAAGCAAAAAACCTCAAACCTGCATCAGTAAAGGCCAAACCTCATATAACCTGCAAGTTCAAACCTAAACAAAAACACCATAACATGCTGTCATAACCTCACAAACCCAAACCTGTGGAACATACAAACACATAAACTGAACTACCAAAATCCTTGTCAAACCATATCCTGTCAAAAACCTTCCAACATTTTTAACCAAACTGATAAACCAGCACCCTGTTCAAACACCCAAACCTTGGCCTTAAACACCAAAAACCTCATAAACCTGCCTGTCACCATTAAAACAAACAAGGCCAACTAGCATAAAACCCATGTCTCACCCTGCCTATCATGAAAACCAGAAGAGCCTCAAGGGATAAAAGGAGATACAAACCTGTACCTGTACCAATGGTCAAGGGCCTTACCTTTTTCCAAACCTAAGGTATCAAAACCATTCAAGGCCTCATCCTGCAATAAGCCTATCTCACCAAAAGCAAATCAAAGCATACGAAAGTTCTAGGCCCTCAGTATAACATCATTGGGCAAAAGCTTTAGGCATCTCAGAAGGCCATTCAAGGCAACACCAAGGCAGCCAATGTTCTAAAGCGTACAAGTATTCAAGAGCTAGCATTCAAAAGCATTTAAAATCAATCATAGGCAGCAAGTACGAGCCCCTCAGAACTGTATGTTCATCATGGGGGAAATAAATCACAATCATACAGCGTCAATCCCAGTATAGTCAAACAAATCTAAGGCAACAGTGTTCAAGAAGAAGAAGAAAGAATCACGGTCAATAAATCAGAAGGGCAATGAAGGCCATCAAAAGTTCATCTCAAGGCCATCTTCATAAGGTGTAAAAAAAGATGACAAATGTACAGTGTTAAAGAAGAAGAAGAAAAGGGCAAATTCAAGGTAAGATTTTCAGCACAAAGATCATCATCAAATCCCTAAAGAAGAAGAAAGGACAAAGTACCAAATTTTCCCAAGCAAGCGTCACGTTCACGCCGTCCCGGCCTCCTAAGCGCCACAGCCCCTCTTCTTTCCTCCTCCTCCAAGGTCAGGTAGTGAGCTTTCTCCCTCTTTTTTCTCCTTCACCTCATAATAACGTAAGATCAAGTTTTAGATTCAAATTAACACAACACACGCAAATTCATAAGAACATAAAAACTGAAAGCAAACCTTGTATCAAGAGGACGCTGAGTACACGCCATGGAGGGAAGAGAGGTTTGAGGGTGACACTGGTGGCCGGAGGGTTGAGTTGCTCAGGAAGCTTGCAAGGATGAAGAAGAACGACGAACGGAACTCAGCGAACGGCGCCGCTACAAACCCTAACTTTCGTTCTGAATAACAAATCCCTAACCCTAAACTATTCTGACCCTCAAACGGGCCTTGCCCATCCTGTATCTCCTAAGGCCCATCCTTTTTTATTTTTTGTTTCTAATTCTTTTAAAAAAAAAGCATCATTTTCATTTCTAACCAAACATTCTATTAAACACTAACCCTTTTTATGTATATATTATATAAACATTTTATTTTCTTTACAAAATCATTTTAATACAAAAATACATTTTTTTTTACATTCTTTAATATTTACAATATAATTAAAACACCTTTTATATATATACTTAATTCAATTAACTTGAAAACATTTTTAATACACATTAAAATACATTTGTACATGACTTAATATATATCATTTCTACATCATATAATTAAAAAATTGAAAATACTTCTTTTTATTCTTTTAATTAATATACTTTTGTACATAGACAATTAAAATACATTTGCACATAACAAGTAAATAAACTTTTTTTGTATAATTTGATTTCTTGAAATATTTTTGTACATAACAATATAAAAAATACGCTCTTTTTTATACAAAACTCAATTCTTGACATTTAAATACTTTTTATATATAATAAACCCTTACACATTTTATACATAATTTAATTAGAAATAAGAACTTTCAATTAAAACATTTTCTTATTGTACATGTCTAAATACAAAAATACAAGACTAAGTATACATATCTAGGTCAAAAACCCTAATACGCTTCAATTTCACATTATCGCACCTGTAAATAATCACACAATACATATACATCTCACACTTACACTTACACATTCATATTGCTCCTACACATTTGTTTATCTTATATTTGTATATTCGATATTTACATTTGATCGCACATTCGATTTGGTTGTAACTTATTGGATGCTATAAGTCTCATCCCCTTTGTACATTTATACCCCCACTCCCGGATACCATTCTGTAATAGCGTAGATTTTACATTTCCGCAATTTACCGTTTTCCAATTATACCATGGTTAGACCTAGGGTTTGTATGTACATAAAATCAAACGCTAGATAACCTAATACAAAGACAAATACATGTAATCAATACACAATCACACTTGCACCCCCTAGGGTAATCTCACATGTTGCCTTCCAAATGGGCCATGCTTGCACGCCGAGTATCTTTGGCAAAACAAAATCAAATGATCATAAGTCCCTCAAAGTGTTGCCTAAACGGAATGATCATAGTCCCTTCAAAACAAATTGCCAAAGACACTTGGCATCATTGCATTCATGGTCCATACGATGACCCGCGCCCGTCCCGAATAAACTTCCTAAACGCAAGATCGTCCACCAATTTCAATGGTGAAACGAAATTGTTAAAAAGGGTTAAAACATGACAAAAACCTTTGAGTACAATAGGGTAGACAAAACTCTTAGTTACTTGAGATCAATTTGCAAAAACACTTGCCTTCTTTTCAAAAACCACAATCCACAACACTTTGAAAAACAAACTCTCAAAAACATTTGAAACATCTTTTCGAAAAGATCCACACTTTTGTAAAACACTCAATCACGAGTCAAATACATTAGTTGCCTAAGACAAGGCATCTTTTTCCAAAACATTTTCAAAAAGCACCCACACACACACCATTTTCAAAGCAATTGAAAAACAAGGCAAGTGATCTAAAAAACCAAGTAACTAAGAGCCCATGGATAACCATGGATGGAAAGGGTGCTAATACCTTCCCTTTTCATAATCTACCCCCCGAACCCACGAAATATTTTAAAAGGTTTTTGCTGTGCTTTTTTAACCTTTCCTTTAGGATAAAATAAAAAGTCGGTGGCGACTCTTGCTCAACCGCACAAGTGCGAATACGAACGCAAAACACAAGTCAGTTCTCCCACCGTATCACAGCAGTTATTACCTCTCAAAAGAGAACAGCCCACTAAGCCAAAAACTATAAAGGAGGCTTAAGAAAGTTGGGCCATCCCACTGACTGTAATCTCGAAAACAGGAACAGTCAGGCAAAATTAAGGATAACAAATCAAAGGAAAGAGGTCATTATAAATCCTCAACAACATGAAAAATGTTGTAAATAATGACTGCCTTCCAATAAATTCAACAGGTGTGAACCATCACCCAAAACGTCGTTCCAAACTCGAATAGAGTTCGGTGCACAATTAACTGAGTTTAGGATTGAAGAACATCATGAAGAGCGGGTGGGTACAAATATACTTTGAGCCTTTATCCTTTGTTTCTTAAACCGTGAACCAAGCCACGTTACAACCCTTTACAAGTCCTAATTGAAGCATGGGTTAGTTTGAAAGCATACTGTTACAAAAGGTATCCTGACTCCTGTAAGGCTTTGCTCTAAATCTTTTGTTGAATTTGTCTTGTAAAAAGTTTTCTGCTAAAAAATGCATTTTTCAAAATTTCGAGACAAGCATAAACTTTGCATTATTTGAATATCGTTGTTTGCACATGTTTATTTGTTTGGCAGCGAAGAAATTCACAACAGTGAATGTTCGGAGAAATGAAAGCTCTCTCAAGTGAATGAAATCACTTCAAGTGGGATGACACTCCCATGGCAAAAATCTCCCATCAACAAGAAGGGGACTTGGCTTGGTATGGTCCAGCAAATCTGGGGCAGTCCAGTCAAGATTTCAACAAATCTTTCAAAGTCCACTAAATCGGGGGCAATCCAGTCAAGATTTCAACAAATCTTTCAAAGACCATTAAACCTGAGGCAGTCCAATCAAGATTTCAAGAAATCTCTCAATTGCATGATAACCTGGGGCAAGTCTCCCTCACTATCACTTGGGGCATTTAAACATCAAATCTCAACAAAGGGTTACGTACATTCCAAGTTTCCTGGCAGTGTCACAAGCATCTGATATTAGGGGCAGTGATGAACCTCTCCGAAGTCTTTCTGAAAAGAAGTTCAAGCGTCCTCGAGAAGTTTATCACCTCTCTAAGCAGACCAACAATCATGGGTTTATTTCCCCAACATTTGTCAAGGATTTATTCTCCAAAAAAACAAATTATATGTCAAATTGATCGGTCGTTAAAAATTTCCTTCATCACCTGCTGGAAGTTACGGTCGTCATCAAAAATTCCTTCATCACCTGTTGGAATTCACGGTCGTTAAAAATTTCCTTAATCACCTGTTGGAAGTTACGGTCGTCATCAAAGATTCCTTCATCACCTGTTGGAAGTTACAGCCACCAACAGAATAACGGACAACTGAAGCTCCTAAAAATCTGTTTCTCTCAAGAATGAAGATTCTCATCCTTGAAACCTCAGAAGATTGGTATACTCCCAACTTCTTGACCCTTAACAGAATGAAGATTCTCATCCTTAAAACCTCAAGAGATTGGTATACTCCCGACCTCCTGACCCTTAACAGAATGAAGATTCTCATCTTTAAAACCTCAGAAGATTGGTATACTCCCAACTTCCTGACCCTTAACATAATGAATATTCTCATCCTTAAAACCTCAAGAGATTGGTATACTCCCGACCTCCTGACCCTTAACAGAATGAAGATTCTCATCCTTAAAACCTCAAGAGATTGGTATACTCCCAACCTCCCGACCCTTAACAGAATGAAGATTCTCATCCTTAAAACCTCAAGAGATTGGTATACCCCCAACCTCCTGACCCTTAACAGAATGAAGATTCTCATCCTTGAAACCTCAGAAGACTGGCATACACCCAACCTTCTGACCTAAGACCTGAATGAAGATTATCATTTTGGCTTCTCCAGTAGATTGGCATACACCCGACCTCCTGATTCAACCTCGACAGAATGAAGATTCTCATCCTCAAAGTGGTATACAATTCAACTTCCTAATATTCCCGACAGAATGAAGATTCTCATTCTCAAAGTGGCATACGTCTTGACTTCTGAACTTCCTCCAAACAGGAATAAACCCTTCCAACAGGATATCTGCTTTTCAACAGTATGGCTATTCCCCACAGAGTTTCTTATTCCCCAACAAAATCAAGACTCTCGTCTTTGATTCTCCGGAGCTTTCTTTACCCTCAGTTTGAATTTGTCAGAATTTCAAATTCCCTGCAGATCGAAGATTCTCGTTCTTGGCTCCTCAACACTAATTCCCCAAGCAGAATGAAGACTCTCATTCTCAATTCCTCCCAGAGTTTTTCAGATATTCCCCGACGAAGATCTCCTCAAAACAGGAATCCCCAGTAGATTGGTGTTGTACCCCAAAATTTGCCCTCGCGCTTTTCCACAAGAAATCTCAGCTTCAAACATTGCCTAACTTTTCAAACTGGCTCAAGAATCGGACAGACGGACTTTTCTTGACAGTCAATCAAAACTAGGGTTTTTACTGATTTTCAGAGCTCTGAATTGTTTCATACAGTGGGCTTAGGGTTTGATTGATTTTTGGTTCAATTTTGATCAAGCGGGCGTGATTTGGTATTTAATCGGGAATTAAGGTTTTATGGGCATATTCTCAGAAGAATTTGAATTCCACAGCACTTTGCGGTTTATTTCAAGATTCGGATTAAAATTCGCGTTATCTTGGTTTAATCAGTAAAAGAGACAGTGGTTTGAATTCAGTACGTTTTGATTGGGCCAGTCAGATACAAGATGCAGTTTTGAATTCACAGTGTTTATGCGTTTGATTAGTCCATTTGGGTTAATTGCTGCTTTGCTTTGGATGTTGGATAAGACAGGTTTATTGGATCAATGTTGTTTTATTTTAGTCATTTATTATTCTGAAATTAAATGATTGAATTTATTATTCAATTGTTTTAATTCTAAGAATTTTAAATAAATAAATAAACAATAAAGAAATTAGAATTAATTGGATAATTTAAACTTTTATTGATATTTGAATTATTTGTACAAATTGTTGTTTATTACAGACAATAATCTACATTTAATTTAAATATTACATAGAATGAAAAAACTATCCTATTTTCTAAATATTCTTCGTGCTTCATTCCGCTCCGGTATTCCATTTTTTTTTCATCTGCAAAAAGAACAAGAAAAGTCAGAAAGCATTAAATTGGAAAAGACAGTTAAAACTTTCTCATCATTAGGGGCCACTGACTGGGATCAGTTGACCCTCTCTGCAAATCACGGGATTTCTCCCGGTTCACAGAGAGGGAAGATTATTTTATTTCATGAATGCAAATGCAAATGCATAAGTCATAAATTTCAAGCTGCATAGAAGTTCAAAATCCAAAATCCAAACTAAAACTGAAAAAGTTCAATCCAAACTTTCCATCCAAAACAAAGTCCACTCAAAGAAAATCAGGAAAGTACTCAAGGCTGTCATAAAAGATTTTTGCCAAGATATCAAATGCAAAGTCAGACACAAACTGTCAAAAGAGAGATAAAGGAGATGCAAAATGTAAGATGCAAGCTAAGATCTTAATCATCACTTCCCATCCAGGGCCCCTTCAGAAAAGTACAACTTAAATTATATAAAAATTCTTTGTTGTACTGTAAAGAGAGAGTAAAGAGAGATAAAGCAAACTCAGTTCAGGTTAGGCATAGACATCAGCACAGCAGGCAAAAGGAAGAGAGAGGAATGTGTACAAATTTCATCAACTCTGCATAATAGAAGATCTACAAGACAGTGCAGTAGCAGGAAGAAAAAGATACACAAAATCAAAAAAAGCCAAGACAGTTCAGTTCAGCATAGCAGTTCAGAAGTGAAGAGAGCGAAATAGAAAAGAAAATATACAGGACAGTTCAGTAGCAGCAGGGCAGAAGGCAGCTAGCCAGTACAAAGCAAACATAGGCATAGTTCAATAGCAGTTCACAGCAGACAGTAAGAGGGACAGTAGAAAAGAAAGACAAAAGGAGCAAGCCAAAAACGGAGTTCAGAATAGAGAGGTTAGGATAGATAACAGGATATACAAATTCAGTTCAGCATAGAATAGAGAGAAGCATACAAACTGAGGAAGCAAAAAAGCCTCATTACTGTCATCAAACACCAATATCCTGCCTCAACCTTCAAAAACACACAAACCTGATAAACAAAATAAAAACCTCACCATACCAACATCCTGTCATATCCAAACTCAAGCCTCACCATTTTTGTGAAACCAACATATAAAATATTCAAACACCAAGCCTCAGAAGTGAGCTTCTTCATAGGCAAAACAGAAAGGCATATCCAACAACATCTCAAGCATATAGACAACAAATACGAGCCCCTCAGAACTGTAAGTTCATCATGGGGGGAACCAAATCAAATCATATAGCATCAAGCACACAAACAAGCACATAGCCTCTCAAGAAGAAGAAGAAAGAAGCAATTCAAGGTGAACTCAGAAGCTTCATCAAAAGGCATCACATTTCAAACCCAGGCAACAATTCAAAAGCGTCAAGAGAGCCTCAGAAAGAAGCTTCATCATAGGCAAGGCAGCAATGTTCTAAATCCTCAAGCAAATACACAGTGGCACAGAAGAAGGGATAAAGAAGTGAGGAATTAAAGGTTTCTCAGTACATATCATCATCAAAACCTAAGCAAAAGGTAAAAGAACGAAAGTACCAGAAAGCATCAAAAGCGTAGCCTCGTCACCAAATCGCCACTGAGCCTCCTCAAGCGCTTCCTCGTCCTCTCCTCCACATCAAAGGTAGTATATTTCCTTCCTCATCTTTCTTCTCATCATCTTGTTAAAACAAACACAACCAATACGAAGAACAAAGTACATAAATCATGATATGCAAGAATCAAAAACAAAACGCCTAAACCATTTCGAAACGATGCACTAACCGTCATTTGAGGACTGTCTAGTCCGTGTGAGAGGAGGAGAGGCGGTAGCGGGGTGGCTCAGGCAGAGAGGCGTAGCTCAGAAGCTCGTGTAGAAGACGAAGATGAGCAGAACTCAGTGAACGTGGCGCCGTCGTCACCTCACAAACCCTAATTTTCGTTCTGAAACAATGCCTAACCCTCATTTCGTTCAGAATCCAAACATTGGGCTTAACCCGTTCACATTTCCTCTAAAGCCCAACAAGAAAATCACCCCATTAAACATTAACCCTTTCTTTTTCTTTTATTTTATGTTTACTTCTTTTTCTAAACACTAACCATTATTTTATTTTATAAAAAACAATATTTACTTACTTCCTCTTTTTTATAAAACACTAACCATTCTTTTTATTTTATAAAAGCAATATTTTTTATCCCTTGAAAAAAATACTAACTTAATTAAAATGCTTTTTTATTATCATAAGGTTAAGACATTTTTTTAGATTAGATATTTGTACATACGTTTTAGAACATTCATTTTGTACATATCATATAAATTAAATTTGAAAATATTTTCTTTTAATTAATACACATTTGTATATAAAATAAATAAAATACTTTTTATACCTAATTAATTTGAAAATACCTTTTTTTAATTAAAATACATTTGTACATACATTTTAAAACATTAATTTGTATATATTATCTTTTCTTTTTTATATATAATTAAATTGAAAATACTCTTTTAATTGAAATATATATTTGTACATATTATACATTTTTCATACATAATTAAAATTGAAACTTTTTTTAATTAACATTCTTTTTTCATACATAACAATTCAATACATTTATTTTCTAAATATTAAGCTCATAAACATTTGGACTAAAATACTCTCCAATTAAAACTTAACATTTAATCAAAACACTTCATTTTGTACATAAACATACAAAATCAAAAATACATTTAAAAACATTTATCTAGGTCAAAACCCTAATACGGCTCAATTTCACATTTCGCACCTGTACATATTTACACTTACACATACATATACACTTGTACACCTACACAAATACACAACACATTACCCTATACACATGTTTATCTTACATTTATATTTGATATTCATTTTGATCGCACATTCGATTTGGTTGTAAATTATTGGATACTACAAGTCTCATCCCCTTGTACATTTATACCCCCACTCCCGAACACTATTTTTGTAATAGCGTAGATTTACATTCCGCAATTTACAGCTTTCCAATTATACCATGATTAGACCTAGGGTTTGTATGTACATAAAATCAAACGTTAGATAACCTAATACAAGACAAATACATGTAATCAATACACAATCACACTTGCACCCTCTAGGGTAATCCCACATGTTGCCTTCCACAATGGGCCATGCTTGCACGTCGAGTATCTTTGGCAAAACAAATTCAAATGATCATAAGTCCCTCGATGGCGCTTTCGAAAGTCACCTATCAAAATGATCAAGTCCCTTCAAGCAAATTGCCAAAGACACTTGGCACCATTGCATTCATGGTCCATACGATGACCCGCGCCCGTCCCGAATAAACTTCCTAAACGCAAGATTGTCTACCAATTTCAATGGTAGAACAAAATTGTTAAAAGGGGTTAAAACATGACAAAAACCTTTGAGTACAAATAGGGTAGACAAGACTCTTAGTTACTTGAGATCAAACTTGCAAAAACACTTGCCTTCTTTTCAAAAAAAAACCACAATCCACAACACTTTCAAAAATCAAACTTTCCAAACCTTTGGAACATCTTTTCGAAAAGATATACGCCTTTGTAAAACATTCGAGTAAAGAATTATTACAAGGTTAGCCTAAGACAAGGCATCTTCTTCAAAAACATTTTCAAAAAGCACCCACACACACACCATTTTCAAAGCAATCGAAAAACAAGGCAAGTGATCTAAAAAAACCAAGTAACTAAGAGCCCATGGATAACTATGGATGAAAAGGGTGCTAATACCTTCCCTTTTCATAATCTACCCCCCGAACCCACGAAATATCTCAAAAGGTTTTTGCTGTGCTTTTTTAACCTTTCCTTTAGGATAAAGTAAAAAGTCGGTGGCGACTCTTGCTAACCGCACAAGTGCGAATACGAACGCAAAACACTAGTCAGTTCTCCCACCGTATCACAGAACTGGCGACTCTGCTGGGGAGAATTCTAAAAGTGGGGTTACCTTAGGGTTTAGATCACCTTTACTTTTAATTGATTGCTTTGTTTGCTTTACATTTGTGGGCTTTTGTATCGGAGTTTTATAGATCCTAACCCGGATCTGGGGAAACCCTTTTAGGTAGCAACAAGGCTGTGAGGGAACTGTGTGGGGTATACCGACATGGTTGAAGCAGTCTGCTACGTTGATGTGGCACCTTGGTGTGTACCGGTAACCCTTGAGTTCAGTCAAGGAGAGTACGGGGCCGCCGCGTGGTGTCGCGAAGCATCAACTGACCTTAGAACCTTAATTGACCATCTTGGCCTCTTTAGGGTAGTGAGATGACTACTTTGGTGTACTCCGAAGTCGGTTGATACTCGATACTACACTCAACTGAGGGTTGCTTTCCTGGGATATTTCGGTCGCCAGTTCAGTGGCTAAATCGAAACGATGAACAATGAAAGCAATCCAGTGATATTGGGACCTCTAGAACCCGGTTACTTTTGGTAGGACAGGTTTTTAACCAACAAACTGAAAGAGGGTAGTACTCGAACCTCATGCAAGCCTAAACCTAAGGCCTTGTGTGCTTTGTGTGAATATTGTTTGCCTGTATATACACTTACTTACTTGTGCATACATGTACATAACATCATAACATCATTTTAGCATTTTCAATAACCATTTCAAGGATCTCGAGGGTTCTGTTGACGCAGGATTACGTTGAACCAGACATCTATCAGGGGGCAAGAGTTTTCTCCTCTAACCAATCCAGTCAAAGTTCAAGTGCAACAACTCGAATCAGTGGCTATGACCCACTCGACATGGTGAGCTTGATTCTCGTGGAAAGACATCCACCGACACAAAGCTCTCCAAACAAAGATCGAGAACAACAACTTGAACCAGTGGCTATGACCCACTCGACATGGTGAGCTTGATTCTCGTGGAAAGACATCCACCGACACAAAGCTCTCCAAACAAAGATCGAGAACAACAACTTGAACCAGTGGCTATGACCCAATCGACATGGTGAGCTTGATTCTCGTGGAAAGACATCCACCGGTACAGAGATCTCCAATCCAAGAGCAGAGTTCAACCTCTAACATTTTCTTGTGTTTGCCCCAAGAGATCCTTGAAAGCATGCATCCACATATCATGCATTGCATTTTGACAATCTTTCTTTTTTCAGGTTTCCTTACTTTCCTGCTGTTTATTTCAGCAAGAGATGGCTCTAGAAAGGTCTGTCAAAGACATCCAAGACCAGACTGCTCAGCTGCAGGAGATGTTCCTGAACTTGTCTCAGGGGCAAGAAGAGATGAAAGCTCTCCTCACCAAAGGCTTGGGGACTTCCAACAATGCCAGGAATGATCAGATTGCGGAGCTGCAGTTTGATCTGACAACACTGAGGACTCAAATGATGGGACAGTTGGTGGGCCAGATGGCTCTCATCCAAGACCTATCTCAAAGACAAGAGGAACTCAGAGTTCTGGTCCGCCAACTACTTCCAAACAACCAACTGGGGCAAACATCTGAGGACGAAGAGCAAGTCACCGCTCAGCCTCCATCAACTCAAGAAGACAAGGGGAAAGCTCCTCTGCTAGCTTCAGGGTCACAAACCCATCAACAACCTCGCCAGCGTCAGCGGGGTAATCGGCGTAGACAAGAAACGTCGGGAAGGCAGTTCACGGAGACTGACATACCGTCATCTCTAATTCTGGAGCGCTTGTTGGAGGTTAATCTGACTGCTTTGAGGGATCCTATCCGGAACCCAAATACCTCCGCTCCTGTCTATCATCCCGATGCATTTTGTGTTTACCACTCCTATAGCCCAGGACATGACACCGATAGCTGTTGGGCCTTGAAGAACAAGATTCAAGATCTGATTGACATCGGAGTACTGAGGTTCATGCCAGACGGCGAGATGAAGATCTTCCGTTAAAGGGTTCTCCGCTTGAAGTAACGAGGCTCGAAGCTGGAAGACTTTTGCTTCTTTTTGAATTTTTCAAAGTTGTAATTTCTTTTGCTGTCAAAACAATTATTTGTGATGTTAAACTCTGTTTTCATTAATGCATTGCATATGTTTGTCTTGAATTCATCCATTCGTTTCACTACTCTTATGCTTTTCTTTATGATATTTGACTCTTGATAAAAAGCTGCAAGCCTTTAGAGGGAGGATGACGAAACAATACCGTGATCTTATACAGTATGCTTTTGGACAAACCTTGCTGATGATGTACAGGCATTTCTTTCAATTCCCAAACACTGGAGTTATAAGGAAGTTAATCCCTAGTCAACCCCTTCGAGCCAAAGAAGTAGGAGTTTCTGTTCTAAACGATCAAAACCTTTTATATAAACCTGGGGCAGGGTAGTATCTCAGTTAATTCAAGAGAGAACGCGCATTGAAGTCGCAAACTCTCAGTTCGTAATACAACGAACGACGTCAAAAAAAAAAGAGAAAGCATTCCTTCGGAATCAAAAGACAAGGGTGGTTCCCTATCACATAGACAGTCAATCTCTCAAAAGAGAAAAGCCCACCAAGCCAAAACCTATAAAGGAGGCTTAAGAAAGCTGGGGCATCCCTCTGACAGTAATCCCGGAAACGGTAACAGTCAGGAAAAAGTTAGGGATAACAAATCAAAATCAAAATAGTGAGGTCATTACAAAACCCTCAACAACATGAAAAGTGTTGAAAAAGAAAAAGGAGATGATGACTGCCTCCCGAAAATTCAAACTGGTGAACCATCGCCCAAAAGTCGTTCCAAACTCAAAACAGAGTGCGACGCACGGTTAACTGAGCTTAGGTTGAAGAATATCACGAAGAGCGGGTGGGTACAAATATACTTTGAGCCTTTGTCCTTTGTTTCTTAAACCGTGAACCAGGCCACGTTACAACCCTCCAAAAGTCCTAATTGAAGCATGGGTTAGTTTGAAAGCATACTGTTACGAAAGGTATCCTGACTCCTGTAGGGCTTTGCTCTAAATCTTGTGTTAACTTGTCTTATGAAAAGTTTTCTGCTAAAAAACGCATTTTTTAAAATAAAAAAAAAAAAAAAAAACTTCGAGACAAACATAAACTTTGCATTGCTTGAATATCACTGTCTGCATTTAACCCCTTTTGTTTGACAGCAAAGAAGTTCATACAGCGAATGTTCGGAGGAACGAAAGCTCTCTCAGTAAGTCAAAATCACTTCCAGAGGATAGCACTTCCATCAAATCTCCTATCAACAAGGGGCATGACATGTCACAATTCAGTTAACCTGGGGCAGTCCAGTCAAGATTTCAAGAAATCTCTCAATGTGCAGAGTAATTTAATTCAAGACTCCTTCACAACCACTTGGGGCATTCGAACGTCAAAAGTGTTCAACAAATCAACTACAGCATTTCCAGATTCGACTCCTGTATCCAGCCAGGGCATATCTGTTGACGACTATTTCCAGATTCGATTCCCGTATCCAGCCAGGGCATATCTATTGACTACATTTCCAGATTCGACTCCTGTATCTAGCCAGGGCATGTCTGAAGAGTTTGAAGATTCGACTCCTGTATCCTGCCAGGGCATATCTATCAACTATCACCTTTCCAGATTCGACTCCTGTATCCAGCCAGGGCATGTCTGAAGAATTCCAGATCAACACCTGCAGCAACCCAGAAAACACCTGTGAACGACCGATTGTAGACCAACACCTGTAATAAGCCAGGAATTTATCTACATCACCACTTGGGGCATTCGAATGTCAAAAGTGTTCAAAACCCGATGCAGTTTTACACAAGCTCATCATCAAGGAGCCCTACACCGGTTCCCCTTCAAGACTTCTGAAAACAGTTCGTGGATTCATCCCAACAACGGATGTTAATCTATCAACTTGTTCAGATGCAACCTTTGAATTCAGTTTACAGACGCTTCCCAACAACGGATGTTGTTCTATTGCTGATTCAACTTCAGGATTTCTGAAAACAGTTCACGGGTTCTCCAAGTAAACGGACGCCAATCTACCGACTTGTTCAGATTCTTATCAAGACTTCTGAAAACAGTTTATGGATTCATCCCAACAACGGATGTTAATCTATCAACTTGTTCAGATGCAACCTTTGAATTTAGTTTACGGACGCTTCCCAACAACGGATGTTGTTCTATTGCTGATTCAACTTCAGGATTTCTGAAAACAGTTCACGGGTTCTCCAAGTAAACGGATGTTAACCTATCACTTGTTCAGATTCTTATCAAGACTTCTGAAAACAGTTTATGGATTCTTCCCAAGTAACGGATGTTAATCTATCAGCTTGTTCAGATGCAACCTTTGAATTTAGTTTCCGGACGCTTCCCAACAACGGATGCGACTCTATGGCTGATTCAACCCCAAGATTTCTGAAAACAGTTCACGGGTTCTCCAAGTAAACGGATGTTAACCTATCACTTGTTCGGATTCTTCATCAAGACTTCTGAAAACAGTTTATGGATTCTTCCCAAGTAACGGATGTTAATCTATCAGCTTGTTCAGATGCAACCTTTGAATTTAGTTTTCGGACGCTTCCCAACAACGGATGCGACTCTATGGCTGATTCAACCCCAAGATTTCTGAAAACAGTTCATGAATTCATCCCAACAACGGATGTTAATCTACCGACTTGTTCAGATTCTTATCAAGACTTCTGAAAACAGTTCATGGATTCATCCCAACAACGGATGTTAATCTATCAACTTGTTCAGATGCAACCTTTGAATTCAGTTTACGGACGCTTCCCAACAACGGATGTTGTTCTATGGCTGATTCAACCCCAAGATTTCTGAAAACAGTTCATGAATTCATCCCAACAACGGATGTTAATCTACCGACTTGTTCAGATTCTTATCAAGACTTCTGAAAACAGTTCATGGATTCATCCCAACAACGGATGTTAATCTATCAACTTGTTCAGATGCAACCTTTGAATTCAGTTTACGGACGCTTCCCAACAACGGATGTTGTTCTATTGCTGATTCAACCTCAAGATTTCTGAAAACAGTTCACGGTTTCTCCAAGTAAACGGATGTTAACCTATCGCTTGTTCAGATTCTTCTCAAAGCTAACAACCACGGAAGATCGCACTCGCCAGAATTTTCCCTATCCCCAGCGGAGTTCCTTCAATCCCCAGCGGAGTCAGACTTTCAAACCTTCTCCCCACAGAGTTTTTAGGGAAGCAATCTAGCATTCCCCAGTAGAGTCAGTCTCCAGGGATACATCTCTCCCAGTTGAAGATTCTCAATCTGGCCTCCCCAACATTAAGTCTACTAGTTTAACACTCCCCAGTAGAAGACTTCAGGAATCCCCCAGAAGATTGGTATGCAATCCGAGCTCCGAGCTCTCCAGCAATGACCCAGGATTTATTTTCCCCAGCAGCAGTCAAGATACCTCTATCTCCAGCTTACATGCACATCCATTTACATTCATAAAACCATGATGTACATTGTATCATGCATCATAGCATTGCATCCAACTAATTTTTTGCCTTTTTCAGGCAAGATCAGTCGACAGAGTAAAATAATTCAACTTCAAGACTTCTGAAAACAGTTCACGGGTTCTCCAAGTAAACGGATGTTAACCTATCACTTGTTCGGATTCTTCTCAAGACTTCTGAAAACAGTTCACGGGTTCTCCAAGTAAACGGATGTTAACCTATCACTTGTTCGGATTCTTCTTCAAGACTTCTGAAAACAGTTCATTGATTCTTCCCAAGTAACGGATGTTAATCTATCAGCTTGTTCAGATGCAACCTTCGAATTTAGTTTACGGACGTTTCCCAACAACGGATGCTGCTCTATTGCTAATTCAACTTCAAGACCTCTGAGAACAGTTCATGGATTCTTCCCAAGTAACGGATGTTAATCCATCAGCTTGTTCAGATGCACCTTCGAATTTAGTTTACGGACGCTTCCCAACAACGGATGCTGCTCTACTGCTAATTCAACCTCAAGACTTCTGAAAACAGTTCATGGATTCTTCCCAAGTAACGGATGTTAATCTATCAACTTATTTAGATACGACTTCCTGAAAATGGTTTGTAGGTTCCCCCAACCACGGATGTCAACCTATTGCCTGTTCAGACCCCCAGTTCAGAAATGGTCTAAAGCTCGGACGCTTTCCTAATGTTCCCTTCCAGATGGCATCTTTAAGCCCATCCCCGACAAATTCTTTCGCACCAGGTGGCATCTTTAAGCCCATCACCAAATGGCATCTTTAAGCCCATTCACCTCCACCGTCACATCGACGAGCGCAAATTTTCTGGGCACATTGGTGTCCAATCTCCTTTTACCTTCAAGTCGCGAAAGGCAAACTTGCCAATCTAACTCTTCAGGTCAAAGAAGATTGAACAGGGGCAACTGTTGTACCCCAAAATTTGCCCTCGCGCTTTTCCACAAGAAATCTCAGCTTCAAACATTGCCTAACTTTTCAAACTGGCTCAAGAATCGGACAGATGGACTTTTCTTGACAGTCAATCAAAACTAGGGTTTTTACTGATTTTCAGAGCTCTGAATTGTTTCATACAGTGGGCTTAGGGTTTGATTGATTTTTGGTTCAATTTTGATCAAGCGGGCGTGATTTGGTATTTAATCGGGAATTAAGGTTTTATGGGCATATTCTCAGAAGAATTTGAATTCCACAGCACTTTGCGGTTTATTTCAAGATTCGGATTAAAATTCGCGTTATCTTGGTTTAATCAGTAAAAGAGACAGTGGTTTGAATTCAGTACGTTTTGATTGGGCCAGTCAGATACAAGATGCAGTTTTGAATTCACAGTGTTTATGCGTTTGATTAGTCCATTTGGGTTAATTGCTGCTTTGCTTTGGATGTTGGATAAGACAGGTTTATTGGATCAATGTTGTTTTATTTTAGTCATTTATTATTCTGAAATTAAATGATTGAATTTATTATTCAATTGTTTTAATTCTAAGAATTTTAAATAAATAAATAAACAATAAAGAAATTAGAATTAATTGGATAATTTAAACTTTTATTGATATTTGAATTATTTGTACAAATTGTTGTTTATTACAGACAATAATCTACATTTAATTTAAATATTACATAGAATGAAAAAACTATCCTATTTTCTAAATATTCTTCGTGCTTCATTCCGCTCCGGTATTCCATTTTTTTTTCATCTGCAAAAAGAACAAGAAAAGTCAGAAAGCATTAAATTGGAAAAGACAGTTAAAACTTGCTCATCATTAGGGGCCACTGACTGGGATCAGTTGACCCTCTCTGCAAATCACGGGATTTCTCCCGGTTCACAGAGAGGGAAGATTATTTTATTTCATGAATGCAAATGCAAATGCATAAGTCATAAATTTCAAGCTGCATAGAAGTTCAAAATCCAAAATCCAAACTAAAACTGAAAAAGTTCAATCCAAACTTTCCATCCAAAACAAAGTCCACTCAAAGAAAATCAGGAAAGTACTCAAGGCTGTCATAAAAGATTTTTGCCAAGATATCAAATGCAAAGTCAGACACAAACTGTCAAAAGAGAGATAAAGGAGATGCAAAATGTAAGATGCAAGCTAAGATCTTAATCATCACTTCCCATCCAGGGCCCCTTCAGAAAAGTACAACTTAAATTATATAAAAATTCTTTGCTGTACTGTAAAGAGAGAGTAAAGAGAGATAAAGCAAACTCAGTTCAGGTTAGGCATAGACATCAGCACAGCAGGCAAAAGGAAGAGAGAGGAATGTGTACAAATTTCATCAACTCTGCATAATAGAAGATCTACAAGACAGTGCAGTAGCAGGAAGAAAAAGATACACAAAATCAAAAAAAGCCAAGACAGTTCAGTTCAGCATAGCAGTTCAGAAGTGAAGAGAGCGAAATAGAAAAGAAAATATACAGGACAGTTCAGTAGCAGCAGGGCAGAAGGCAGCTAGCCAGTACAAAGCAAACATAGGCATAGTTCAATAGCAGTTCACAGCAGACAGTAAGAGGGACAGTAGAAAAGAAAGACAAAAGGAGCAAGCCAAAAACGGAGTTCAGAATAGAGAGGTTAGGATAGATAACAGGATATACAAATTCAGTTCAGCATAGAATAGAGAGAAGCATACAAACTGAGGAAGCAAAAAAGCCTCATTACTGTCATCAAACACCAATATCCTGCCTCAACCTTCAAAAACACACAAACCTGATAAACAAAATAAAAACCTCACCATACCAACATCCTGTCATATCCAAACTCAAGCCTCACCATTTTTGTGAAACCAACATATAAAATATTCAAACACCAAGCCTCAGAAGTGAGCTTCTTCATAGGCAAAACAGAAAGGCATATCCAACAACATCTCAAGCATATAGACAACAAATACGAGCCCCTCAGAACTGTAAGTTCATCATGGGGGGAACCAAATCAAATCATATAGCATCAAGCACACAAACAAGCACATAGCCTCTCAAGAAGAAGAAGAAAGAAGCAATTCAAGGTGAACTCAGAAGCTTCATCAAAAGGCATCACATTTCAAACCCAGGCAACAATTCAAAAGCGTCAAGAGAGCCTCAGAAAGAAGCTTCATCATAGGCAAGGCAGCAATGTTCTAAATCCTCAAGCAAATACACAGTGGCACAGAAGAAGGGATAAAGAAGTGAGGAATTAAAGGTTTCTCAGTACATATCATCATCAAAACCTAAGCAAAAGGTAAAAGAACGAAAGTACCAGAAAGCATCAAAAGCGTAGCCTCGTCACCAAATCGCCACTGAGCCTCCTCAAGCGCTTCCTCGTCCTCTCCTCCACATCAAAGGTAGTATATTTCCTTCCTCATCTTTCTTCTCATCATCTTGTTAAAACAAACACAACCAATACGAAGAACAAAGTACATAAATCATGATATGCAAGAATCAAAAACAAAACGCCTAAACCATTTCGAAACGATGCACTAACCGTCATTTGAGGACTGTCTAGTCCGTGTGAGAGGAGGAGAGGCGGTAGCGGGGTGGCTCAGGCAGAGAGGCGTAGCTCAGAAGCTCGTGTAGAAGACGAAGATGAGCAGAACTCAGTGAACGTGGCGCCGTCGTCACCTCACAAACCCTAATTTTCGTTCTGAAACAATGCCTAACCCTCATTTCGTTCAGAATCCAAACATTGGGCTTAACCCGTTCACATTTCCTCTAAAGCCCAACAAGAAAATCACCCCATTAAACATTAACCCTTTCTTTTTCTTTTATTTTATGTTTACTTCTTTTTCTAAACACTAACCATTATTTTATTTTATAAAAAACAATATTTACTTACTTCCTCTTTTTTATAAAACACTAACCATTCTTTTTATTTTATAAAAGCAATATTTTTTATCCCTTGAAAAAAATACTAACTTAATTAAAATGCTTTTTTATTATCATAAGGTTAAGACATTTTTTTAGATTAGATATTTGTACATACGTTTTAGAACATTCATTTTGTACATATCATATAAATTAAATTTGAAAATATTTTCTTTTAATTAATACACATTTGTATATAAAATAAATAAAATACTTTTTATACCTAATTAATTTGAAAATACCTTTTTTTAATTAAAATACATTTGTACATACATTTTAAAACATTAATTTGTATATATTATCTTTTCTTTTTTATATATAATTAAATTGAAAATACTCTTTTAATTGAAATATATATTTGTACATATTATACATTTTTCATACATAATTAAAATTGAAACTTTTTTTAATTAACATTCTTTTTTCATACATAACAATTCAATACATTTATTTTCTAAATATTAAGCTCATAAACATTTGGACTAAAATACTCTCCAATTAAAACTTAACATTTAATCAAAACACTTCATTTTGTACATAAACATACAAAATCAAAAATACATTTAAAAACATTTATCTAGGTCAAAACCCTAATACGGCTCAATTTCACATTTCGCACCTGTACATATTTACACTTACACATACATATACACTTGTACACCTACACAAATACACAACACATTACCCTATACACATGTTTATCTTACATTTATATTTGATATTCATTTTGATCGCACATTCGATTTGGTTGTAAATTATTGGATACTACAAGTCTCATCCCCTTGTACATTTATACCCCCACTCCCGAACACTATTTTTGTAATAGCGTAGATTTACATTCCGCAATTTACAGCTTTCCAATTATACCATGATTAGACCTAGGGTTTGTATGTACATAAAATCAAACGTTAGATAACCTAATACAAGACAAATACATGTAATCAATACACAATCACACTTGCACCCTCTAGGGTAATCCCACATGTTGCCTTCCACAATGGGCCATGCTTGCACGTCGAGTATCTTTGGCAAAACAAATTCAAATGATCATAAGTCCCTCGATGGCGCTTTCGAAAGTCGCCTATCAAAATGATCAAGTCCCTTCAAGCAAATTGCCAAAGACACTTGGCACCATTGCATTCATGGTCCATACGATGACCCGCGCCCGTCCCGAATAAACTTCCTAAACGCAAGATTGTCTACCAATTTCAATGGTAGAACAAAATTGTTAAAAGGGGTTAAAACATGACAAAAACCTTTGAGTACAAATAGGGTAGACAAGACTCTTAGTTACTTGAGATCAAACTTGCAAAAACACTTGCCTTCTTTTAAAAAAAAACCACAATCCACAACACTTTCAAAAATCAAACTTTCCAAACCTTTGGAACATCTTTTCGAAAAGATATACGCCTTTGTAAAACATTCGAGTAAAGAATTATTACAAGGTTAGCCTAAGACAAGGCATCTTCTTCAAAAACATTTTCAAAAAGCACCCACACACACACCATTTTCAAAGCAATCGAAAAACAAGGCAAGTGATCTAAAAAAACCAAGTAACTAAGAGCCCATGGATAACCATGGATGAAAAGGGTGCTAATACCTTCCCTTTTCATAATCTACCCCCCGAACCCACGAAATATCTCAAAAGGTTTTTGCTGTGCTTTTTTAACCTTTCCTTTAGGATAAAGTAAAAAGTCGGTGGCGACTCTTGCTAACCGCACAAGTGCGAATACGAACGCAAAACACTAGTCAGTTCTCCCACCGTATCACAATTGGCATACAACCCAAACTCCTGATTTCCCCAACAGTGGTCCCAGGACTTCTCATTTTCATTGATCAGAGGATTTTCAATCCCCAGCGGCAGTCAAGGATTTATTTTCCCCGACAGTGGCCAAAGATTTTATTACCTCCAACCATCCAGGATTTATCCTCCTCGGCAAGGCGACTGATCAACTTACATACACATTCATTACATTCATATAACACATACATTGCATCATACAACATAACTTTGTGTTTCAGCTAATATTTTACCCTTCGCAGGATAAATTTAGCAAGTTTCAAACTTCAAGACTTCTAAAAACAGTTTACGGATTCTCCAAACACGGATGTTAATCTATCGCTTGTTCAGATTCAACTTTTGAAAATAGTTTACGGATGCTTCCCAACATGGATGCTGATCTATTTCTTATTCAACTTCAAGACTTCTGAAAACAGTTTACGTATTCTCCAGACACGGATGTTAATCTATCGCTTGTTCAGATTCAACTTTTGAAAACAGTTTACGGATGCTTCCCAACACGGATGTTAATCTATCGCTTGTTCAGATTCAACTTTTGAAAACAGTTTACGGATGCCTCCCAACATGGATGTCGATCTATTGCTTATTCAGACCCCCAGCTCAGAGATGTTCCAAACACGGATACTTTTCTGATACTCATTCTCTCACCTACAACATACAGTTCAACAAACATTCTTGGATGGCATCTTTAAGCCCATCTCCAACAAAATTCGGTCACATCTCCAAATGGCATCTTTAAGCCCATTCCCTCAACTTTGCTTTGACGAGTGAAATTTTTTTGGGCACTCTAGTGTCCAATCATCTTTTACCTTCGAGTCGCGAACGGAAAAATTGCCAATCTAACTCTTCAGTTCAAGAAGATTGAACAGGGGCAACTGTTGTACCCCAAAATTTTCCCTCCTGTTTTTCAAGAAATCACAACTTCAGGGTTTTCCCTGACTTTTCAAGATTGGCTCAAGAATCGGTCAAATAGGCTTTTCTTTATCAGTAAATCCAGAATTAGGGTTTCCACTGATTTTGTTAAAGTTGACTCAAGAATCGGTGAAACAAACTTTTCTTTGACAACAAGTCCAGAATTAGGGTTTCCATTGATTGGGTTGAGATTGGCTCAGGAATTGATCAAACAGACTTTTCTTTGACGACAAATCTGGAATTAGGGTTTTCGCTCGTATTTCTCAGAAGAAATTGAATCCAAAATAATTCAATTGACTGTTACATTATTTTTACGCTTGTTCCATATTACCGGTTGTTTCTCAAAACCTAAATATCTGGGATAGGAGCTGAGGCTTTTGATTGAAACTTTGAGGCATTGGTTTGATCAGTGGAGTGAAAAGTGTATGGAATGCTTGTTTGTTTAAAGCATGGTTAATTGGAGTGCCAGGCGTATTGTGGTTAATGCAAGGTTGCGAGATGGAAAAGTTTGTTGATTATTTATTTCATCTGGATTAAAGTTATTGGGATACATTTCTAGTTATTTTAATTTAAGAGACTTAAATAATTAAATAGACAGTACAAGGAAAGAATGGAATATTTGACAGTAGAAAATTCTTATTTGACAAAGACTTTTATTTATTTATTTCAAATATTGTTACAAATGTTATTCGAATATTGTAAATTTATAATTTACAGTGTTTACAATAATATTTATTACAATAAATGAAAAGAAAATAAATCTAAAGCCTAAATCTCTTGAAATCTTCTACTTTTACTGCATCCTCCATTATTCAACGGGTACTTACCTGCAAAGGACAGAAGAAAAAAGAAATCAGTGCAGTTAAACTGAAAAGCATTTTTAAGCAGATAAATAAAAAAGGTCATCATTAAAGCTTGTTGGCCGGAATCAGATTGTTATTGGGTTCATCATGTTTTACTTGTTCTCTTTGCAAATCACAAGAAGATTTCTCTTCTTGGTTCACAAAGAGGAAAGTAAAAACAATTTACAAGCATACAATTAACTCAAAATGCAAAGATATAAGGTAGCAAGGCAAAGCAAACTGGATTCCCAAACTGCATTAGTCAACTAAGCCAGCATGAGCAAGCATTGACAAACTAACTACAAATGCAAACTAATGTCAAACCAAGTTGCAAAGCTGTCAAAGTACACAAGTTGTCAAAGAAAGAACAATGCAGAAAATATGGAAAGAAAGTACATCAATGCAGCAAGATAAACCAAGTCACAAGCAAGAAGGCTTGTCAATTTTCATCATCATATTCTGGCCAACTCGCTTTTCAGAAAAGATATAATAAGCAATTTAAAATGCTTTTATGGATAGAGAAAGAGAGAACCAGAAAAAGGTTTACAGTTTTGGCAGGCTATTGTTCAAGACAATAAGAGAACACAAAAGATAAAAAAGAGCAAGACTGCATAGCAGTCCAAGGGAGCCCACAGAAGCTCAACCAGAAAACCTGCTATCAAAGCAGAAAACTGCATAAAACTGTGATAAAACCTGTAAAACAGTCTAACAGTTCAAGAGGGGAAGGAGCCACAAACTGTAACTCAATTCAAACTTGCCTAAAACACTGCAAGTTATCAAACCTGCCTAAACTCATCAAACTGCAGTCACAAGAACTGCAAGTTATCAAACCTGCAAAACTGCCTCAAACTAAACCTGTATCCAAGAAGCAAGCCCAAAACCTGTAGCCTGCTTTCAAAACCAAACTCAACCACCTGTAAAAACTGCTATAAAAAATCCAAACCATTCAAACTTGTTCAAAAGTCCAAAACCCTACTTTCAAACATTGAAAACTTTTCAAAAGACAAAAACACCTTTGTATACATTCAAACAAGAATCATTACAAAGGTTGCCACAACGATGGCCTCTTTTCAAAATATCTTTCCAAATCACACAAAGCACCATTTCAAACAATTGAAAAGCAAAGCAAGTAACTAAGAGCAAATGGATAACCATGGATAGAAAGGGTGCTAATACCTTCCCTTTCTATAATCTACTCCCTGAACCCAAGAAAACATCTCAAAGGTCTTTCCTGTGCTTTTTGACCTTTCCTTAGGATAAAATAAAAAGTCGGTGGCGACTCTTGCTAAACCGAAACATTTGCGAACACAAACGCAAAATCCCAAGTCAGTTCTCCCACCGTATCACACATATTATAGTCACGGGAACAAGACAATATTGATCAACTTCAGGTGATGTTGCACCTCTTGCCTCTATCAAATAGCCTTCTGCACTCCTTGAGTTTGTCACAAACTTTAGGAGTGTTATCACTGACCTTTCCAATCATTAAACTCTTCTTTAAGTCAGCCTTTTGTAGATTTTTTTGTTCCACCCTTTAAGAATTATAACTACAGCAACATGGAGGAAAGATAGAGAATCTGTTGCGTTCCTCCCCATCAGTAATTTCTATAATTCCTTAAGAAATCTAATACAATTTGATTTTTCTTTGATAGTGTTCATCCAGTCAGATTTTGAAACATAATTAGAAATTACACCAACATATATCTTTCTACAAAAACTTCCAATCTCCTTAGGTTCCATTAGTGCCATATGAAGAGTTTCTAACCTCCTGGAAGTAGTTTGATGATGTAACTTTGGATGTGACATCTTGGTTTGCTTCCTTATTCCATATTCACCACAAACTTTTCCTTCCTCCATGTTCAGCTTTGAAATACCTATGGTTTCTTCCTTTGATTGAACTTTCTTCATACCTTTCAGGAGTAATTGGTCAAGTTTTTTCTGCAGTAACTTTACTTCAACTTATTTTGGCATCAAGCATGTGAAGGAGAAATTTGTTTCTTGAGGAATCCATAAATAAAAATTATCTTTTAATCTGACTCCATCCATGATAACTTCATTCTTCTCCTTAGTTACCAAACATTCAGACACAGTAAAGTTGAGTTTTAGACCTTGGTTTCACAGTTGGCTAATACTTATCAAATTAGTTGTCAGCCTCTTAACAAACAACACCTTATTAAGATCTGGAAGAACGGTGCATCTCATCTTTCCAGTACCCTTTATTTCACCTTTTGACCCATATCCAAAGGTGACATAACTAGAGGAAAGTGGTTTGATGTTCACAAGAAATTTCTTAACACCAGTCATATGTCTAGAACAACCAATATCAAAATACCAATCCTCCCTTATAGAAGCTCTGAGAGTGGTGTGAGCTATGAGTTCACAAGTATCATTCTTGGGAAGCCTCTTAGACTTGGCTTTATCATTTTGTATTCTCCTATGTTATGTAATAGGATTGGGATAACCATGCAATCTATAGTATCAGGATTTTAAATTTACAAACCTCCCACAATAATCACATTTCCATTGTCGATTCTTGCCTCCATTGTACTTCTTCTGATGTCTCTGTTGATGCTGATACATGTGGTTCAACATCTTCTACTTTTGTTTCTTCTTTGAAGGTACACACTTTACTTTAGGCTTCTCTCCTTCGTTCTTTACAGCTTGATTATAATAACCAATATCCTTGATCTTGACAACATTCTTCTCAATTAAAATAGTTATTTCATCCGGAATAATAGAGTCATTATGTCGTGAGTGATTTTTCTATGATGCTGGAATTGGAACATTTTATTTGACATCATTTGTTACAGTTGTTTCTTTGAATGAACAAACTTCACTTCATCCCTTTTTCCTTTGTCCTTCATAGATTGGTTGACATGACCAGCCCCTTTAATATTTCCAGCATTCTTCCTAGATTGAAGAATCTCATCAAGCATGCCAGAACTGTTGTTAAGCATTATTGCAGACTTTGTCATATTGTCAAGTTGTGAATTGAGCAAGAGAACTTCACCCTTCAGACCAGAGATGGTGGACAGGTGCTCAAATTTTTCATCCTCCAGACCAGAGATGATAGACAAGTGTTTGACTTTTTAAGTCTCCAGCTGAGCAATTGTTTTATTTTGATCTTATACTAATTGATCCACCTCTTGATTTTTGAGGCACACCTCCTTGTAAGAAACAACAAGTTCTTCAAATGATAACCCTTCACAATCTAAGTCTCTATCAGAGTCATAAATTCTAGTCAATGTTGTGACCTGTTTGTCACCTTCCTCCTCATGATCACTTTCAGAATCTTCTTCTGACCAAGACACATATAGGCCTTTCTTCTGCTTCTTGAGATAAGTGGGGAACTCATTTATTATGTGTCAAAACCCTTCACATTCATAACATTGAACTCCTTTTCCTTGGTTGGATTTGACATTAGTTTCGTCTCTTCCTCCAAGATCCTGATTTTGTTGATGTCGAATGACTTGTTCTTGACATTTGATCTTAATTTCAAGTCAACCTTCTTCAACACTTTGTTGAATTGTTTTCCAAGTAACACAATAGAATTCGAAATCTCTTCTTATCTATCCAAGTCACACTCATCTTTTGGATCATCAGTATTGGAGACAAAGGTTATGCTCTTCTTCTTTTCAGATTTCTCATTGATCCCTAACTCAAAAGTTTGTAGGGATCTCATAAGCTCATCAACATTCACGTTGTTTGTGTTTTGAGCTTCTTCAATGGAAGTCACCTTCATGTCAAACCTCTTTGGAAGAGATCTGAGAATCTTTATCACCAGCTTGGCTTCTGACATCTTCTCCCCTAAAGCACCTGAGGCATTGGCTATCTCAATAATATTCATGTGAAAGTCATGAATGCTCTCATCCTCCTTCATTCTTAAGTTTTCAAACTGAGTGGTAAGAAGTTGAAGTCTTGACATCTTCACCTTATAGGTTCCTTCATGAGCAGTCTTCAAGATCTCCCGAGCTTCTTTGGCAACAGTGCAATTACTTATTAGCCTGAAGATATTATTGTCCACTCTATTGAATAGGGCATTCAATGCTTTGGAGTTTCCCTCTGATGATTTTTCATCTTTATCATCCCAGTCTTTCTCAGCCTTCACAACATCAATAGTTTTCCCATCCAGACCTATAACCTTTGGTGGATCCCATTCCATGACCACAGCTTTTTAAGCCTTGATGTGCACGAATTTTATAAAGGACACCATACGAACTTTCCAATAGTTATAGTTGGTTATATCAAGGATGGGTGGTATGTTCATAAATCCTCATTCCTTGTCCATTGTACCACAAAGTATCTTCCTTAAATCTCACCTAGAGTCAGAGCAGGATGCCTACTCTCGTACCAATTGAAATTTTAGTATTCAGGTCTCAGATGTCTTAAGAGATATCGAGACACCTTTCTCTAAACAAACACATAATGACAAGGTAAACGATAAACACAAAACAGAGAAGTAACGAACACATAGGATTGCTAACCCAGTTCAATTTGCAACAAAACCTACTATTGGGGCTACCAAACCAAGGACGAAAGCAACTAGATAGTATCAATTTGAAGCTAAACTCCCACGTTTACAACTTTTCACTTAATCACTACCCTTTCTTAACTTCTACCTAAGACTCACCTAGGTATGAGACCCTTCTCAATTCCCTTCCAATCACATAACAGTGACTGAACAATTTTAAACACTTAGAAAATAACAGAAGTTACACTTCAAAGACACACAATCATTCACTTCTTAAAAGCTTTGGAATGTTTGACATAATTTACAACTAAAAAACACAATCCTACTCTTTTATCAAGATGATAATCGAGAGGCTCACAATTAATACACAAACCCTAATAAAAATACACAGTAAGTTCCACAGTTGTACTAAGGTTGAAGCCTTCTATTTATAACCTTCAATGAACTGGATTTGGGCTTCACATATGCAGCTAGATATGAAAGAGGCGCTGCAGAATTATCTCCTCAAAGATAGGACATCAATCATTAGTTTCCTAAATTATCTCAATAACTAGAAACTAAGAATTCTCCTTGAAATTAGCTTGGATCTTTTTAATCTTCAAACTGTGCGCAACATAGGGTAGCATAATATTTACAGAATATTATGCACCTGTAACAAACTAAAATATCCAACAGTCTAGCTGTACAAAATCACGATGTCGAAAGAACCTGCATATGACATCGCATTTGACATGTTGCTCCAGTTGATAGAACATCTTATTTCAACATGTCTATGCTAAGTTAGTTTTACCAAACATAATGTCAATCACAACAAAACAGAGAATTAACAGCTACAACAATGTAATCAAATTGAGGTGTAAGGGATATGAGTACCTTTTCAACAATAACATGTACATATAGCGTTTTTCCACAAGACTTATCTCATTTGTGACCACAATCACTCTGGAGATCTAATTTGGTACTTTTCATTGTTCTTTATGTTGAAATTTTCATACTGCTTACGTAGACACTGAAACTTCACCTTCTTCACTAATTCATCACTGTTGTAGCACCATACCAGTGTGTCCCACGCAACCTTCGTCGTCGTTGAATCAACGATCTTCTTAAACACATTTGTATCTACGCACTGATGGATATAAAACAACACCTTCTGATCCTTCTTCCTCATGTATCTTTGTGCGTTTCTTTGCACTTCAGTTGTGTCTGCTGCAACCAGCGTGTAATTGTCGTTGACGAGATCAAGAACATCTTGAGCGCCAAAAAACACATGCATCTGAATCATCCACCGATTCCAATTCTTTACATCAAATACTGGACGCTTTGTGTTCAAGCTACCGTTTCCGCCATTCATCTCTGTTCTTGTGTAAATTCACTCAGATCTCACCAACACTCGTGTTCCCCAATTCCGCGGAATCATGAAATGTGATTTTGTTTCGATATTGATAGTAAATTCAACGCGAATTCACGAAACAAAATCAATCACACGCGTCTTATGTACACTCGTGTTTTCTTGTAAATCTAACAGAAATTCTAGATAACAATTGTTGGTGCTCAAAGTTAAAAATAAAGATGAAAAGAAGATAAAGAAGAGGGAAAATAGTTGTAACTAACTTTTGCAATTAACTTCTTAAATTGCAGAAATAAAAATTAATATTTATTACAACTAAGATCATTAGTTTATATACTAACACCACTTTTAAAATGCAACTTCTGATAAATGAATTATTTCTAACACTTGCCACTGCACTACTTTGAATAACACAACAGTAATCAAACTAAAATCTTATCTCAACTATTTATATTAATATTTACCCCATACCTAGTAATAAACAAAATATTTTGGAATGTTTTGGGTGGTCATGCACACCCCTAGTCTTCATGTGGTTTCGCCCCTATTTATAAGAAAAACACCAACTCACCAAGTTCAAAAGAGGATAATACAATGTTAATAAGGATTATAAGTCATTTTAGTCTCTAAGGAGGTGTGGCGCAATAGTTAACATCTAAAATAATTCGACACATTAAAATGTTGGCAGAACGGAGACTAACATTGATGTCAAGCAAGTGGAATCTGAAGCCAACAATGTTCGGCTCCTTTCCCATTGCTGAATTATTTTCTACATTTTTTTTTGTATTTTGTTACATAATTTGTCACACCAATAATAATAAATAAAATAATAAATTTATACCCTGATTTAAGAAATTTGAGTTTGAATTTAATAAAATCAAGGTTAAAAAAGAAGGTCTACAAAAAAAGTCATGGCCACAATATTACAAGTATATCAACATGTCATCATTGTTAAGAATGTGATTCCTTGTATCGAAATATGTTGTGTGTCAAAATTGTATAGATGTTAAAATATGAAAGGAGTTAGTCTCAACTGAATTTTGACTTAGCATTATTTTAATTAGATTAGTTGGAAATTTCTTGGTTTGTAAGCAATCTCAATTATAAATAGGGAGGTATCCTATCATTTTTTAACATCATTTTTAGTAACGCAGTTTCATTGAGAAAAGATTAAATTTCAGTTTGAAAGCAGAGAAAAACTCGCATAATCATCTTGCAATCAAGGTGTAGTTGATTCACTTGAGTGAAGAGTGAAGATCAAGAGTCGAAATCGATCAGAAGATTGATTCTAATTAATCAGGATTACTTCAAAATTTTCCAAAATTCTGGATGTAATTCCAACAATTATTGTCCTTTTTTTTCATTTTTCTAAACTTGTAAACTTGAATATTTTTTCCAATTTTATTTCCGTATATTCCCCACGTACCAAAACCACTTTAAATTCATAATAATGTCAAATTGAGACATGAAATATACATTCAAGATTCAATCAATTATCATATTCGATCATGCAAAAACCATCTATAAAAACTTGACATTCCTTACAATCATCCATTTTTAACACAAGGTTTCTTCCAACAACTATTCATCTATGCAAGAATCCCTCTTTTTCTCTAGGTATTATTTCAAACATGATAATAACCTTTTAATTGAATAAAAAATTATAAAATAAATATAAAAAAATTTTAATTAACGATAATTCTAAGAGAATCTTAAATTTAAGAAAATCTTCATACATTTAGGGTTGGGATAGGGAACTCACCCTTAAAGGTGGATATTGACGGGATTTGAGATGATATAGATGATAATAGATGAAATTACATTATAGTCAGCACCATTTTAATTTTCTGTCAATTATTTGATCTATGTGTTTATCTATCGCATTTGTATTAATTGTTTGTAATTCGCGTGTAACTTTATGTTTGATTTGTTAGATATGTACCATAAGATACATCTCTATTTATTCTATTAGAGTGTGTGTTGGCCCTTTTACAATTTGATACAAGTCAAAATATTAAATGTTACTTGAATCTCAAGTTAGAAGTTTTAAATTCAGGTTTTTGAAAGTCTTGATTCGAATCAGATATGTTGTGATTCGAATCATAAACTTGCTTAGAAGTGAAGAATTTTCCCCGTCCAGTCTGATTCGAATTAGAGAAATTTGTAATTCGAATCACAGTGCTTCCTAACTCGAATCACAAGATTGGTGATTCAAATTGAAGTCATCCAAATTTCTGTAAAACTATGTATGATTCGAATCACACATTGTTTGATTCAAATTCACATCTAGATTTGATTTAAATCACTACTAATAAACTTTTTTAATTCACTATCTTTGATTCACTTCATTCTTTCTTTGATTCAAATCACAATAACTCACAATTTACTCAAATCACATTTTTATTTCCCCATCTTTTTGTGCCTTACCTCTAGCACATGTTTAAACCCTTTTAGTTGTCTCTCTTATTTAATCACCATCTTTTTGTGCCTTACCTCTAACACCTGTACAAATCTTTTTAGTTGTCTCTCTTATTAAATCGATGAGTGATGTCACATATTGATGATCACAATTAAGAGAAACTCATAAGCAATTGAATCTTTATAGTTTGTGTACCCAAAAAATTCATCAAAATTCAATCTTTCTTTGTCAAAAATCTTGAGAGAAATCATTAAAAGATTTCTTCATTCACCAATAAATTATCTCTGAAATTCAACCTTGTGAGAAACCTCCTACAATATTAAGAGTATGAGAATTATACAGTTGTGTTATATGAGATCTTTTAGATACTATTCATCATCTTCAGTCTTATACCAAGAAATCATTATTATGGGTCTCAAGTTTAAAGATTGAGTGTGAGGGGATAGATTGAGGTACATTAGAGAATTTATGGTTTTTTGTGAAGTTTTGTTATTTATGTCATATGATAAATGATTGTTTCTTGTTTACCTTGTTGGTTGGTGCTTATCAAGCAAAAGAAAAAATTTCTTCTTACTCTTAAGAAGACTTCGGTGGATCTGAGTAAAAATTATCGCATAACAAAGTTGATAGTTCTCCTCATTTAATGACAGAAAATCGCTCAGACAAATCTTCATCAAATCCAATTAAAGGAGGTTGTAGAATTGAAATTGTAAATCTTCTGTCGTATCCAATTAAAAGAGCCTGTATAATTAAAGCTTGATACAGGTCATTGGATCTAACAAGTTTAGATTTATGTTAACTAAAGCAATAAGTTGTTAGTGCTCGTTTTGATAATTATTTTTTGTACTAAAATACTTGCATCTACATACTATTTTTTGGACAAAAATGGAATGGATTGCTCACTTATGAAGTGTTAGTATTAAGGTGCGTCCAAATACCAAAGATCTCTTACCCTATGGGGGTGGAAAAAGTAATGCTCTTATTAATTGTCTATATGAGTTGGTTGTGGAGGAAAAAATATTGGGCTTATGAACTTAATTTAGAAATTGTAACTTGTGTATTTTTTTTCATTACAAAATTGTGGTGCATCATGGTTCTTATTTACAATAATTTCTGAGGCAGTCATATTCAAGTGTATGGGACATTAAATATATAAAAACAAATTGGATGAACATCATGCATTTAGTCAGAAGTAGTAGTTATTGTTTTCCCTTTTGTTTTAATTGAATTCATAAGTGCCCAATTTATCAAGTTATTCATATTCAATAATAATGAATGAACAGGTTTCTAATTCCTCACGCATAACTGACTCAGCTCACCATCCATTAAATATATTAAATTCAATTTGACTATCCAAATATTAATACAAAGTTTAATTATTCATCAAGTCCCTAAGCTACTTGATGATTAAATGAACCTAAATGTAAGTGACTTTTTAAAATGGTTCCATTTCTAATTTTTCAAATACTGTCACACAAAGAAAATATAAAAAATATATATTTAGCAATAACATAAACTTTGAATCTACCCTTAGTAGTCCAACTACAACTACACCTTCCTAATTTCCTTCCTAACTCATCCAATTCAATTATTACTTATAAAAACAAAAAAAGAGAGAAAAGTAAAAATAAAAATAATAAAAAATTGACAGTATAATAATTTCAGGTAAAATAAAAATATGGGGGTATTATTGTCTTTGTCGCTTCACCGGTAGGTTCTGTAAGCCGGAGTATACATACAACTCTCAGCAAACTTCTCCAAATCTTTCGGCTGAGGAAGACGAGTCGCCAAACCTATAACAAAAACACAAACTCAGTTATTATGATAAGTGATTATCCAATAAGCGCTTAATTAAGATGTTTATTCTTAAAAGCTCACCAAGCTCATAAGCCTTAGCAGCAACTTTGGCAGCAATGTGAGCTGAAATCTTTCTGATGTTTGTGAATGGTGGAAATATCAGACCCTTCTCAAAGTTTTCTTCTGTTACTTGTTCAGCCAATGCCTCAGCTGTTACATGAATTCTATTACTACATTTGTTTATAAAATGTATGTATTTTGATTCTATGTTTTTGCGAACTTACATGCAGCCAGAAGAAGATCGTCGTGCACGCGAATGGTACCAGACATTATTAAACCTAGGCCAAACCCAGGGAATATGTATGCATTATTCGACTGAAAAGCAAAACAAATCCAATTTAGTCAAATAGATATAGTTATTCAATGACTCTACAAAGTCGAAATTCACTTATAATAAAGAATGGAGGAAGTATAATGTTAGTGAAAATAACATCGGAGCTAGACCTGGCCAGGCACGAACACTTTGCCCTTATATTCGACTGGCGGAAATGGGCTCCCACTTGCAAAAATAGCGCGACCCTGATTCGTTGACGAGGGAAGAAAAGAAAACAGAATGGTCAGCGTTGATTCAAGAATAAGATTAAATTTCAATGCAAAATATAAGTCGGTTCTTATTACCCTGCTCCACAAGTAAGCTTCTTCTGCTGTACATTCTGATTGTGATGTTGGGTTGGAAAGAGCCAGAATAATCGGTTTCTAAAAGTATCATCAAACAAAATAACATTACTCAACTTATTCAGACATGAAGTTGCGTTGGAGCTACTAGATGATTTGATCGACAAGGAACGGTACCTCGTTAAGAGAAGCCATTGCCTCAACCACCTCTTTGGTAAAAGTTTTTCCTTGGCCCGATGTTCCGATAAGCACTGTTGGCTTAATTTTCTGAAAAGAAAACATTGAAAATGTAAGAAAATCGAGACTTCTGTTGTGTAATGTCTAAGCGTAAAAACACGGAAGATTTATCATCATACATTAACAGCATCAAGAAGGCTTGTAACTGGTTCGTGTTCATGAGCCCACGGCTTCTTGAAATGTTGGAGTGATTCTTTACGGGATTTAACAATCAATCCCTGAAAAAGTAAGAATAAAGGATTAATGACGAAGACGACAATCTATTTTCTAATCATGGAACAGACTTCGGTTTTACTAACCTTCGAATCCACCAACCAAATATTCTTGCGTATTTCCTCCAACGGACCATTTGTCTGCATAATAACGGTAGTTTCTCGATAAATCTAAAATACTCATGCAATACTCACATCACAATACTCTCACCGCCTTAGATGTAGCTACCAACCTGTTTCGATATTTCAAGAGCAATGAGTTCTGCGATTCCGGTACCCGCCTGCAACCACCAGACAATATAATTAAGCCAAAAAGAGTAAACGAATGTAGAAGTTCCGAAGAATGCTCTTCTGAGAAACAATGATGAACACAAAAGTTTACAAACATACCTCTCCGGCACCGAGGAACAAGAATCTGTGGTCAGCTAAGTTTCCACCGACCAATTTCAAAGCTGCAACTAAACCAGCAAGAACAACTGATGCAGTTCCCTGGAACAAAGTAGATACAATGTCAGAGACAATCACAATACGAGTTTTGAGCATTGTTATGAAAAATACATAAATTCAATATCTAATATAGGCATTTTTATTACCTGAATATCATCGTTGAAAACCAGATGTGTTGATCGATATTTTTCAAGCAAATCAAAAGCATTGTGGTTTGCAAAGTCTTCAAACTAATTACGTCGCATAACAGATACATAAAACAGAAAAGTTTGAATCAGTATGGACTGCAATCATTTAAGCCAAGAAATAAATTGTGCTTTATCTATCACATTGCTTGATACCTGAATTAGGACTTTTTCCCCATATGTTTGCTTGACTGCAGTCATAAATTCGTGTATGAGTTCAGAATATTCTTGCCCGGTTGCTCGTCTTCGCTTTAGCCCGATATATAACTCATCATTGAGAAGCTTCTCATTGTTTGTCCCGACATCAATTGTTATAGGCAGGCACTGTAACAAAGTATAAGGTCATTGCAAGTTTACGGAAAGCATCATTTACGGGTTAACAAGTTACAGTGTAGTCAATGTATACTTACAGCTGAAGGTCGAACTCCTCCTAGTGCCGTATATAAAGAAAGCTTCCCCACCGGTATTCCCATCCCCTGAGAATACGACATAGGTTGCAAAAGGAGAGATTACAACATCAGATCTTGTGATTCAATTTAATTATCATAAACTAATAACGTGAAACATGCAGAATAGCATAATAGAATTTACCTGACAACCTAGATCACCAAGACCTAAGATCCGTTCTCCATCGGTTACAACTATGACTTGAATGTTCTTCTCCGGCCAATTCCTCAGTACTTCAAGAATCCTCCCTCTATAATTTAAACAACCAATCAAAGGTGAATTACTAACAACAAATTTTAGGCAGATAAACGAGCGATCACGGTTAAACATACTTCTCATTCAAACTTATATAAAGACCCTGTGGACGCATAAAAATGTCTCCGTATTTCTGGCAAGCCTCACCAACAGTTGGAGTATACACAATTGGGAGTAATTCTTCAACGTGTTCAATGAGAAGTTTGTAAAACAGACGTTCGTTTCTTTCCTGCAAATAAAGACGGGTTTCAAAGTTATAAACGAATTAATGAGAAAAAAAAACAAAGACCGCAAAAATTCTCACAAACAGACCTGTAAATCCATCATAGCAGTGTATTGCTGCAACGGAACTTGATATTGGCGTATGTGCTGGATCATTTTCTTCACCTGAGTTTCTTGAGGAATAGTTGTTGGGGGAAGAAGACCGCGCAAGTAGTGAGCATCCCTCTCTTTTTCAGTGAACGCCAACCCTTTGTTGAAGTGTGGATCTCGCAACAAAGTGTAACCACTAAAAAGCAAGAATCAACCAATAAGTAACAACATCATGGATCACAGACATAAACATTCAGAACTCTTAATATTCAAAGAAGCTACTCAAGTTAAAAATGATTCAATCTGTTGAAAAATGAACTCGTTAATACACTCGATACACAAAGGCGCAGATTTACATTTATATACCACATAAACAGAATCAAAAACAAGTTTGCTGATATAAATTAGGTGAAGTTAACTACACTCATGACATGACATCTAATCAACAACCTATGAATCACGGTCATCAGAAACATGACACAGATACTGACATGTTGACACCACGAGTAATAATTTGCAAAAATGAATAAACTAAATGTAACCACAAGTGTTGTCAAGTGTCGCTATCGGTTTTGAGCACCAACTCTAACCAAGACACACATTTTTTCAGAGGTATCTTTGCTACAGAATCAACAACATATTCAAGATCTAAGCTTCAATCATAAGAAGAAAACAATTCAATGAAATTTCAAGTATTCCAATTGAGGGGATGATGACAAAGACAACACAACAGGCAAGGATCTAATATGAATCTAACAAAGAATCAAACCATAAGAAACCTAAGAAACAATCAAAATCAAGAAAAACAAGAACTAGTAAAAACACAAGATCAGAACTGTAACTGTCACCTAGCAACAGAAACACTCCAAGGAGTAACAGAATGATCCTCAGTAGCCTTATCCTCTCCATAAACATCTCGAGGACCGCCACCGGAGATCGGGTTATTGTCCACATCTTCCACCACAGGCTCACTCTTAATTTCCTTCAAAGGTGTCTCCATAACAACGCTCCCATTTCTGTCATTGATTGGTGACATACAGCTCACCCTCCAAGGTCCATAGCCTCTTCTCTGTCCACCACAAATGTTACCACACCCACCTAATCCTGTGTTACCCTGCTCACAATAAATTTCCCAGATGAATAAAAAACACTTTCCAACAAGAAAAAAGACATTCATGTTTTCGAGATTTAGAGAAAGTAGATTACCAGGAAGTTGCATCTGGTTGAGGAGATCATGATGTTTTGCTGTATGAGATAGAGATAGAGATAGAGAGAGAGTTAAGGGAAGTAAATAAGGTTTTTCTCTGTCAGACTCTCTCCTGTTCAAAACCTGAGTTTGGAACAAACAAGAGAGAGGGAGAAAAATGTGTTGTTGGAAACGGAACAATGAATCAAAACATGTTTCGTAAGGTCACCTTAAAAAGGTTGTAACTCGCTACTTGTTTGAACAAGTACCATGAACGAACTCCGTTTCCCATCGTTCTTTATCTTTTACCTAATTACCCTTCGTTTCTTCCCAAACTAATTCTCTTTTTTTTATTATTTTAATGGGAAAAAAACTATGAAAAAGACAAAACAAAAAACTTTGCAATCAATATTATCAACAAAATAAAAAATTGCGAGTGCGTCCAAAATACTTTTATTTTAGAAATATATTTTTTTTAGATTTAATTTGTTTTTTATTTATATATTGTGTGCTTTGTTTTGAGACTAGTCTTAATCTTTGCATGAATGGATTTGTTGCGCCTATGGAATGATGTTGGAATTCTATTTAAAATCTATAATAAATTTCTATTAATTTTAATGAATAAGACTGTTCTAATTTTATAATAATAATGAAATAAAAATAAAATTAAAGAAATAAAAGATTTAAATTTTTTATAGAATTTTACTGTTTACAGATGATAGAAAACTTTTTTGTTCACTTACAACAAACTCAATTATAAATAAAGGAAGAAACACTTATTTTTGTAATTCATTCATTCACAATATTTAATAGAAGTGATTAAACGCATTTAATATAAGGAATCAATACGTAGTGTTCTTCATATTTTAAATCGAATTAAATCATGTGAAGAAAATCTACTAAAAACCAAAATAAATAGATGATTTTGCCATATTAAAAAAGATTACTATCATTCTTTTTAAGCAAAATTTCACATAAGATTGAATTAATAGCTTTCGTATAGATGGATCAGGTGATTGTTTGGTTTTGGACTAACCTCTAAAAAAACAAAAAATATTTTTCTTTTTGGGTGAAACGTGACAACAAAATAAATTCTCTTTATTTGTATTCTCATTCATCATAAGTAACAAGTCCAATTTGGACAATCACAAAAAATAAATACATTTCTATTTTGATTTTAAAAAAAAAAAAAAAACCTGGACGGTGCATAGCATGTAGTATTAGAAAAATGACTTCCCCATGTATTTCTAAGAGGAAATATTATTTTACAATTTATTTATGTCAACTACATTATAATTTAAATATTTTTAAAATATGTGTAACTTGTAAAAGATATAAAGTAAATTGGAAATAGACATCATGATATGATATTATATTTGTTTTTCTGACTTTTTATTATTAATAATAACTAGTATAAGATTGTTTTTAAATTAAAAGGATACATTAATAGTATTTTAAAAAGATATTCATAATTAATTAGAGAGATAAAAAAAACTTATTTATAATAATAATTGAGCAAATAAATTTAAAAAATAAAATAAATTGTTGACAAATTGAATTAAAAGTAATTTATATTGACTTATATGTATATTGTCTAATAGGGTCGTATATGTAGACATGAATGTAGTATTATATACAATGTATTATTTTGATGTTTAGAAATAAACTTGATTTTAATTTTCAAGAATATTTGATTTATGAGAAAGTAAATAAGGTGATTAGATTTGAGTGGTTAATGAGTTTCGATTAAAAATAATTGTATCGAAGAACTCAAATACAAATTTTGAAAGAAAAAAAATTGTTAGAACTCTCAATTGAGTTTTGAATTATAAAATTTTATTTTTCCTAAACAAAGGAGGGTTGAGAATTCATGTATTTATTTGTTGAAAATACAATAAAAATATTCTTGTATTTAGAGAATTGTTTGTGATGTATATGATTGTTGATGATGTTTGGAGCAAGTTCGTGCAGAGTGATAAGAAGTTTTGTATGTGTGATTTCTAGTCAAGAATCGCCTTCTTCTTTCAACCTTAAAGCTGAGATATTTATAGAAGTTTTTTGGGCCTAAGTCCTTCATTTTAAGGAGCGGTTTTCTCTCTCTTCCCTCGGAAACGTGGGATGTAGATGAGTGTTTTTCTCCTATAATTTTTCCTCTGTGGACTAATTTCCCTATCTCACTGGCATGCGGAGACATGGGTAACATGATGATGTTTACATTGGGAACACAAAACTTCTATGGCACCTGTTTTGCACTTTGATAAGAATCTAGAAGGAAAGAAGTCTAGTTTCTTGGTGATGACGCATAGTGAAAAGGAGCTTAATGAGGCTCTAAAAGAAATTGAATGTTTCTTTCTAGTGGTGATCAAAGGGTTGATGGGTGTTGTAAAGGAGGAAACAACGATTCCAAAAGAAGTGATAAAGATCCTTGAGGATTTCAAGGAGTAGACTGAAGAGGAATTTCTAAATGATTTGCCTCTTGTTATACCCCAAAATTTGCCCTCTCATTTCTTAAGGAATTACCCTGGATCCTAGGTTTGCTTCTATCAAGTTTCCAGGCCTTAAACTATCAACTTTTCTAAGGAAATCACTTCCAAGGGCAAAATGGTCATTTGCATGCTGAAAAGTCAAACTTTGACTTTTTGATCAAAATCAAGCTTCAAGAATCATATTTCATCAAGACATGTTGGAATATGAAGTTTATATCATCAAAAAGTTCAAAAGTCAAATTTACTATGGAAAAGCCAAATTTCTAAATACTTGGGATTTTTCTAAGTATTTAAGAAAAATGACACTTCAGAACTTCTGAGCCAGCCCCCAGGCAGGTGCAGTCAGAAGTTGTAAACATGGTTCAGCACATAGTCTTCAGTCAGAACATGGCTCTTCAGCATCTACGCAAGTTCAGTCAGAGTTTGTTAAGGTAATGCAAAGAAGGTTAAGGAGCGTGCTGCAAGCTTTCTAGAAAGTCTAAAAGCTCATTCAGAACATGATGGAGCCAGAAGATACAAAGATCAGAGGATGGATGCTACGCTGAAGCAGAACTTCTAATCCAGAACTAAGCCTTGGTGTAGAATCTCACGTTGCAGGATTTCTGGTTGTGATAAGTTTCATCATCATTTAATGCTCATTTAATGCTCACAACTACCTTCTGAGCCTTTATCCAAAGGATTTTCACCACGCATACCTCTACTGTCTTGGGATAACAACTTTGCTTTTGCTTTTCCTTAAATCCTGCTGACAGCCACCATGCTTGCTTAAAAGACAAGGCAGCGCTTCAACATATGAAGGCTATTTTCAACGCTTTGATCAGAACTTGACCAAATCCCAACACCTTGGTTATACAATCTGCTGCAGACCTATGACCAATAGCTAGCTCAGCCTACGCCTGCATCTCATGATTACACCAAACTAGCATATGAAAACTGTGATGAAAAAGCAAAGGAACGGGATGCCAAAACAGGTTCAAATCCTATTTTTTTTTTCCCCAAAATCACAACAAATTCATCTATAAATAATTGGATCCACCACACGTTCAAGGGGCTGGATTTTGAAAAGAGGTTAGCAAAAAGGAGAGAAAACAAAGCTGTTGAAATCTTCATAAAAGATCCAGAAATCCCAAACACAAAAAAACAAACCTTTGTTCTTCCTTTTGAATCAAAGAGCTTGACGTTTCCTCTTCATTACTCTTGCTGATTCCAGAAACATCTAAAGGCAGACACTCAAAGCTCCAAGCACGCTCCAGGTAGGCCTTTCTGACTTTACTTGTTCTTCATTTTGAACATCATTAACATGTAAGTATCATAGTGTCAATATTATACATATCATTGCATGAATAGAAAAACCTTGGATCAGAACTTCTAGAATTATGCTAGGCTCTGACTTAGGATTAGAACTTCTATGAACTGTTGTGCTATTATGCTTCTGACTTGCTGTTTGCTAAAAATGAATGAATTGCTGACGTGTTGATTAATATGAGAAAAGAGTTGAAGTGTAATATAAAACTTTTGATTTTCACATGCTGTAACACACATAACTTTTACGATTTTTCTCACTGTTAACACACACTGAACTTCTGATTCTCATATGCTGATAACGCACTGAACTGCTAAGGTTCACTCACTGGCTCAGCACAGCACAGAACTTCTGAGTTCTCCTTACATGTCAAATACACTGAATTGCTGACGTTTGCTCACTGTTTTAGTGTAATACAGAACTTCTGACTTTTGGTTCACTGGTTAAACACCACCCAGAACCTCTGTATTTTCCCTCTAACATTTTGCAGGACTTCAGAGTGTATCAATTCAGAACCTCTGTTCCCTTTCCCTCTGATGTTTTTTTTGCTGGACCTCAGAGTATACGAATCCAGAACTTCTGATCCCACTGACGTTTCCTGCTGAGTCACGTGCCTGGCTTCAGAACTTCTGATCCTTGTTTGCAGCAACACGCTGTTCCTACCTTGCATTTATTTTCCTTTTCATCTTTTTTAAATATTAACATAAAAAGACATAAAAATATTTTCCTTTTAATTTATTTCCTTAAGATAAAAAACCTTTCTAAACAAGTCCACTTTCTTTCTTATATTGTACATATTCAATATGGTTATAATAGTAACTTATGACTTATTTTACTTGCAATCCCTATTCATAAATATGTACCCCCATCCCCTAAATATTGTAATAGCGTAGGACTTTACATTTCTTCAATTTATCATTTTCAAATGTAAATGCTAGTAATTAGGCGTGTATGGCAAGATAAAACCAACAAATAGACCACCAAAAATCAAAGACAAATACATGCAATCAAACACACTTTGCACACATGCACCCCTAGGGTAATCTCACTTGTTGCCTATCAAAAATAGTCATGTCCCTCGAGCATGGGCGTTTTAGCAAAGACCCTCGATAAAAGATCGTAGTCCCTCGATGTTGCCTTCGGTAAACAATCTAGTCCCTAAACGACATTGCTAAAACGTCCCATAAGTTGCCTTCTATGACTATACAAATGTTTTAACGCCTGTCCCTTCACATCCAACGATGGGGCTTCTTACCAAATCAATGGTAGGATAGCAACATCTAAAGGAGAAAGAAAAGCACATTTAAGACCTTTTGAGTAGGTAGATTCACTCCTAGTTACTCGCTTGCTCACAACAAAAACATTTTATACACCAAACACTCTCATTTTGAAACACTTTTGAAAACAACACTCTGTACGCGTTCTTATAGAAACGAGAACCATTACAAAGACACCTTTTCAAAATCACTTTCAAAAACACATCTCACAAACACCTCTTTGAACTATTTTCCAAACAAACAATTTGTACGCATTCTTATAGAAACGAGAATCATTACAAAGTTACATTTTCAAAATACTTTCAAAACCCACATCACAAACACACATTCAAACAAAAGCAAGTGATCTAGCAAGTAACTAAGAGCCCATGGAAAACCATGGATGAAAAGGGTGTTAATACCTTCCCTTTTCATAATCTACCCCCCGAACTCAAAAACATCTCTAAAGGTCTTTCCTGTGCTTTTTCACCTTTCCTTTTGGATAAAAGAAAATTCGGTGGCGACTCTTGCTAAACCGCAACATTTGCGAACACAAACGCAAAACACTAAATCAGTTCTCCCGACGCATCACAGAACTGGCGACTCTGCTGGGGAAAAAACTTAAAAGTGGGGTTACCTTAGGGCTAGATCACTTTTACTTGCTTACATTGTTTGATTTGTTTGCTTTACATTTTGGTTCCTTGTTTGGGTTTTGTTTTAAGTCCTACACCCGGACTTGAGGGCACCTTTTAGGTAAGTAGCAAAAAACTGTGAGGGAATTGTGCGGCGTATACCGACATGGTTGAAGCAGTAGCTACGTTGATGTGGCACTTTGGTTGGTACTGATAACCCTTGAGTCAGTCAAGGAGAGTACGGGGCCGCCGCATGGTGTCGTGAAGCATCAACTGACCTTAGAACCTTACTTGACCAACTTGGCCATTAGGAAGTAGTGATATAGTCGGTTTCGGTGTAAAGCTGGTTGATACTCGATGCTACACTCATTGAGACTTGACCCTTGAGTTTTGTTCGATTGCGAGTCAATTGCTTATTGAACAAAGCTTGTGGGAAAGGTCAGTAATATTGAGATCCCTTAGAACCTGGTTACTATTAACTAGGACAGGTTGAGCCAACTAAACTTCAAGAGGGTACTCACCTACAAACTCCATGCAAGCCTAAGCCTAAGGATTTGACTGCTTTGTGTGTATATGATTATTTGTATATAAACTTGCTTACCTCGCATATTTGTACATAACATCATAACATCATACCATAGCATTTTCAATAAACATTTCAAGGATCTCGAGGGTCTTTGATGCAGGTTGTGATGAACCAAACGTCTAGCAAGGGGCAGGAGATTTATTTTTGACCAAATGTCGTCAAAGATCAAGTACAACAAACTTGAGTCAAGGGCTATGACCCACTTGACATGGTTAGCTTAATTCTCGTGGAAGGATATCCACTGATGCAAAGTTCTTCGATCAAAGACGATTGATCAAAGTTCAACTTCTAACTGTTTCTCGTGTTTACCCCACGAGATCCTTGAAAACATGCATCCACATATCATGCATCACATCATAACATGTTTCACCCATACAGGTCTCCTTATCTTCTTACTGTTTATTTCAGTAGAGATGGCTCTAGAGAAGACTATCAAGGATATCCAGGCTCAAAACGCTCAACTTCAAGAGATGTTCTTGAACCTATCAAAGAGGCAAGAAGAGGTGAAAGCTCTCCTCACCAAGGGTTTAGTCATAGGGAATCCAGAGGGCACCAAGGATGATCAGTTGGAAAGGCTAAAAACTGAAATAGCCATAATGAGGGTCCAGATGATGGGACAGCTGGTGGGCCAGATGACTCTTATTCAAAACCTAACACAAGGACAAGAAGAGTTGAGGGTCCTTATCAACAAGCTTTGTCAGGATGGATTTAATTGTTGTACCCCAAAATTTTCCCTCCCATATTCTTCAAAGTTTTGACAAGCATCATCTAAATATGCTTCAAGATCTCTCAAGGGTTGCACAGCTCAAACACCCTCTTAAGTCAGTCAAATTAGGGTTTTGGTTCTTGCAAGGAAGTTGAAGTTTTCAAGGGCTCAATCAAGTCACATATGCTCATATATATTGTCAAGCACCTACATGTCAAGTTTCAAGGCTCACAAGGTCAAGTTGCACAGTCAAAAACCCTAATTGCTCCACAGTCAACTGTAGGGGCAAAATGGTCATTTGGCAGTCAAAAGTCAAAAATTTTGGTCAACATCTTATTTTGAAGCCACAATCATCATTTGGTCAAATCTTGACCATGATTTCACAAGAATGGCTCAAAAATCATCAAGATGCAAAAGTTTCTATTTTTGGACAGTTGAAAAGTCAACTGTAACTTGACCAAGGCATAACTTTTTCATGGTTCATCAGAAAAATCCCATCCAATGCTCATCTTGAAGGGGAAGACATTTCCTACAACTCATCTTCACATTCCAAGTCCAAGAAATGCTCTCACAAAAAGTTATCAATTTCAACATTATAGGTCATTTTCAAAAGTCAACAAAAAGGCATTTTAAGTCAAAGACCATAACTTGAGATTAGTAACTCAAAATGACATGGGACCAAAGGCATTGGTTAGAGGACTTCAAGACCTTTCCAAAATGTCCAAGAACATGTTCATATGATCAAAATTGAGTAAGATATGCATTGGAGAAGTTAGGAAATTTTTGTGAAATGGCCAAAGTCAATTATCCTTGAAACTTCATTTTTGACAAAAGGGGCCCACTTTTTCCACTTGGTTCAGCTTGGCCATGCCTCCCACGTGTCCCACAATTTATTTCAAGATTAAAAATTAATTTTTCCATTTTTATTTAATTTTATTTGATTTAATTCATTTTAAATCTTTAAAATTCAAATGAAAATAAAAAAAATTAATGAAAGGATATTTTATGGCTTGAATAGCTTTGATACACCATGAAGCACATTCCAAATTCGTGCAAGACCTATTTCAAGCATAGAAATTCAAATTTTGACAAAAATGGCAAGTTGTTTAAATGGTGTTCATGGCAAAATCCAAAACATAATTGCAAGGCTTTAAGGCTCCTTATTGTGATTGATTATCATTCATATACAGATAGGCAAGCCTTCCCAATACAAGGCACGACCTAGAGAACTCAGAAATGGCCAAAGCAAATTTCATTTTTGAAGAGAAAAGTCACAAACTGAAAACCCTCTTCCAACACAATTCAAGCTTTCTCTTTGATCCAAACACACTCCTGACCCTTCCAGGGACCTTTTGCAATCAGAATTAAGCCAAATCACTCAAGGAATCACGCCATACAAGTCCCACAGTTTGAATTATTTTTCAGAATTCCATATCACATTCCATGCGTTTTTAATACATTCTCTTGATTAATTTGTGTTGCTGACATCTTTCCAAAGTTATTGGCATTGTCTAATTTCATTATCATGTACAGAATCACGACTTGCCATTAAAACACTTTAGGGTTTTCAAGGTTTAGAATTGGGGGTTTTGTTATACTGTAAAATCAGGACTCCAAACATATATGGTCAAACTCAGAATGATGAGACGAACAAAATGGACCTATCACGCCTTTTTTATGTTATCCCCATTTCTATTCGCTATTTTCTGTCATTGCATTTAGTGGGGGTTAAAAACCCCCGTTATCTTGTTTCTTTTTTGCAGGTATGAAGAAGACGACGATGACGTGTTTACATATGTCTGGTTGATTTGAATTAAAGCGCGCGTCTTTGTTAGTTCCAACATGTATTGTTGTTTTTTGTATATTATTTTGATTATCCATTATATTGACAAACACACGCAGATGGTAGAGTGGTTGGTGATGTGTTGGTTCACCACTGGGGCCTGGGTTCGATTCCCAGGCCCCCCCATAATTCCAATATTATTTTCTTCAACGTGTTCTTGTGCAGATTCTCAAATAACTTCCACCATAGACCTCATCCAGGAGCCAGCCAAGTGTCCACATATGTAGATCCAAAGGATGAAAGGTGACGAATACCATGTGCTCAGTCAAAGCATGCTGCAGGCAACCAAAAAAGGTCAACATGCCTTGTTCAAATGGGCCTCAAATCTCAATCCAACACCCTCAAATTCCAGCCACACACCCTTGGGTTTTAATCTTCCTCTTTTTATTTTTGCCATTTTTCATTTTTTTTTGCCTTATTTTCTTATTAAAAATTAATTAACCAACTAATATTTTCATAAAAAAATCAAAAAAATAGAACTAACATCATTATTATTATTATTATTATTATTATTATTATTATTATTATTATTATTATTATTATTATTATTATTATTATTATTATTATTATTTTATTTTGTAAATAAACATTAGAAATAGTTTAATTAGGCAAGTTTTGACTTTTCTTTTAACAATTAAAATAATTTAGAATTAGGTTAACTTAGAATTTTAATTCTTTTATTTTATTTCATAAAAACATAAAAAACACAAAAAATACTTTCTTTTAATTAAATTAATTAATTAGTCATTAGTTAGTTTTTGTTTCATTTTAATTACAAAAAGACAAAAAAATCAATTTCTTTTCTTAAAAGGGTCAACACCCTTAAGACATTTCCGATTCAATTTTTTCGCGCATAGTTTATTATTATGTAATTGCTTCCAAGACATGTAATAGTTAATTAGGTTTACTTCTATTATACTCTTGTCGATTCTTGTAGTGATGCAACTATTATACTTCTACGATGTGTAGTAAAATGAGATATTTTTCACTTGGTTGTTGAGTGAGGATTTGTTGATTTTAAAATCCAATCTATATCCTTCACTTTGAGATGATGTAAATTCTCCTTTCTCATAATTGTGGGTAGTAAGTATATTTTCCACTCGGATATGACGATGATGTCTCTTCTCTTAAAATTAACCAACACACATGTGTTTTATAATTTTTAAGGTGAACTAAGAGTACCCTGATCCCCTATTGCACGGAAGGTGGTACATAGGCACTAAAGGTTTGCAACTGCGGCTGGTGCAAAAATTGTAAAAAAAATACTTCTTTTCTCATCTCCACCATCTTATTTTATATACGCCTTTTATAACAAAAAATACAAAGATTTTCAAAGAGGTTCCAGCGGAGTACCGTAGATGTTTAGGGTGCTAATACCTTCCTTTTGTATAATCAACCCCCGTACCTAGATTATCCCCCTCTCCTTTGGGTTTACTCACTCTTTTCCCATTTCCTTTGGAAACAATAAAGCGCGGTGGAGATTTTTTATTTGATCTGTGCGAGTTAAGTCAATCCAATGGCTTAGTCTCAATATTTCTACCACTATAGAAAACTGGTGACTTCACTGGGGAAGCACATTATCTAAGTGTATTGAGCCTATATTTGTTTATTTGTATATGTGTTATTATTTATTGTATATTATTTGTTGTATATATGCATGTCTGGATTTTTCTGGTTTTCAGGGTGCTTGGTGAGTACCAATGAGATGTAGAGAAAAGAATATTCCTCTATTGCTTTGTCCTCAGTTGTAAACAAACTTGGATGCATATACATCAATAAACAAACTCGTATTTCTTGTATTTTCTATTTTAATCAGGCCAAGTGAAATAAAGCAAAATGGTGTCACAAACTTGATTTTTACATAAAACTAAAGTAAAATCAAGACTAAACTCTCTTTTTGTGATTTTCTTAATATTAAAAAAATAAAACAATAAAATTATTTGGTGATTTTCTTTAATTAGTAGGAAACCCAAAAACTAAATGGAAAAGACAAATTTATAATACTAAACTAAAACAAAATATTAAACTAAAAAAAACTAAGTAAAAAGAAGAAACATTTTTTAAGGTATTCCCAAAAAGAGGAAAAAACATACATGACCTAAGACCAGATGAATGGCCATTATGGATGCAGAGGAAAGATATAATCTCATAAACAAATGTAAATGGTCATGATGTATCTTGTTAAGCAAGGGATAAATGAAATCAGGGGTAAAATTTTAGAGTATTACAACATGTTGGGGGAAAATAGGTTATGTTTCCTACTTTAGGGGCTAATTATTTCTGTATACACATCACAATCATATATTTGCGGGATTTCTTAGTATCTTTTGTCTTGCCTTTAATGTTGAGAAGTTTTCTAATCAAACTATCACATACATTTTTATCCACATGCATCACATCAAGATAATATCTTACATCAAGAGTATATCAGTATGAAAGATCAAAGAATACCGACCTCTTTTTCCAAGAATTTTTCTCCACATGATTTTTTTGTTTATTTCGAAAGACAACATTAATATGTTATTGTCTTCTATAATCTTGCTTCTTTGTTAAGGGATTTAGAGCAATACCAAACTCATATTCTCCATTAAAAGTCTTCCATAATCTATGATATGGATGATCAGGTCTTAGAAATTTTCGATGCCCAAGATAAATTGTCTTTTTATATTTTTTTATTGGTGGTGACATGTATCAACTTCACATATAAGACACACTTTATGACCTTTGACGTTGTAATCAGACAAACTACTGTATGCAAGAAATTCATTGATTGTGGAAAACAACATGGCACATAACTTAAAGTTGTCACTTGTATATGCATCATCAACATCAATACCTTCCTCCCACAAAAGTCTTAAATATTCAACCAATGACATTAAATAAACATTTATGTTGTTTCCTGATTGTCTTGGACCTAAAATTATCATTGATAACATCATATACCAGCGCTTCATGCACAACCATGTAGATAGGTTATAAATTACGAGAAAAGCATACCATGACATATGGTTAGTACTCAAATTACCAAAAGGGTTCATTCCGTCGGTGGAAAGTCCAAGCCTAAGGTTCCTCATTTCAAGGGAAAAATATGAAAACAAGGAATCAATTTTCTTCTATTACACTGAATCAACTATATGGCGAATTTTTCCATCATATAATCTTTCATCTGCATGTTATCTAGTATTCTCTGTGTCACAACCATTAGCAAACAAACTCTTGAACCCTGGAGTTATCGATAGTTACCACATTACCTTGGTAGGAACACTGTTTCTAGTTGCACCATTATTGTCTTCAACACCCTTTCTAGTTGCACCATCACTGTCCTTCTACTTATAGCGCGACTCTCAACACCTCAGACACTCTTTCAAATTTTCAAACTCTTTCATATATAAGATGCAATCATTATGTCATGCATGTATTTTGACATAGTCCAAACCCATTGAACACAATATCTTTTTAGCTTCATATATACGGTTCAATAACGTGTTACCTTTGAAAATAATATCTTTCAACAATTCAAGCAATTCAGTACAAATTTTATCCGTTCACTCACCTCTTGCCTTAATATTAAATAGTATTAATACAACTGACAATCTTGTAAAAAATTTACATCCTGGATACAATGAATATTTTGTGCCTCTCTGCAAAGTATCTATCATATTATCTTTCTTGAAAGTATCTACTTAAATATAACGAATGATGTATTCTAGATTATCAGTCATAAATTCATCATCTTCATCTTCAACTATATGTGACAAAGGTCTCTTTTTTGTACCTTCACCTTGCCATACCCATTTCGTGTAATTTTGTATAAATCCATTACAACTACAATGATCGAGTATAACATCCCTTCGATGTTTTTTCGTATTATAGCATTTCATACAAGGATACCAAAATATTGGTGTAAGCCCTAGAGGCAAATACTTTTGGTACTTGTATCAAATTATTTATAATTAATAAAAGGAATTTTTTATTATGTTTGTTTTTCTAGAATAATAAAGTCCCTAAAATAGCTAGTTCGTTTAATGAAGTATTAAGTGTGACTTAATCATGAGATCCCATTAAACATAAGAACATTATTCTTAAAGTATACGTAGTCGAGCTTTATTGTGAAGTGGGATAACATTAAAGCAATAAGACTATTATGTAGATAGACTGATGATCATATCTCATTGATCATGGATAAGGAGTTATCAAGTCTTAACATAAGTTTGAATATTAAGAGTAATATTTATACTGGATTGACCCGCTATGAGAGTACTGTACATAATGTTATGAAAAGTGTCATAAGTTACTCTCATGGTGATAGTGGTGTATACCACCCTTCGACCTGAAATCACTATGGACCATAGATGTAGAGTTGATTACTTTGTTGATCAAATATTATCTATAACTGGATGATAAAAAAGATAGTTGATGAGTACTCCACAAAGCATGTTGAGGGACATGAGTGACCTAGATGGAATATGTCCATATTACGTAACAGGATAAATGTCTAAGGACTCAATATTTAACTAGACAAGAGTAACACGGTCTGTGCCTTGTGTTCAATATAGACATAAGGGCAAAAGAGTAATTGTATATATAAACATTATCACAAAAAATGTTTTGTCAGATCACATGAAATTTTCGTGACTTGGGCAACAGTGACGTGTTGCTAGATACCTCTCATTGTTTATTATATGAAATGTATGATTAATATAATTTCCAATATTGCGAGAACCTACAAGGTCACACACATAAGGACAAATTGATGAGAGATAGAATAAATAAAGAACACCGTAAGATACAATGTACTTAAGAGAATTATGGAATATTGTAAGGTACGGTGTACTTAAGTGAAATATAGAACATCATATAATATAATAGTAGTTAATATTATTATTATTATTATTATTATTATTATTTTTATAATAGTTATAAAATATAATAATAATAATAATAATAAAATATATTTATTATAATAATAGTTATTATAATAATATATTAATATTATTATTACATGGTGCACTTTTTAGCTTCCAGCACACACAAGTAGTTCTATAAATACAACCATTATACACAGGCTTTCAATTTGATGAAAATTCGGTCTTGAAACTCTAGTCGTATTTTCTCTCACTCTCTCACTCAAAGTTTTCGTTTGTAAGTTTGCAACCACCGTGACCGCAAGCAATCTATTCGTGTGGACTGAGTAGAGGCGTTGTTCTTCATCAACGCTCGTGATCACAATATCAAAGGTCTGAATCGCCACAAGAGCTAGCACTATGACCAGAAGCGGTCTGTTTGCATGGAATGAGTAGAGGCATTATTCTTCATCAATACTCGTGATCACAGCATCAAAGGTCTGAATCACCACAAGAGGTAATAGTTTTTATCACTGGCCATGTCCATTCGTAAGGATCACTAAAGGAAAATTTTAATATCCATTATGCTTTAAATCGTGATTTTCCTTCACAAAAAATCTCATTAGTGTCAGGAAGGTTTTTTTCTTCGCGAAATCAAGAAATTAAATCAATCCATTCTCATACTCTTTACTTAATCTATTGGCTTTAATCCAACTATGATTCATAATCACATAAAGATTCTGAAAATAAAATAAAAATAATACACAACCAACAAAAATAAAGCATCTCAACAACAACAACAAGAACAACAATAATGGAGAACAACAATGATAACATGTCAGAGAATAATGGTGATGGAGTTCTTTCTGTTAGACGATAGTGTGTATTTAGAGGGGGGTTAATAGAGGCTCAAAAATAATTCGAGGCACAAATCTAGAATTTAATTTGTTATCAAAACTTTTTAATACGGAAGCAAATCACTGGATAAGTCGTCTAAAATACAACTTATTGGAAACTCAGATATACAAATTATTAATGTTAAATCTATGAAATAAAATTGAATAATCGATTAACATAAACTCAATTCAACAATCCACTTATTTATTGTTTGAACACAATCACTTTGCAATGTTATTTCTAAGGCTAAATAATCAAAGAACTAACTGTATCGTTTTATCAAACACTGGACGTGCAAGTGAATTTTCAGAATTTTTCCTCGAATGATGTTGATATACAAAACCACTTATAATCAAAAGTGATTATAAGCTATATCCACAACTAATTCAAAAACAGATTTTGAGAAGAAAATTCTTACAATTCAATTACTAGCACAATGCTATCTGTTAAAATTATTGATGAAATTGAAAGCAAGTAAAAGCAGAAAAGTAAATACACACAAAAAAATTGTCTACACAGTTCCACAATGTCGTCCTCACGTGTGGATACGTCTGCGCCTAATTCGAATAGAATTAGGATAATTCTTATATGCAAAATTGTTTATTACAAAAGGAAGAGTAAGAACAACAATACAAAATTCTACAATTTAGTGTTGATGCTCCTTCTTACAACCTTTGATCTTAAGCAAGATCAAATCAACCGATAGATGCAACGTTTTCGCTACTTAAGCTACTTCCTTGATAAGATTTCAAACACTCCAAGATTCTTTGCAAAGATTTCAAACACTCCTAGGGATCTTTCACTCGAGTAAATTCGATTGCACACTATCAACACAAGATCATCGATTATATCATCCAATTCTTGCTACTTCCTTAAAAAGATTTCAAACACTCTAAGGTTCCTTGAAAAGATTTCAAATACTCCAAAGGATTTTTCATATAAACGATTCCTTCTCGCACAATCTTGCACGAAAACCCCCAATTCAACAAATAATTTTGGAGGAGAAACCCGGTGATTTTTTCCAGATGAAGACCCCTACAAATCTCAACCCAAATCAATTGGAAATCCACAATTCCTCGTCTAGATGGAACCCTTATGAAACATCATCACAATGTAATATTGGTGTGTATGTATAGATTGAAAGGTTGAGGAGGAAGAAGAAATGTATGCTAATTTTATGGTATCATCGAGTTGAGAATGATGCATGAATGAGTATTTATAGTTTAAAAACGTTTAGGGCAAAAAGGACAAATTCGAAATAAAAGAAATTGAAAATATAATCAAAACAAATTTTATGTGTCGACCTCAAATTCGTATGTGTCGTCGACACATACGTTATAAAAAGAATGCGTGTGTCGGCCTGGAGGACTCTATGTGTCTACATGAGCAAGTCAGAAGCTATATGCTTTAATACGTGTGTAAATGTGTCAACTTGAAATATGGATGTGTTGACACATAAAATAAGAATTTCTGCAATTTCAGAAATCTTTCAGTATGTGTCGACCTGAAGATTATATGTGTCAACCCGTGACTTACAGAAGTCTACAGGCTTAAAAACTGAGTTACATGTGTCGACCTGAAAAGCGAATGTGTCGACACATGCAATACAAAAACATGCATAAACTGTTTTTCAATGTGTTGGGTCAATTTCAAAGTACTTTTTGATGATTCCTAAGACCTATAATACAAAGGAGTGCCACAAGACATAAAGATATCATCTATTTTATCGATGTGCCATCTTTCCGGTTTTGAAATCATGCAAAACATCTTGTATTGAAGTTGTACTCAGACTTTCGTTGGGTGGAGAAGAAGTGTTCTTTCGCTATGGCTCCATATAGAATAATGGTGATAAAGTTATTTCGTGGACTGGAGAAAAAGTGTTCTTTCGCTAGGGTTCGAAAAGTGAATGAGGTAGGTACTGAAGAATACAAAATATAAATAGTATTTATCACGGTTATATAGAAAATTGAGGTAACATATCTAACGTAAAATCTATAAAAAATAAAGATATATTTTTATTGCAATAAAAATAAAAATTAGAAAATTATTATCTCAATTTTAATAAAAATCAATATAACATATCCGATGTAATATCTATAAAATATAACAACGGTTTTTTAATTTCATATAAAATATTAAATTGCAGAGTTAAAAATCGAATTTTAAATCCAATTTTATTTAAAACCGAAAAAACAATTTTTTTTTTTTGAAAAAATAAAACAAAACGCCACGTTATATATGTCTTCACAGTTTTTTATTGCACATGATAAAAAATTTATCATAAAAAAGTATTATTTGTTATAACATTTATCTTAATTAGTTCATACTAGTCAAACTACACCGCACACTCGTAAATATTTAATTAATATAATATAATATTATTAAGAATACATTTTTTAAAAATATTAAAAATTTATATTAATTAATACAACAATGACATGACATCAAATCATCATTATCATGTATACACCATGTCATTAATGAGAATAACATGTCATAGAAATTAATGGAGAGCCAACAAAATTCCCAAAAACTTGTTTAATAGAGATGAAAAAGTTAAGTTTTAAAATGAGAGATTAATACTATGTTAACTTATATCAAGTGGTAAGTGATTTAAATCTTGTAAACATGTGAAATTAAGCAAATGTGGAATTTCATATTTCAAGCAAAGCAAATTGAATGGCTGAGAAATAGAGGTGCACTAAAAAAATTAAAGTTGCTGAAATTGGTAGGTGGGAGATTATCATGAGGTAGCATGTGTGGATAATAACAATGGAAGAGTGGTTGAAAAGTAGGCCACCTTGTTTAAAGAGTACATTCCTAAATGTGCCATGTCTCAATTCTTATGGGCGATGCAACATATATTCAACAGTTAATTAAATTATGTCTTCTATTAATTAAATATAGTTGAATTTCAATTGATTCTTTATTTTGTCATAATTTGTGGACATGGACAATTTGGTTTTCCCTTGTCATAAAATATGTGCAATCTTCGTCATAACATCCAACGCATGTTGATACTAAAGAGCCTCTAGTAAAAGCAGTGGGGAGAGAGATGTGACAACCATGACTGACAAAAAAAGAAGTAATTATTAAAGCCAAAATTGTATTCAATAAGTCCTTCATGGTCATTCTTATTCTTAAGCTTGAAAAGATGAATTTATTTGAGATTTTCAGAGGACTTATCCCGAAAAATGTCAGAACAAAGTCAAATTTATTAGAATTTTTGGGTTAAAAATATAATATTAAATTTTATGGTCATTAACAAAATTATAATAGTTTAATTAATATTAAATTTGTAGTTAAAAATATAAATGTCATGAAGGTAAGGTTATTGTATAAATATCATAAGTCAATATTAAAATAAATTTAAAAAATCTTAAGAAACTTTACAAATCGAAAGATTACATATTCGTGAATTTTTCGTGATTTTAATGGCAAACTCAAATACGCTTATGCTTTTATTCTATGTTTGAATTCAGGTATGAGTTTAAGGGATGTGAGTCGATGACACATTTGTTTCATAGAAATTAATTTAGAGTTATGTTCTTGATTTCTATATCAATAGAAATCATAAGGTTATGAACATATCCAATAAATAGTATCGGCGTATTATAATAACCGACATAAAATATAAAGTCGCCACCATTAATTTTTATCCTGAGGACGAGAATATAACGGAATAACCCAAGTCTGGGTTGAAAATAGCGGAATCATGGACGCAGTTCGCAGTTAATAAAGAAAATCTCCACGATCCTTTTTGAAAATATATTGAGTTTTAAATTATGTCAATAGAGAAAAATGTTAATATCGATGGGTTTAGCTGTCTTAGAATGTATAATGTAATTTGTAAAAAGCAAGTTTGAATGAGAAAAAAGATTTAATGCGATTAAAAAGTAGGGTCAATATTTTTAGAGAATATTTTAATAAATAAATAACTATTTTCTAATTATTAAAAACATATTAATACTTTTTATTAAAAATATAATAATTATTTATTAATAATTATGTAAAGAAATATGTTTAATGTAAAATACTAAAGATATTATGTAAATTAAATAGATAAAAAAATAATTAAATTAAATTAAATAATTAGAATTAATTAATTAAGTTTAAGGGATATAAAAATTAGAGTTGGGTGGTGTATATAAAAAGAAGTTTGAATCCAAAGTAATTTTGAACTAAAAAAGGTCACGAGGTTCATTTTAGTGTTAGGTAGTAATTCCAGGAGGTGTAAGTAATAAAGGCCCAAATTCAAAAATTGAACTTGACCCAAATACGTGGAGGGGTGTGGATTAAAAGAGGAGGGTCCAAACCCATCATTAATCCTAATTCTAATAAATAATTAAATTAGTAACAATAACTAATTGATAAAAATAAATAAATAAAAAGCAACAACATAAAGATAGTGGAGATGTACCGCAGTCTGTTTCTAAGTAGCAACACAATTTGATTTACAAAGGTCACAAATTATAATAACAATCAATATTATAATACCAACACATATTATAATAACAACATATGTTATAATAAAAACGTAAACAACTTATATTAGAAGAACAACCAAACATAACTTCTATTTCTCTCTCTCTCACATTCAGAACGTTTCTCCTTCTACCTTCTTTCTCCACCAAAATCTGAATCAAACCCAAAACAATAGCTTTATCATCAAAGAAAAAAGGAAAAAAGAGAGGTGACATCTGACGGGAAGCATTCAGAGACAGAAGTTGAGTGTGATAGTGTTAGAAAACTCGTCTTCCAATTGTGAGAAAAATTTTAGGTGTTCTGTTCAGAACCCTAAAATAATTATTGATAAGATTGTTGATCTCCAAATTATTGTTGATGGAGACTTCAGGGTTTCTTTGTTGTTGTTCTTCGACGTGAAGAACAACAAGTTTTAGGTGAACTCTAGTGAGTTGTTGATGAAAAATAGTGTGAAAAAGTAATTAATTTATAGTGATAATTAGGTCAAAAAATTAGGAAATAAAATTAATTCACAAATCAAATTTTCTTTGGTCACCAAACTAACCAATCATAAGATGAGTATGACACAAATTGACACTGATTGATCAATAAAAAACAATTAAACATAAAAAGAAATTTGTTTGGTATTTATTATAATTTTTGCACTCAATTTTGGTAAAAAATGCATAAAATCAAATAAATAATTTTAAAAAAAATATTAATTAAAAGTACGAAAATAATATTTAAATAATAAAAAAATGGCTTTTTTGTGATTTTTTAAAAATATAAGTGGAAATAAAATTAGTAACATATAGACAAAAAAATACTCAAAGTGTATCAAGTGAGATTCAAACCCATGATCTTATGTTTGCAAGCTTTATTCCTTACCAATTGTGCTATATTGCTTATTTGAAATAAAAATCCAATTGAAAGTATACGAAGACGAGCAAGTATTTGTTATTTTAAAAAATACAAATAAGTTATTATGTATATTTTTAAATAAGAAAAATAATTTAAAAATGAATATTTATAAAAATCAAAGAATGTTAGTGTAAACGAACCAAAAGAATTTTAAAATCTAATTTTGAAAATAATTTTGATTGTAGCACGGAGGCGGGCAAATTTGGAATATGTTAGTTGCCCCTATTTAATTACTCTTCGATTGAATCGTGCGAGTATACAAAGTTTTGCACATTCAGATCTGAGGATTATTAAACAATAGAAGATCCCAAAATTTGGACCAAAGATTATAAGGATACACAGTATAACGTTCTCAACAGTACATGAAAATAGGCAAAGATGATGATGTAACATCCTACCAAAGTTTGAATAGAGAGTATGATTGAAGAGGAAGATTGACCTAGATATGACGACGCAGATAACTCGTCAATACCTAGAAAAGAGATCGTAGACTTTGGATATTTACCATAACCTAGGAGGTAGATAACACAAGTTTGAAAATCGACTTACTAATGCTTCGAGACTAACATATTAAGCTTAACACATATTTTGCATACTCATCGCAGCCTAGGAGATGAATAACACAGAGCTTGATAATACATTGCCACATGGAGACTAACATAATGAATTATACCGCAAGGAGATAGATAACATATTGCTGCTTCGAGACTAAGACAATAAGTTATATCACAGTTTTCGTATACCTACTACAACCTAGGGAGTAAATGATATAGGTTGAAAATATCTTAATAACGCATAGAGACTAACATAGTAAGGCATTGCTTGTTTACTTATCACGACCTAGAGGACAAATACATAGACTTGATAATTCATTGCTGCTTAGAGACTAATACAATGAATTATATCACATATCTCCGCATACCTACTACAACCTAGGGGTAGATAACATGAGTATAGACTTGTGTATTTATCACGATCTAGAGGATAAATAACACAAACCTGATAATTCATTATCGCTTAGAGACTGACACAATGAAATATAGATTTTGCATACCTACCACAACCTAGGGGGTAGGTAACACGAGTATAAACTTGTATATTTATTGTGACCTAGAGGATAAATAACACAAACTTGATAATTCATTATCGCTTAGAGACTGACACAATGAACTATAGATTTTCGCATACCTACCACAACCTAGGGGTAGATAACACAAGTATAAACTTGTGTATTTATCACGCCTAGAGGATAAATAACACAAACCTGATAATTTATTATCACTTAGAGACTGACATAATGAAATATAGATTTTCGCATACCTACCACAATCTAGGGGGTAGATAACACGAATATAGACTTGTGCATTTATCACGACCTAGAGCATAAATAACACAAACCTGATAATTCATTATCGCTTAGAGACTGACACAATGAACTATATATTTTTGCATACATACCACAACCTAGGGGGTAGATAACACGAGTATAGACTTATGTATTTATCACAACCTATAAGATAAATAACACAAACCTGATAATTCATTATCGCTTAGAGACTGACACAATGAACTATAAATTTTTGCATACCTACCACAACCTAGGGTCTAGATAACACGAGTATAGGCTTGTGTATTTATCATGACCTAGAGGATAAATAACACTAACCTGATAACTCATTATCTCTTAGAGACTGACATAATAAATTATATCGCAGATTCACATACCTATCACAACCTAGGAGATAGATAATACGAGTTAGATAACTTATCGCTGCTTTGAGACTAACACTATAAGTTATATCGAATATTTTTCATATTTATCACAACCTAGAGGATAAATTATGTGATTTTGAAATTTGAAAAGTGTTTTAATAATCGAATCTTAGATAACTAAACCAAAGATAAAATCAAAGTTTACCGGGTTTGTCTGTTCTCAACCAAGGTGTTTGTTTGTTTTGTGTAGATAAGCTAATTCAACAATAGGCCCCAAGAAAATTCGTAGTATTCTTACCAAAATTAGATTTGAAAATGCCATGCACAATGTATTCGCACAATGCCCTAAATCAACATGAAACCAAAATGTATATGTATATGCACCAAGTGTTTCGTATGTTCATGCACCAAATGTATTTTAAATACTTTTGATCTTTTTCTCCTTTTAAACCATTGGATATTTTTTCTTTTGTCACCGACTCCCTAACGTTGTATGTTGCTTTGTCGTGATATCTGCAAGTTGATTTGAACAAGGTGAATAATGTCAGTAAGATTTAAAGATTGCATCATAGGCATAGGCGTAGTCGTGGACCTCTTTCAACGTTTTTTCTAACCAAAATACTCTCTGATGTTTTAAATTCTTTTTTTATGTTTTCGTATGTCAGATGTACTAAATGTTATGAATGATCTTGATACTTGATATGGTTATGTGCAAGTTATGCCTGATGTGAGGCTCTTAATAAGAAATCTACTATCGAGATTTCTAAGGAATCTACTGCCGAGATTCAATTAAGGACTACCTAATGCCGAGATCTTTTGAAAAATCATATGCCAAGATCAATAAGGGGAATTTAATGTCGAGATTATGTTAACAACTACCTTCTACCAAGGTCTTCTGGATAATCATCTGTCGAGATCAACCAGGGGAATCTATTTCTGAGATTCAGTTGACAACTACCTTCTACTGAGGTCTTCTAGATAATCATTTGTCAAGATCAACCAGGGGAATCTACTGCCGAGATTCGGTTGACAACCACCTTCTGCCGAGGACTTTTGGATAATCAACTGCCAAGACCAACCAGGGGAATCTACTTCCGAGATTATGTTAAGAAACTACCTTCTGCCGAGGTGTTCCAAAAAACCATCTACCGAGATTAACCAGGAGAATCTACTGTTGAGATTCTGCATAGAATAGATGATACGGTTTTATGCTATGCATGCATATTTTGATTGATGCATGAAATGTAATGATTTATTGATACATGTAATGTGTGACTTGGATATGTATAAATGGATGTTGGATTTTGAAATGCCAATGAGGAATTGGGCTTTTTGAGATATGCTCGATCCATACTGTTGGAATTTTTCAGATGAATGAAATGATAAATATAGCTTGATTATGGATCGAAGAGACCTAATGAATTCATGACAATGATTTATGCAGACTCGTATGCTTTTGACTGATGCCCATATGATGGGTCATGGATGATTAAAGCATATAGGGGTTTCTCATGAAACAGGGCCGCTTGTCTCACGATCGCAAGGCGTGATGCTAACGTGATTTTTTGATACTTGTTTTGAACTCGAATATTGCTGGTGTAGGAGAAGGATCCACTAGGGGATCGTGAAAGTACACAGAGAGCTTGCCCTTTTATGAGGGTCTTTCCCTAATATGTCAGGTCTTGGAAGAGATTCTCTTTGATATGAGCTTGGAAATAGTTTTATCATAGTATGAACGACCCTACTATTTTGAACTTTGAAACATTATGCCATTGACCAATGGGCTCTTGGATGGTTTGCCCTTGATGGGCTATTTTTTGACCCAATTTCTTCTAAATGAGCCTCGTAGAGGTATGACCAAACATTTGAACTTGAAAGGTATGATCCCAATCTCCAGAATTTGGAGGAGGTACTCTTGGATGATTTTCCCTTGATGAACTGTTTTTGAATCAACTCCTTTTGATCGAGCCTCACAGTGGTTTGCCCAAACATTCTAATTTTGAAAGATATACCCCCAATCTCCAGGATCTGGAGGAAGTACCCCTGGATCTCACTAATGTGATATGAACTTGACATGGATTTCCCCAAGTATTCGAAGCTTGAAAAGTTTGTACTTGAAATTGCTTGAAGGGGAACTTGGACCCTACATTTTGTAAGATGAACTTGATATGCAATGCCCCAACATTTAAGGATCGAAGGTTTCCCCCTGATTATTAGGGCCTTGAGGAGTCGTTGAAAGAGGAAACTGAGTCCTACTATGTTGTGATATGAACTTGATTAAGTAATCCCCCTTTGAAAGATATGCCCCTTATTGAACAATGCTTTGAAATGTAACCCAAGTTGATTGAATCTTAGAATGATCACCCATAGTCAATAGGATCTTTATGTGATATACCCATACGATCATTAGTATTGCCTATGATCATAAGGTTCTTCCTTAGATGCTCTACCCCTAGTCAGGAGCTTCCTGGAAAGGATCACTTCTAATTAAACCAATTTTGAGATCTCCTTGATGCTAAGTATTGATTCATAGATAAAATTATACATTTTGAAAATTAATTCCGCTTGATGCACATGCAAGTTTTGAAATCGAAATTTTCATGGAGAAGAAATGGATGATTAGAGATGGATATTCGAATAAGCGGAGTGTTTAGAAATATTTTTAAAAAACATAGGAGTCAGTTTAACACAAAATTTCCGAGTATGCTTTCATAGTTAACCTTTCTTCAATTAGGACTTTTGAAGGTTGTAACATGGCATTGATTCACGATTTAAGAAACAAAAGATATAAGGCTCAAAATTTATTTTAACCCACCCCATTCTCCTTGATGTTCTCCAATTATAAGTTTGATTAATCTAAGGGACATATCTAATCCGCAAATGAGTTTTTATAGTCATGTTGATGAACAGAAGCATTGATAAATATCTAAGCATCAAAACATTGATAAGATCCAAGCATTGATGATTCTTGAGGTGGCAATCACAAGATTATTCTCCAATTTATTTGTTTTTAATTACTTGTTTTTGCATGGACCAATCCTTTTGAATTTGCGGTCCATCGGGATGCCCTAACCTTTGCCTAAGTCAAGTTTTGATTTCCTTTGACTTAGCGGGCTCTTTCTTTTTTGAATTTTTTTTGCTTTTGCACGCTTGTGATGGTCATGATTGTTGTATGCTTCGTCTTCATTGTTTCCTCGATTTTGAGTGACGTATTGAGGAGGAATACATCATGGAATTTATCTTTGTTGATTCCTCAATCTTGGATAATACACCGAGGAAGAAGACGACGTGGACTTTATCTTCACTGACTCCTCAATCTTGGATGATGAATGCGAGGGAAAGGATGTGCTCGAACTTTTTTCTAGATCGTCTCCTCAATATTGAATAGTGTATTGAGGAAGAATATATGCGTGAACCTTTGCTTAGATGGATTGATTCTCCTGATATTTGAATGCACCATTGAATTAATTGAAATCTACCCTGCCCCTGGTTAAAATTAAAGGTTTTTAGAAAATAGAACAAAACACCAACTCCTGGCTCGAGGGGGATGACTACAAATTATCTCCTTATATATCCACTGTTTAGGAATTGAAACAATTCCTTACATCGTCAACCCAGTCTTACCATTGACAACATACGTCAACATAATTCAGTTAATTTAGTTTACATCATTCTGCCTCAAAGTTTGTTAAAGTTGTGAAATGGAAGATGGAAGTGAACAATTGATGTTTATGAAAAGTGATAGTAAATGAAGAGTGAAACGAATGAACTGATTTCAAAAACATGCATGCTAATTTTATTAGAATTACTAATCAAAATAAACAAAGTTACACCAAATACAACTTAGCAACTTGGAAATTACAAATTTAAATTGATAAGTCTAATGATCTTATGGAATAGCTTTTTTGTTGATCCACTTGACTTTAGAAAATACTTCTTGGACTTGTCAAAGCATGAGAGTGACCCTTGATTCTTCTTGCGCATACCTATTTCGTGAGGGCATTTCTATTGTTGATACCGTTGCTTTTGATACGGAAGAATCACCAATGGTAGTCGTATTCGAGGTGTTGTGTAGTCCTTTGTATTGTATGAAGAATGGTTTCCTTTTCTTCACAACAAGATTTGTAGGACCAAACTCAATTGAATCTCCAATATTTGACCTCCCCTTCACCAATCTAGGATTTTCTTGAATCCCTTCACAACCTTCTTGAAGCATGCTTGGAATTTGTTCTTTGAGTATCGGGCAATCTTACTAGCTGGATTGATGGCGACCAAGGAGAAGGTGGAAATGCATGAAATGCAAATGTATGAAAATGCATGGGTATGCAAAAAAAATATTTTTGGCTTTAAGGGTATGCAAAAAAAAATTCATGAATATGCGATGCGATGCAGACGTAGTATGAAGGTAAGGGTACCCTATACGGGTTTAGTGATAGACATGGAAATGAGGATAACCTACACTGACTCAAAGATTGAGATAGACAAGAAATCTTTAAGGATTATGGACAATGAAAGACGAAGAGGAATCCCTACAAGCTAGGGATTGTAACAGAGGGACGAGAATTCCTCCAGGCTAAGAATTATGATAGACCAATGAACAGTTAAGATGAAAATTGGACTTGAGGGAATAGCATGGAAGAGAGCACATGGTGACCGGTCAACAGTCACCAAATCCCATGGCCTGATATAGGCCACGTGGCACGTATCAATGAAGACGTCCTTCGTGGGAAGGTTCCATATGGGGAACAAGATTCTATAAAGGTCCTAAGGATAATGTTGGACAAAAGGGGATCCCTACAGACTAAGGATTATGAATAAATAGAAAACCCTATGAGCTAAACCAAAGAATACCCCTACGAATTTAGGGTATAATAATGATAAGAGGTAACCCCGTGTAGGTTTAAAATTACAATAGAATGTCCCTCGTGGGAAGGATTCCTATGAATGATGGGATGATAATAGTTTCCTTAGTACGTAGGTTCCTAGTTTCAGCCTACAAATATTCTACCCTCTCCGTAAAGTAGATTCCTTAAGGGTATCATGGATAACACTAGAGAGAAAGGCACAAGGGCCTTCCTTAAGTGGAGCCTCATTGTAGACCAAAACTTTTGTCTCTAAGGTCGTACAAGGGCTCACCATGATATTTTGGTTTAGGGTTATACAAAGAGTCATCATTTTCATTCCAAAGTCCTATCCCCCCAAAAAGATACCTCTTGAGACATATTCCTTTTTTTAAATTCCACAGACTCTAGGCGAAGTCGTCACAAAAACTCATAGGAATGATATATCTCCTTGGCCAATAGACGAACCTTCTTTCTAAGGTTTAGAAAACATTTTAAAAAGAAATAATAACATCCCACCACAAATAAATAAAATATGATAATAAAAGTGTAAATACAAATGAATAAACCAAAAGAATAAAAAAATATAAAGAAATAAAAAATAGAAAAAACCTAAAAAACCCTAAATCCAAAGGAGAGACTTCTAAACCCTAGGATTGTAGTCCCCAGCAGAGTCGCCAACTGTAATAACCGACAAAAAATATAGAGTCTCCATCATTAATTTTTATCCTAAAGACGGGAATATAATAGAATAACCCTAAATCGATATAGAGAATCTAAATTCTTGACTCACTTTAGACGAAGGGAAGGTGTTAGGCACCCTTCATCTACCTTGTTCACAAGGATACTAGAGTTTAGGTTTAAGGTTTAGGAATAGGATTTTAATTTTTTAATTAGGGGAGCTCGCCACGATTTTAAGTTGCATGCCTATGTATCCTCTTATGAGGAATCAGAGTCTCAATTCGTAGTTCATAGTGTTTGATTAGTTTTTAATGGATTGTGGAAATATTTTGAATTAATCCTTGAACCAAGTCTTGGTTGAAAATAGTGGAATCGTAGATGCAGTTCACAGTTAATACAAAAAATCTATACAATCCTTTTTGAAAATATCTTGAATTTTAAATTATTTTTATAGAGAAAAATATTAGTATTTGATGGTTTAACTGTCTTATAATGTATAATGCAATTTGTAAAAAAGTAAGTTTGAATTAGAAAAAAGATTTAATGCGATTAAAAAGTAGGGTTAGTGTTTTTAGAGAATATTTTAATTAATAAATAACTATTTTATAATTATTAAAAATATATTAAATACTTTTTAGTAAAAATCTGATAATTATGCAAAGAAATATGTTTAATGCAAATATTAAATATATTATGTGAGTTACATAAATAAAAATAATTAAATAAAAAAATATTTAGAATTAATTAATTAAGTTTAAGGGGTATAAAAATTAGAGTTGGATGGTGTATATAAAAATAAAATTGGGTCCAAAGTAACTTTGAACCCAAAAAGGCCAGGGGGTGCATTTTAGTGTTAGGTAGTAATTCCAGAGGGTGTAAGTAATAAGGGCCAAAGTTCAGAAAGTGAACTTACCCAAACGCGTTGGAGGGGGTGTGGATTAAAAGAGGAGGGTCCAAGCCCATTATTAATCCTAATTCTAATTAATAATTAAATTAATAACAAAAGCTAATTGGTAAAAATAAATAAATAAATAAAAAGCAACAACAAAAGGATAGGGGAGACGTATCGCCGTCTGCTTCTAAGTAGCAACACAATTTGATTTACAAAGGCCACTGTTGTACCCTAAAATTTGCCCTCTCATATTATCAAGATTCTCCTCACAAGACTCTTTGGACTCAAAACCAGATTAGGGTTTGCTCAGCTCTAGACATCTCATTGCACTGATGACCTGAAATTAGGGTTTGAGTTTGCACAAGGATTTTTGGACTTCCAATACCTCATGTGACTTTCATACTTCATGTTGGACCTATAATATTTCTCATACCAAGTTTCAAGCCTTGAATCACATTTTTGCCCAGTCAATTGGACAGTTGACCTAAAAATCAGTTGTATTGGGGAAAAAGTCAAATGTGGCCAATTTACAGTCAAACCTCATAATTTTTGATCCATATCAACATTATATACTCATATGAACCATTTGATCAAGTTTGTACCACAACTCCTCAAGAAATTTGATCAGATAATCAAAAGGGCAAAATGGTCATTTTTAGGGTTTTGACTGCAGAAGGGCAATTTCTGATTTTTCACCCAACCAATGGCAAATTGGGTTTAATCATGGTTTCAAGGACTCAATGGCATCATCTTGACCTAATCACAAGGTTCAAAAGATCTCAATTGCATTGAATTGACACATGAATTTTCCAGTCAACTGATCAAAAATCAACTGTACACTGAAAAGTCAAACTTTGACTTTTTGGTCAAAATCAAGTGCCAAGGGTCATTTTTCATCAAGGTGTGTCAAAACATGAAACTTGTTCACCAAGAAACCTAATTTTGGAAATTAGGGTTTAAAATGGAAAATTTTCATAACTTAGAAATTTTCCAAGTTATGAAAATTTCTTATTTTTTCCCAACTTTGCCCAACTTTTTCACCATGATGCAATTGGATTCAAAGAAAACTTCCAACATTAAAGTTGTAGTCCTCTACAAAATCTATAAATTTTATTCACAAAGTTTTCCCAAATTATTCTTGGATCTAAAGTTATGATTTTGTGAATAAGGATCCATGAAACTTTTAACTTAGTGAAATTTCGCCCTAGTTTAGGCAGGATTTTGACCTATCTTCATGGAAACTTTTCACCTAGTTCCAATTGGAATATAAAAATGAATTTCAAATATGGATTGTAGAGCATGTTACAAGATTTTAAAAATGTCCAAGAACTCTCCAAGATCATTTATGGTTAGGGAGAATCGAAGAAAGGAAATGGCCATTTCTCACTTTTATCCAAGGCATTTTGCACCATGTTACAACTTGCAAATCAGTTTGGATCATGCATGTACTTGGTTTACAGGTTCTAATACTTTCTACACTCATAAATTAAATGCAAATACAATGGTTAATGGTATTGTTTTGATCTTTGAAGCTTTGTACAAAGGTTTAATCCAAAAATGGCAAAAAGGTTACATTGCTACTTTGATAAAGCACACTTTATGCAATTTTGTTTATCTTGAGCATTGAACCTAATCTCTTTGTGCAAACAAGATCCATAAACATCAGAAAAGGTTTACCAACTCGCCTCAGGCCTTGAGCTAGCCTGTACAGGCTTTGGCATTGTCACTTCCCACCTTTTCTTCAAAAACAAGCAATTATGCAAAAGTCAGTATAACTCTTCCATTTGATAAAGCCAAGTATTGGACTCATTTCAAACAACCTCAGCATATTGCAACAAGCCTAATACACGATTTGCTAAGCTCTCAAACACCCAAATACACCAAAAACTCCATTTCTGCCCAAAACAGGGCAAGCTCTGCAGAACTCAAGCCATCTCCACATTGCCTCGTGCGTTTTGTTTGAAACCACTTCAAACACACTCCATACATCACACCTAAGCTGTCCAAGCCCTTCTCAAGCAACTGTAACCCCTATTTCATGCTTCACCATTTTCAATTTCTGAGTTTGCAGGTTAACTTCCACAAGGAGATTCAAGCCATTTCAAAGCAAGCTAAGCATTGGAAAAGGTCCAGGGAACATCAAGCAAGCTCAAAAGTCCTTCAGGCCTCATTCAAAGTTACTACATTTCCATATTCGAACTTGACTAAACAAGGTAATTTCCAACTTTCTATCTCCTTATTTAGACATCCTTAGGCTTAGGTTTATGAAGCAAAAATGTAGTCTTTAATGTGCTTGAGCTGAACATATGTGTAGATTTCATTTATATTAACTGAGCTAGGAGAATTTGGATGATGAACATGCTGAAAATTTTAGGTCAGAAATTAGGGGTGATAAAATTCTCTTTGGTCTTTGAGAGTTAGATCAAGTTTTTTATATCAATGGAATCGTGACTAAAAATGCTACAAGTTTCATGTTGCAAGATTTTGTTTTTAAGCACGTACGCAGGAGATACAGTTTGAAGTACAGGACACGCGTTTTTATGTCTCAAGGTCAGGGACGGAGTGGGAGTGGGCCTGGGCCTGATTTGTCCTACTTTTGACACCCCCATGTTTACTTTCTGCACCCCTTGGCCCATTTGTTTTATTTTTGTATGTTTTTCATTTCTATTTATATTTTCTAACTTTATTTATTTTTTTTAAACAAATAAAAATCTCAAAAATATTTTCATTATTTTTTTGCATTTTATTTTATTATTTTCATTATTTTTTTTGGGCATAAAAATAGTTTATTAATAATAATATAACTTATTTTTCTTAAATAAACTTGTAATTAATACAAAAATATTATATATTTTTATTTTTATTATTTATACATATAAAATAATATTTGCTCACATATTTTATTTTTTAACATTTTTGTATATATTTTTATTTATTTTCTTAAACAAAAAATGAATAAATAAATAATATAAAGCATATTTTTTTTTAAACAAAAACTAGGATTTTCCCCCTTTCAGAAAATAATCATTTTTATTTTCTTTTTTTTAAGACATTAAATAAATTTATTTTACATACATAAAATAAATACAAAAAAAACATTTGTGCATATTTATATTTTATTCCATATTTAAATAATTCTCTATTTATTTATTTGTGCAATATTTCAATTCGGTTGTAATAATAGTTTTAGGGTTTTATTTTGAGCAATATCCCCCTATTCAAACTTGTACGCCCTTCCCATAATAATGTTGTAATAGTCTTAGATGCACATTACGCAATTTATCGTATTATATGCATGATAGTAAAAACTAGGGTTTGTATGCAAAAGACCAAAAATAAAACAAATAGCTTGACTAAATATAAGACAAAAATGCATGAAAAATGACAACACCTTGCACACAAGCACCCCTAGGGTTTCATCCACTTTGTTGCCTTAAAATGGCCATGGTATACATGCTAGGTATCTTGGCAAAACAAAACAAAACAAAAGATCATAGTCCCTCGATGACGCTATCTTGGTTGCCTAAACAAAAATGATCTAGTCCCACAAAACTTGCTAAGATACTTGGAAACATTGTTATCATGGTCATACGATGACCCACGCCCGTCCCGTTTAACATCCAAAGATAGGGTTGTTTACCAAATACAATGGTAAAACAACAATATCAAAGGAATAAAAATGTATAGGAAAGACTTTTGATTAGGGTAGATAACTCCTAGTTACTTGATCATTTGCAAACCATCCTTGCTATTTTCAAACAAACACACACAATTTCAAAACATTTCCAAACAAACTTTCAAATATTGAAACATTTTTCAAAAGACAATCACCTTTGTATACATTCAAACAAGAATCATTACAAAGGTTGCCTAAACAAAGGCCTCTTTTCAAAATACTTTCAAAACCACGCAAAGCACCATTTCAAACAATTGAAAAGCAAAAGCAAGTGATCTAAAACAAGTAACTAAGAGCCCATGGAAAACCATGGATGAAAAGGGTGCTAGCACCTTCCCTTTTCATAATCTACCCCCCGAACCCAAAAACAATCTCAAAGGTCTTTCCTGTGCTTTTTTACCTTTCCTTTTGGATAAAATAAAAGTCGGTGGCGACTCTTGCTAAACCGAAACATTTGCGAACACAAATGCAAAACCTCAAGTTAGTTCTCCCACCGCATCACAGAACTGGTGACTCTGCTGGGGAAAATATTTGAAAGTGGGGTTACCTTAGGGTTTTAGATCACCTTTACATGCTTATCTTGCTTGACTTGATTGGTTTACATTTGGTTCTATTGTTTGGGTTTGAATCCTCTACCCGGATTTGGGAAACATTCATAGGTAAATAGCAATACGTTGTGGAAACTATGCGGGGTATACCGACATGGTTGAAGCAATAGCTATATTAATGCGACATATTTGTGGGTACCGGTAGCCTTTGAGTCAATCAAAGAGAATACGGGGCTGCTGAGTGATGTCATGAAGCACTAATGGACTTTTATAACCTTTACTTGACCAACTTAGCCTTTTTTAGGAGTAGTGAGATGACCGGCTTTGGTGCAGTCCGAAGTTGGTAGATACTCGATACTACACTCATTGAGGGTTGTTTTCTTGGAATATTTCGGTCGCCAGTAAAGTGGCTAAACTGAAACAATGAACACGGGAAATAATCCAGTGATATTGAGCTCCTTAGAACCCGGTTACTATTTCTAGGACAGGTTGAGCCAACTAAACTTCAAGAGGGTACTTACCTATGAAACCCCATGAAAGCCTGAAACTAGGAACTTGTGTGATTTGTTTGTACATATATACTTGTGCATAACATCATGGACATCACGAAGCATCATATGCATCCACTAACCATTTCAAGGGTTTGGATTTTCATCTTTGTTTCTGTTTTGTAGGTAATGGATTCTCTTCGCAGGAAAACTATCCAAGTCAACCTTGTAAGAATTCCTCCTCAAATCAAGGAGCTAGCTTCAAGGATTCCTAAGAATTCTCCATTCACCGAGAGGCATGGTCGTCTTCTCAACTTAGTCACTGTCAACACTGAGGAGGATATGTTGAAAGTTCTCTTCCAGTTCTTTGACCCTTTGCATCATTGCTTTACATTTCCTGACTACCAACTTGTGCCTACTTTGCATGGATTTTCTCAACTCTTGAGGATTCCTATTCTCCATCAACTAACCTTCAACGGTACAGAAAGAGATCCAAAGCCTGAAGATGTTGCTCAAGCCCTACACTTGCAACCATCCGATATCATAGGCCATTGGGAAACTAGAAGTGGTGTCAAAGGCTTCTTGTCAAAGTTTCTGTTTGAGAAGGCCCAAAGCTGCTGGAATTCATTAGACTTACAAGCTTTTGAGGAGATTATAGCTCTTCTCATCTATGGGATGGTCTTGTTCCCTAACCCTGACCAGCTTATAAATGTGAGTGCTGTCAAAATCTTCATGGCTTGCAACCCGGTGCCTACATTGCTTGGGGATATCCTCCACTCTTTTCACACTCGTACAATGAGGAAAATAGGTGTTCTCATGTGTTGCACTCCTCTACTGGCAAGATGGTTTATTTCTCCCGTCCCCAATCAGTCTTGAAGAATGAGCAAGGTTTGAGGTGGTCACAATGATTCTTACACATTCAGATGTTCATTGGTGTTCTCGATCCAGAGAAAATGTTATCATCATTGATTGTTATGGGGAATTCCCTAATGTCCCTCTACTTGGAATTAGGGGAGGCATTACCTACAACCCCTGCTTGGCTCTGAGACCGTTTGGGTATGCCCGAAGGGATGGCTCACATGACATGCTGATTCCAGACTTGGTTTTCGACTTCGACAACGACGATCAAAGACTTCGACAAAGGTTCGTCCGAGCTTGGAGGATGCCCAACAAGGTGGATAGTAAGACATTGGGATACAAGAATTCCATCCCTCTTGAGCCTTACCTCAAGTAGGTACGAACCCTCTCCCAAAGTATTATGATGCCTTACCCCTACATTCTTCCTGTGATCAAAGAGCCCGTTATGGAAGGAGAGGTTCCATACACCCTCCTACATCCTGACATGCCAACATCACTAGAAGATTTACAAAGGAGTTGGATACAGCTCAAGGGAGAACGCGATACTTTTGAAGCCCAATTCTACACAAGTGAGAAGAAGGTTTTGGAACTTACTCGTCAACTTCACGAAGAGTAGACTCTCAACACCTACATTGCACCAAAAAGGATGCGCAACATCTTTTTACCTTAGAATTTTGTATTATTTTGCCCATGGGGAATTGATGTACTAACAAACTCTATCTTATTAATATGACGTGTGTTCTTTTTTGTTTAAAACAAATGTGAATTTCTGAATACTTGAATGCATTACATGAATACATATCATTCATCATATGCATAAACAGGTTTTCACACCAGGTTTCCTCATCTCTCTCTGCTGTTTATTTCAGCAAGATGGATATTGAACATATGATCAAAGACTTGCAAGCACAGAATTCACAGTTTCAACAGCTACTTCTGACCTTGGCCAAGGGGCAGGAGGAGCTCAAAACTCTACTAGAAAAGGAGAAGGAGAAAAAGAAGAAGAAGAGGGTTGGTGTGGCTACCATGGGTAGAAGATTTGAAGGTCAAGCTAGAAGGGTCCTGGATTTCCCCTCAACATCTGATGAAGGGGTGAGAAAGGGTAAAGAAACTACGGTGCCATCTGACTCCGAGGAAGAAGAAGAGGAGGAGGATGAAGACTATTCTAAACAACAGTACCCTCCTGCAGATGAAAAATATAAGAACTTGGAAGAGCGTCTAGCTGCCATGGAGATACAGAGAGTGCCTGGGCGGAACTTTGAAGAGTTAGGGATGGTTTCTGGAATTGTAATTCCCCCTAAGTTTAAAGTGCCTATATTTGCTAAGTACGATGGTTTGTCTTGTCCTAAGATGCACCTGCGGTCTTATGTCAGGAAAATACAACCACATTCTTCTGACAAAGACTTGTGGGTTCATTTCTTCCAGGACAATTTATCAGGGACGCAGCTGGATTGGTTTTACCAGTTGGAGAGGTCTGATGTGCATAATTGGGAAGATTTGGCGACTGCCTTCTACAAACAGTATCAATATAATGTGGACTTAGCACCAACCCGTACTCAATTACAGAGTATGGACATGGTCTCAAATGAAGGTTTCAAAGAGTATGCCCATAAATGGAGAGACTTGGTGGGACGAGTGCAACCACCTCTATCTGAGAGGGAGCTAGTAGATATGTTCTTGGGTACACTGTCAAGTCCATTTTTCAATCACCTGATTGGAAGTTCGTCTGCGGGGTTCACCGAGTTGATTCTAACTGGTGAGAAAGTTGAAACCGGCATAAAGAGCAGGAAAATTCAAAAGTATGCGTCTGCTTCCGCTACCATCAAAAAGACTTTTCCAGCAAAGAAAGAAGTATCAGCTATCTACTCCCAAAGAGGTCAAGGAAGAGTTGAGCGCCGGCCAGCGGTGGGGGCTGTAATGATTCAGAAGTTCGCAGCTGATCAACCTAGAAACAATCAACCCAGAACCAACCAAGCAAGGGTGGAAAGGCCTGTACGACAATTCACCCGGATAAACATGACTCCTGCTCAGGTTCTCCCCCATCTCTTGAAGTTAAACCTTGCCAGTCTGAAAGAGGCCCCGAAGAATCCAAATACATCTTCTCCTTACTACCATTCAAATGCCAAGTGTGCTTATCATTCAGACAGCCTGGGGCACGACACCAACAATTGTTGGGCCCTCAAAAATAAGATTCAGGATTTGATATACGCTAAAGAAGTTGGATTCGACGCCCCTGAAAAGCCGAATGTGATCTCTGCTCCAATGCCAAAGCATGGCCACAATGCCCATGCTATTGAAGAGGATCTTTTTGTTGCTACTATTGAGGATTTGATGACTCCGCTACCGATAATCAAGTTGAATTTGTTGAAGGCTGGGATTTTCCCAGGTTGTGAAGAAGATTGCTGCCTTTGTTCATCCTTACCGACTGACTGTCCATTGTTGAAGTTAGGCATCCAACGCCTAATGGATAACCAAGAAATCCTTTTTGAAAAGACTCCTGTTACACCGACTCCTGTCAATGATGTTTCAATAATTACCATATCCGCCAATATTTCCAAGGTCTCCAAAAGACCTGTTAAGATTACATCCGCTCCGAAGACTATACCTTTTAAGATAACCATGCCCGGGCCCGTCCCATACAAGTCCTACAGATCAGTACCGTGGAACTATGGTGGAGAAATCTACTATCACGGCATTAAACAAATTGAATCAACTGAAGAGAGTTCTGATGAAGAGACTTCCGACATTGGAAACATTGCTGGAACGAGTAAAATCACCCGTAGTGGAAGAATTTTCTCTCTGTAGATTGCCCTCCAAAGGCAATCTTCGGACCCTCAGCTGCTCCTAAGGTTACCCCTGCACCGGTAAACATATCTGCGAGAACTCCAATTATTGAAGAAGTTATGACTCATGTGGTTGTCCCCTCTGCTGCTGCTGATGATAGAGGGAAAGGGATCCAAGAAGAGCCTGTCAGGACGAGGGCTCAGCCATTGGTCATCCCTGAGACCTCTCAAAAAGAAATGGAAGAGATTTTGAAAATAATTAAGAAAAGCGATTATAATGTTGTGGAACAACTGGGACAATCCCCCTCAAAGATCTCCATGTTGGCCCTACTGCTTTATTCAGAAGCTCATGCTAAAGCTCTGATCAGATTTTTGAAGACCGCCCATGTGCCCCAGGAAACCTCCGCAGATCAGTTCCAGGAATGTGTAGCTAGCCTAACAGCTGACAATGGTCTAGGATTCTCCGATGCTGATCTAACAATCAAAGGGAGAAAACATAATGACGCTTTGCATGTCTCGGTGGAATACAGAGGGATTACTCTAGCACACGTACTAGTAGACACTAGTTCTTCGCTGAACGTCTTGCCAAAGAAAGCATTGGATAGGTTAGATTGTGAAGGCTTAACCCTGAAACCCATCAACATCATTATCAGAGCCTTTGATGGTTCTAAAAGGATGGTCCATATGGAGGTGGACATCCTGATTAAAGTGAGAACTGAAACCTTCAACTCCATATTTTATGTGATGGACATCCGTCCTTCCCATTCTTGCTTGTTGGGAAGTCCCTGGATTCACCATGCTGGAGCCGTCACTTCTACTCTGCATCAAAAGCTCAAGTACCTTGTCTAAGGGAAAATTGTAACTGTTCACGGCGAAGAGGAATACATGATAAGCCATCTAAATTCTTTTCGCTATATGGAATTGGATGGTGAATTCATCGAAACCCCCTTTCAGCATTTTGAAGAGGTTTCTCCTGAAATAGCAGCAACCAAGACAGTGTCTTCTGTACCCATGATTACTAGACCTCCGCCGCGGATGTCGTCTCTCAAAGATGAAAAGGCTGTGATTGAAGAAGGAGGGAGCATAATCTGGGGGCAGCTTCCCGACTTTCCTTTCAAGTCTGATAAATTCGGCTTGGGTTTCACTGCTTCTTCTCAAAAGGTTGTGCGCCACTCCCGTGCTGGAGAGCCACCAGTGAAGATCACCCATCATGGAGTCAATGCTTTGGAGGATAGTGAAGAGGAGAGTAACTTGGAAGACTGGATTTTCCCTACTGTTGACGGAGGACTGTGCAATTGGGAGGTAAAAGACTTTGTTCCCATTACTTTCATAAATCAGTAATTTATCTTTCAAACATTTCTGTTGGTTTGTAATAATTCTTAAACAATTCGTACACTTTCAACCTTGTGCCTTACCCGAGGCACATAGGTCCATTTGTAAGGGTTTGATTTTTCATCTTCATATGCCATTTTAATGAATTATGAACTTTTTCACATGTAAACTTTTGTGTTCATTGTCTTTCTTTTTTACATTTTATTTGTTTAAAGATGACTATCCCTTACACACACCCACACTCACAAATGCAGGTACCCTTCCATTCCGGATTCCATGGGTAACAATTCTTCTATGGCCTTCACTGACTCTGAAGATCTGGTCTACCATGCCGAATACGAAGGTGAAGAAGATTGTGAAGTGCCGGGAGAATTGGCTAGACTGCTACAACAGGAAGAAAGGGCTATTCTACCTCATGAGGAGCTGTTAGAGACAATCAACTTGGGTACTGAGGAAGACAGAAAAGAAGTCAGAGTGGGTGCCAACCTAGAGCCAAGTGTCAAGGAGCGCTTAATTCAACTATTGAATGAGCATGTTGAGATCTTCGCCTGGTCATACGAAGACATGCCGGGAATCGACACAGATATTGTGGTACACCATCTACCCACAAGAGAAGACTGTCCACCAGTTAAACAAAAAGTCCGCCGCATGAGGCCCGACATGTCTGAAAAGATCAAAGCAGAAGTTATGAAGCAGTTCAATGCTGGATTTCTTGTTGTTACTTCCTAACCATAATGGGTTGCTAACATTGTGCCCGTGCCTAAGAAGGACGGCAAAGTGAGAATGTGCGTGGATTACAGAGACTTAAACAGGGCCAGCCCTAAAGATGACTTTCCACTTACGCACATTGACATCTTGGTTGACAATACAACTCAACACAAGGTATTTTCTTTCATGGACGGATTCTCAGGCTATAACTAGATCAAAATGGCCCCTGAGGACATGGATAAAAATACTTTTGTTACACAGTGGGGTACATTCTGCTATAAAGTGATGCCATTCGGAGTGAAGAATGCCGGGGTAACCTATCAACGCGCCATGGTAGCTTTGTTCCATGATATGATACATCATGAGATAGAGGTCTACATAGACAACATGATAGCCCGTTCACAAACTGAAGAAGAACACCTCGACCATTTGCAAAAGCTGTTTGTCAGGTTGAAAGAGTACAAGCTCAGACTGAACCCTAACAAGTGCACTTTCGGAGTCTGGTCCGGTAAACTCTTGAGTTTCATTGTCAGCAACAAAGGCATCGAGGTTAATCCTGCCAAAGTCAAAGCTATACAAGAAATGCCTGCCCTCGCACTGAGAAGGAGGTCAGAGGTTTCTTGGGACGCCTAAACTACATTGCAAGGTTCATTTCTTACCTAACATCTACCTGTGAGCCAATCTTCAAGCTGTTGAAGAAAGATCAGGTAGTTAAATGGAATGATGACTGTCAAGTTGCTTTCGATAAAATCAAGGAGTATTTCCTAGAACCTCCTATCTTGTTGCCACCCATCGAAGGGAGACCGCTAATTATGTATCTGACTGTCCTAGAGAACTCAATGGGGTGCGTACTGGGCCAACATGACGAGTCTGGCCGAAAAGAGCATGCCATTTATTACCTTAGCAAAAAAGTTTATCGACTGTGAGACCCGATACTCACTGCTCGAGAAAACTTGCTGCGCTTTGGTATGGGCTGCTCGCCGGCTAAGGCAGTACATGTTGACTCATACCACTTTGCTGATATCTAAGATGGATCCGATCAAGTACATCTTTGAGAAGCCTGCTTTATCTGGAAGAATAGCTAGGTGGCAGATGATCCTAACGAAATACGATATACAGTACACGACCCAAAAAGCTATAAAGGGGAGTGTACTAGCCGATCATCTGGCTCATCAAGCTGTCGAAGATTATCAATCCATGAGGTTCGACTTCCCCGACGAGGATATCATGACTTTGGACAATGTTAAAGATTTCAAGCCATATGACGGACCTGAACAAGGATCCCGATGGACCCTGTACTTTGATGGTGCCTCCAACGCACTTGGAAACGGTATCGGTGCGGTACTCATCTCTCCAGAAGGTTGGCATACACCTTTCACCGCCAGACTCTGCTTCCACTGTACCAACAACATGTCCGAGTATGAAGCTTGTATCTTTGGACTCAAGGCTGCTATGGACTTGGGAATCAAATCTTTAATCGTGTTTGGGGACTCAACTTTGGTCATCAGTCAGATCAAAGGAGAGTGGGACACTAAACATCCAAACCTCATCCCTTACAAAGAACATGTCTTGACATTGTTACCACATTTCGAGCAGATTACCTTCGAGCATTTCCCGCAAGAAGAAAATCAGCTAGCGGATGCTCTAGATACAATGTCATCCATGTTTAAACTTAACTGGGATAAGGAGGCTCCCCAAATCACCATTGAGCGGATGGACGAACCTGCACATTGTCACGAGATTAATACCGAAGAAGTAGTGGACCGACCTTGGTTTCACGAAGTCAAAAGGTATCTCGAGGCTCGAGAATATACTGAAGGAGCTTCAGTCAATGATAAAAAGTTCTTAAGGAGATTCTCTGCCAAGTTCTTCCTGAGCAATAGTATCCTATACAAGCGCAATCATGATTGCATTCTGCTCCATTGTGTGGACAAGGTTGAAGCTGAGCAGATCATGGCTGAACTGCATAATGGTACCTTTGGCACTCACTCTAGCGAACATATGATGGCTAAGAAGATTCTACGGGCAGGCTATTACTGGTCTACTATGGAAGCTGACTGCTATCAACATTCCCGTACTTGTCACAAATGACAAATCTATGCATACAAGGTACATATACCTCCAGTTCCTCTCAATGTCTTAACAGCTCCTTGGCCATTCGCTATGTGGGGAATCAACATGATTGGAGAGATCAAGCCTACAACATCCAATGGACACCGTTTCATTCTGGTGGCCAATGATTACTTTACCAAGTGGGTCGAAGCAGCTTCCTTCGCATCCGTTACAAAGAATGTTATTGCCCGCTTCATCAAGCAGAACCTCATTTGTCGGTACGACATCCCCGAAAGGATCATCACTAAAAACGGTACAAACCTTAACAATACTATGATCACCGCCTTGTGCAAGCAGTTCCAGATTCAACATCACAATTCATCTCCCTATCGGCTAAAGATGAACAGTGCTGTCGAAGCTGCGAACAAAAATATCAAGAAGATCATACAAAAGATGACAGTCACCTACAAGGACTGGCACAAGATGTTACCGTTTGCTCTTCACGGGTACCGTACCACGGCACTTACATCAACTGGGGAAACACCCTATTCTTTGGTATACGGCATGGAAGCTGTTTTGCCTATCGAGGTTCAGATTCCCTCCTTGAGAATCATGAAAGATGCTGGTTTGAGTGAAGACGATTGGATTCAGACCTAACTTGATCAACTTAACTTGATTGACGAGAAAAGACTTACTGCTGTTTGTCATGGTCAGACGTATCAAAAATGGATGATCAAGGCATTCAACAAGAAAGTCAGACGCCAGGTATATCAAGTCGGAGATCTGGTAATCAAGCGGATCATCTTGCCGCAAAGTGATCCCAGGGGCAAATGGACTCCGACCTACGAAGGACCATTTGTGATCAAAAACATCTTTTCTGGTGGGGCAATGATATTAAACACCATGGACGGTGTTATAACCCAAAATTTTCCCTCTCATATTCCTCAAGACATTTCAAGAAAAATCTCTAAGTGGCTCAAGGTTGCTCAAGAGTTGGTCAGACAAGCCCTCTCCTAAGGCAGTCTACCCCAAATTAGGGTTTTGTGTTGCACCCAGATACTTGAATCCAAATGACCTCAAGTGCTCCCTAATGTCCTAATATTCTCTCAAGATCATCCATGTCAAATTTCAAGCCTTGCAAAGGAAGTTTGCTCAATCAATTGCTCAAAGGGTCCAAAAATCGACTGTGCTAGGGCAAAAGTCAACTGTGGCCTATAAATAGTCAAACTTCGAGATTTTTTGTCAACATTCTCATATTGAAGGATATTTCATCATTTGATCAAGGGTTGATCATTATTCATCAAGGATTGCTCAAAATTCATCAAGATTCAAAAGTTGCTAAATTAGGGTTTTGTAGGAAAAGTCAACTCAACTTTGACCAAGCATAACTTTCTCATACTTTATGAGAAATGACCCATCCAAAGCTCATTTTGAAGAGGATGAAATTTCCTAAAATCCATATTCATACCCCAAGATCAGAAAATGCACTCACAAGAAGTTATAAATTTGGACATTATAGGTCATTTTTGGAAGTCAATAAAAACACCTTTTTTTTCCAAAGCTTATAACTTGAGAATGGAACATCAAAATGATATGATACCAAAAGGGTTGGTTATAGGATATCTCAAGATTTCTAAAAAGTCCAAGAACACCTCCAAAAGTTTAAAATTGAAGAAGTTATGCATTGTTGAAGTTGGGCATTTTTGCAAAATTGCCAAAAGTCAACTATCCCTAAAACTTCAAATTTTGTCAAATGGGCCCATTCGTTTCCACTTGATTTGAGCTTGCATCATTGTCCACGTGTCCTAGATTCAGCCATGAGCCCATATATTATTTTTATTATTTAATTTGATTTTTAATTGAATTTATTCATTTTAAATCAAATAAAATCATATAAAATCAAAAGTATTTATAACTCATGATTTTTTGGTTGCTTTAGGCTTTGAATACAGCTATTATGTGAATCAAATTCGCATCAAGTGCATTGGTTACAAGAAGATATGATTTAGGCCAAATTTGGAAGGTTGTAATGGTGGAATCAAATCCAATTCATGAGCATTGATATGGAGAATTTTTGTACCAAGTTTCTTACCCTAATGCAATATACATTACATAAGGAAGGCAAAGGCACGAAAATAGAGGTTGGAGGCTGCAAGCATAGACAGAACAAAACTTGAAAAAAGTGACACAAACTTGAATTCAAATTCATACTTAGAAGCAATTTCAGAAGCTTAGACCGGTCCCAATCGATTCCTGGGTGATCACACAATCTACCTGGATCAAGAACAAGCATTCTCAGACCACCTAGCACGCTGTAAGTATCACGTTATCTCGCTCTGTATTTGAAATCATAACTCACTATTCTTGCATCATTTGAACAAATCATTGATATATTTGTGATCTTCATAATATTTCCAAGCTTTTGGCATTAGTTAATTTTGTTTATCTGACCTGTAAAGCCAAATACCATAGCTAGGGTTTCGTGGTTTTTTTTGGGTGTTTCTCTTTCAGGAAAAATTGGCCATCAAGAAGGGTATGGTTGTGACCGGGATGGTGAGACGAGCACAACCATGCCCTTAGAATTCAATTTTATGGCCTACAACAGATTTTGGAAGAGGCACGACTTGTAGCGATGACTTGTGTCTGTAGCTATAAGTTTTACAGGTTTTTAGCTACGGACGAGGGTTGAAGATGATGCGTGGCGAGGCGTGATTCGTCCGTTCAAATCGCGCGCGCATTGTTTTGTTTTTTTCTGGCATATAATTCATTTTCTTTTATTACTATTATTGTGTAATATATTAACAAACAAGACCAAGTGGCGAAGCAAGCACTCTAAGTACCATCGGGACCTGGGTTCGAATCCCAGGTCCTCCACTTCTTTGATATATTTTTTCTTCAGGTGTTCCAATGCCCATGAGGATTTACAGCGTACCATACACCATCATTCAATCAATTGCCAGTTGGCCATTGGCCAGATCTGGTGGCCAAGAGATGATGGTCCACCATAGTCCAAGTCAGCACGTGCACACATGATCTCAGAAGTCAACCAGGTCAGCGCTTAATGGGCCATAGGATTGCTATTCAGACACCCTTTTCAGGCTCATACCTCTTTTCTCCTATATTTACTTTTCTTGTTTTATTTAATTGTTTTATTATATTTTATTTAATTAACTAACCAATTAAAACTCTTCTTTTTATAAAATAAAAAAACCATAAAATATTTTCTTTATCAAATTAAATTCTAACTTTTATTTTTATTAATAAACATTAATTAATTGATTTAGAATTTTAATTAGAATAACTTTCACATTTTTGTAAATAATTAAAATTCAATTAGATTTAATTAGGTTTTTACAAACATTAATTAATTTTATTTTCTTTCTTTAAATACCAAAAATCCAAAAATAACTCTTCTCATTTAATTAATTAATTTATTTAATTCAATTTAGTAATTAACTTAGAATTTATTTCTTTCTTAAATAAAAAACAACAAAAAAATATTTTCTTTAACAAAAAGGGTCAAAACCCTAGAACTTTATGCTCAATTTAATTTCCCGCACGTGATTTATTTATTTTTATCATATTAATGTACTTGCTCCAGTTTGTAATAGCTTAATAGGACTTTTATTATTCTTTATCGCTTTATTTATTTTTAAAGGGTTTGTCTTTGGCGATGTAAATACCCGACGCCTTGTAATTTAAATTCTACAATTTATTTTCCGCAATTTACAACTGTTAGATGTTTGTTAATAGGGCTTGCATGACAAGAATGAATGCTTAACCTAAAATCAACTTAGATCACCCTTAACATGTACAAAGATAAAATTAACTGAAAACGACACACTCGCACCTGCGCACTCTTAGGGTACACCCCACTTGGTTGCCTTCGTACGCGGTCATTGAGTATAGGTCACTTTAGAGGTCGCCCTCTTGTCCAAAGATCATAGTCGCCTCGAAACGGTTGCCTCAGATATGATTGCCTCAAACAAATGATCTAAGACATTAGGGTTACCACTAAGGCCTCCTACCATTGCTTTAGTGACCGTAAGTCCCGCATTCGAATTGACCCTTAAACTCCAACGACGGTGCTACCTACTCATCAATAGTAGGATAGCATTGTCTAAAGGAAATGAGCATAGAACGATTCCTTTTTCGAGTAGGTAGATGCTTCTTAGATACTTTCTCTTTCAAAAACAAAAAACTTTTCACACTTACACTTTTCGAATAAAGTTTCCAAAAATACTTCATACACTCTTGAGGACAGAAGCAAGAGTTAAATCGAAGTTTTCAAAACAAAAACTTTTTTCAAACCCACAAGCACAAAGAAAACAATTTTGAAAACATATGAGCAAGTAACTAAGAGCCCGTGGATAACCACGGATAGAAAGGGTGCTAACACCTTCCTTTTCTATAATCTACCCACCGAACCCGAGAAACATCTCGAAAAAGGAATTTTTCTGTGCTTTTTTCCTTTCCTTGTTGGATAAAATAAAAGTCGGTGGAGACTCTTGCTTACCGCGACATTTTGTGAAAACAAATGCAAAACGCAATCCAGCATTCCAAAAAATAGTCAGTTCTTCCCACCGTATCACAAACGACGACGATCTGCCGCACCCTGCAAACGCAGACATAGTCAAAAGATACTACGCATAAATGACCCGCTAGGTTGACACACCTAGGCAAAAAAAAGGGGCATCCCGGTGAATCGAAAACCCGAAAGGGCGGCTCAGGCAAAAATTAGGGATAAAACAAAAAAAATCTGTATACCCGGCAAGTTGAAAACCCGAAAGGGCGAGTTGGGCAAAAAAGGGTTTCCCGGTGGATCGAAAACCCTAAAGGGCGGTCCAGGAAAAAACTAGGGAACTAAAACGTATGACTATGTCTCGTCGGATCACTTTAAGGACAATCTCTTCACGGACAAGCTCCAGGCTTCTGATCAATTCAATCATCTTCGAACGAAGCAACGAATGGACAAGATATTCAGAGTTACGAAGGCTATAGCAGAATGGGAACTCCATGGAATTTTCACACATAGCCATCTTTCTTTGTATAAATTTTTCTCATTTTTTATGACAACATTCTCTTACTAGGATGTCTGTCTCCTTTGTACAAAATACTTACACAAAGTTAATACAAAGATACTTCAAAGTGCAGAAAACTATTTGCCTTTTCTTCTTTTTTTACACTTATGTTTTATTTGAAAACTTCCAATGATTTATTAAATGAGCATATGCATTTGAATATAATCACTGTTTACAAATAAATGAAATGGGAAGGAATAATTACTGACAGGTTGAAAGTATAGGAAAATGTCTTTAGGCTATTCCAAGAGAAATCCCCTACAGTACACCATCTAGATCCCCAGCGGAGCTAAAACCTTAAAATACATATCCCCAACGGAGTTATAATTTCAAATCCTTAATTCCCATCAGAGTTAGAACTTCAAGCTCCCAATCCCCAGCGGAGTAAAAAACTTTGAACTACTGACCCTCAGCGAAGATGAAACCTTCTTCCCCAGTCGAGTCAAATTTATAAACTATCAATCCCCAGCGGGAACCATTCAGTTTTCCCCAATTTCCTCAACAAGTTTTCTTGAAGCCTGGAATTCAACCAGATAACAGTTCACTTTTGTCTTATCCCCAACCTTCGGATAATTCACCAATAGAGTGGCATACAACCCAAACTCCTGAACTTTTTCCAAATAGGAATAAGCTTTTTCCCCCAAAGTCTTGAACTTACTTTCCAACAGGATAACTACTCTCCAGCAATATAACTACTCCCCACAGAGTTTTTAACTCCCCCAACAGAATGAGGATTCTCATTCTTGATTCCCCAGTGAAGTTTCCAGAGTCCTCATCACTCCCCAGCATGAATTCATTAGAATTTTTTAATCCCCTGCAGATCGAAGATTTTCATTCTTGACTCCTCAGCATGAAGTCCCCAAGGATTCAAATTCCCCAGGAGATTGAAGGTTCTCATTCTTAGTTCCCCGCAGAAGCCATTAGAGTCTTCCTTATTTTCCAGCAGATCAAGGTTTTTCTTTTGTCTGATCCCCAGTAGAGATCGTCAGAGTTTTCCCTATTCCCCAGCCGAGTAAGGATCCTCATTATTTGATCCCCAGTAGAAGTCTTCAAGGTTCTCTGGATCTCCAAGCAGATTTCTCAAGCAGTTTGACATTACTCTCACAACAGATTTTGTCAAAGCTCTAACTTTAAGACATGAAGGATTCTCACATCCCCATATAAGTTATCAAAGATTTTAATCTCCAGCATCGGTCAAGGATTTATTTTCCCCGACAGCAGTCAAAGTATTTACTATCCCCAACAGTCAAGGATTTATTTTCCTCCGCAAGACAGCGAATCAACTTACATGCACATACATTACACTCATATATCATGAACATTGATAAAACATATTTATTGCATCATACATTTCATGCAACATAACTTTGTGTTTCAGCTAATATTTTACCCTTTTCAGGATAAGAATAATAGCTATCTTTAACAAATATTCAAAGATTTTAAATACAATACAGATACACTCCAAACACGGAAGTCATTTTGTTACTCATTCAGAATTCAAAGTCAAGTACAATCCAGATACGCTCCAGACATGGTTGCCATTCTGTCACTCATTCAGACTTCAACAATCAGATACAGATTAAATACGCTCCAGATACATAAGCCATTCTATTTCTCATTCAGATTCAACTATCAATTTCAAAGTCCAGATACACTCCAGACACGGAAGTTATTATGTCACTTATTTAGATCCCAGTTACAGTACGGATACACTCCAGACACGGAAGTCATTCTTCTACTCATTCAGATCTCCTATTCAGATACAATACGGATACACTCCAGACATGGAAGTCATTCTGTTACTCATTCATAATTCAAAGTCAAGATACAGTCCAGATACGCTTCAGACACGGTTGCCATTCTGTCACTCATTCAGACTTCAACAATTAGATACAGATTAGATACACTCCAGATACGGAAGCCATTCTATTTCTCATTCAGATTCAACTATCAATTTCAAAGTCCAGATACACTCCAGACACGGAAGTCATTTTGTCACTTATTTAGATCCCAGTTACAGTACAAATACACTCCATACACAAAAGTCATTCTGCTACTCATTCAGATCTCTTATTCAGATACGGTACGGATACACTCCAGACACGGAAGTCATTCTATTACTCATTCAGAATTCAAAGTCAAGATACAGTCCAGATACGCTCCAGACACGGTTGCCATTCTGTCACTCATTCAGACTTCAACAATCAGATACAAATTAGATACACTCTAGATACGGAAGCCATTCTATTTCTCATTCAAATTCAACTATCAATTTCAAAGTCCAGATACACTCCAGACACGGAAGTCATTCTGTCACTTATTTAGATCCCAGTTACAGTTCAGATACACTCTAGACACGGAAGTTATTCTGCTACTCATACAAATTTCAACTTCAGATACAGTCCAGATACGCTCCAGACATGGTTGACATTCTGTCACTTATTCTGACCTTTTCCCCAGCCCAGAGATACTCCAGACACGGACACTATTCTGTCGCTTATTCCAATTTCAAATTCAGATACAATACAGATACACTCCAGACACGGAAGTCATTCTGCTATTCATTCAGATTCAAGTACAGTTACAGCTCAGATACGCTCCAGACAAGGACGCCATTCCATTGCTCATACAGACTCAGTCTCCAGATACAGTTCAGATACGTTCCAGACACGGATACCATTCTGATACTCATTCCTTTGACTTACAACTTACAGTTCAACAAACATTCTTGGATGGCATCTTTAAGCCCATCTTCGACAAGATTCTTTCACATCTCCAAATGGCATCTTTAAGCCCATTTCCTCAACTACATTTTGACGAGTGCAAATTTACGGGCACTCTAGTGTCCGATCATCTTTTACCTTCGAGTCATGAACAGGAAACTCGCCAATCTAACTCTTCAAGTTCAAGAAGATTGAACAGGGGAAGCTGTTGTACCCTAAAATTTTCCCTCTCATATTATCAAGATTCTCCTCACAATACTCTTTGGACTCAAAACCAGATTAGGGTTTGCTCAGCTCTAGACATCTCCTTGCACTGATGACCTGAAATTAGGGTTTGAGTTTGCATAAGGATTTTTGGACTCCCAATACCTCATGTGACTTTCATACTTCATGTTGGACCTATAAGATTGCTCATACCAAGTTTCAAGCCTTGAATCACAATTTTGCCCAGTCAATTGGACAGTTGACCTAAAAATCAATTGTATTGGGGAAAAAGTCAATTGTGGCCAATTTAAAGTCAAAACTCATAATTTTTTATCCACATCAACATTATAGAATCATATGAACCATTTGATCAAGTTTGGACCATAACTCCTCAAGAAATTTGATCAGATCATCAAAAGGGCAAAATGGTCATTTTTAGGGTTTTGACTGCAGAAGGGCAATATTTTATTTTTCACCCAACCAATGGCAAATTGGGTTCAAGCATGGTTTCAAGGACTCAAAGACATCATCTTGACCTAATCACAAGGTTCAAAAGATCTCAATTGCATTGGATTGACAGGTGAATTTTCCAGTCAACTAATCAAAAATCAATTGTACACTGAAAAGTCAAACTTTGACTTTTTGGTCAAAATCAAGTGCCAAGGGTCACTTTTCATCAAGATGTGTCAAAACATGAAACTTGTTCACCAAGAAACCTAATTTTGGAAATTAGGGTTTAAAATGGAAAATTTTCATAACTTAGAAATTTTCTAAGTTATGAAAATTTCTTATTTTTTCTCAACTTTGCCCAACTCTTTCACCATGATGCATTTGGATTCAAAGAAAAATTCCAACATGAATGTTGTAGTCATCTACAAAATCTATAACTTTGATTCACAAAGTTTTCCCAAATTATGCTTGGATCTCAAGTTATGATTTTGTGAATAAGGGTCCATGAAACTTGTAACTTAGTGAAATTTTGCCCTAGTTTAGGCAGGATTTTGACCTATCTTCATGGCAACTTTTCACCTAGTTCCAATTGGAATCTCAAAATTCATTTCAAATATGGATTGTAGAGCATGTTACAAGCTTTCCAAAATGTCAAAGAACTCTCCAAGATCTTTTATGGTTAGGGAGAATCGAAGAAAAGAAAATGGCTATTTCTCACTTTTGTCCAAGGCATTTTGCACCATGTTACAACTTGCAAATCAGTTTGGATCATGCTTGTACTTGGTTTACAGGTTCTAATACTTTCTACACTCATAAATTAAATGAAAATACAATGGTTAATGGTATTGTTTTGATCTTTGAAGCTTTGTACAAAGGTTTAATCCAAAAATGGCAAAAAGGTTACATTGCTACTTTGATAAAGCACACTTTATGCAATTTTGTTTATCTTGAGCATTGAACCTAATCTCTTTGTACAAACAAGATCCATAAACATCAGAAAAGGTTTACCAACTCTCCTCAGGCCTTGAGCTAGCCTGTACAAGCTTTGGCATTGTCACTTCCCACCTTTTCTTCAAAAACAAGCAATTGTGCAAAAGTCAGCATAACTCTTCCATCTGATAAAGCCAAGTCTTGGACTCATTTCAAACAACCTCAGCATATTGCAATAAGCCTAATACACGATTTGCTAAGCTCTCAAACACCCAAATACACCAAAAACTCCATTTCTGCCCAAAACAGGGCAAGCTCTGCAAAACTCAAGCCATCTCCACATTGCCTCGTGCGTTTTGTTTGAAACCACTTCAAACACACTCCATACATCACACCTAAGCTGTCCAAGCCCTTCTCAAGCAACTATAACCCCTGTTTCGTGCTTCACCATTTTCAATTTCTGAGTTTGCAGGTTGACTTCCACAAGGAGATTCAAGCCATTTCAAAGCAAGCTAAGCGTTGGGAAAGGTCAAGGGAACATCAAGCAAGCTCAAAAGTCCTTCAGGCCTCATTCAAAGTTGCTACATTGCCATATTCGAACTTGACTGAACAAGGTAATTTCCAACTTTCTATCTTCTTATTTAGACATCCTTAAGCTTAGGTTTGTGAAGCAAAAATGTAGTCTTTAATGTGCTTGAGTTGTACATATGCGTAGATTTCATTTATATTAACTGAGCTAGGAGAATTTGGATGATGAACATGCTGAAAATTTTAGGTCAAAAATTAGGGGTGATAAAATTCTCTCTGGTCTTTGAGAGTTAGATCAAGTTTTTTATATCAATGGAATCGTGACTAAAAATGCTACAAGTTTCATGTTGCAAGATTTTGTTTTTAAGCACGTATGCAGGAGATACAGTTTGAAGTACATGACGTGCGTTTTTCTGTCTCAAGGTCAGGGACGAAGTAGGAGTGGGCCTGGGCCTGATTTGTCCTACTTTTGACACCCCCCTGTTTACTTTCTGCACCCCCTTGGCCCATTTGTTTTATTTTTGTATATTTTTCATTTCTATTTATATTTTCTGACTTTATTTATTTTTTCTAAACAAATAAAAATCTCAAAAATATTTTCATTATTTTTTGCATTTTATTTTATTATTTTCATTATTTTTTTTGGGCATAAAAATAGTTTATTAATAATAATATAACTTATTTTTCTTAAATAAACTTGTAATAAATACAAAAATATTATATATTTTTATTTTTATTATTTATACATATAAAATAATATTTTCTCACATATTTTATTTTTTAACATTTTTGTATATATTTTTATTTATTTTCTTAAACAAAAAATGAATAAATAAATAATATAAAGCATATTTTCTTTTAAACAAAAACTAGGGTTTCCCCCTTTCAGAAAATAATCATTTTTATTTTCTTATTTTTAAGACATTAAATAAATTTATTTTACATACATAAAATAAATACGAAAAAAACATTTGTGCATATTTATATTTTATTCCATATTTAAATAATTGTCTATTTATTTATTTGTGCAATATTTCAATTTGGTTGTAATAATAGTTTTAGGGTTTTATTTTGAGCAATATCCCCCTATTCAAACTTGTACCCCCCTTCCCATAATAATGTTGTAATAGTCTTAGATTTACATTACGCAATTTATCGTATTATATGCATGATAGTAAAAACTAGGGTTTGTATGCAAAAGACCAAAAATCAAACAAATAGCTTGACTAAATACAAGACAAAAATGCATGAAAAATGACAACACCTTGCACACAAGCACCCCTAGGGTTTCATCCACTTTGTTGCCTTAAAATGGCCATGGTATGCATGCTAGGTATCTTGGAAAAACAAAATAAAACAAAAGATCATAGTCCCTCGATGACGCTATCTTGGTTGCCTAAACAAAAATGATCTAGTCCCACAAAAATTGCTAAGATACTTGGCAACATTGTTATCATGGTCATACGATGACCCACACCAGTCCCGTTTAACATCCAAAGATAGGGTTGTTTACCAAATTCAATGGTAAAACAACAATATCAAAGGAATAAAAATGTATAGGAAAGACTTTTGATTAGGGTAGACAACTCCTAGTTACTTGATCATTTGCAAACCATCCTTGCTATTTTCAAACAAACACACACAATTTCAAAACATTTCCAAACAAACTTTCAAACATTGAAACATTTTTCAAAAGACAAACACCTTTGTATACATTCAAACAAGAATCATTACAAAGGTTGCATAAACAAAGGCCTCTTTTCAAAATACTTTCAAAACCACGCAAAGCACCATTTCAAACAATTGAAAAGCAAAAGCAAGTGATCTAAAACAAGTAACTAAGAGCCCATGGAAAACCATGGATGAAAAGGGTGCTAGCACCTCCCCTTTTCATAATCTACCCCCCGAACCCAAAAACAATCTCAAAGGTCTTTCCTGTGCTTTTTTACCTTTCCTTTTGGATAAAATAAAAGTCGGTGGCGACTCTTGCTAAACCGAAACATTTGCAAACACAAACGCAGAACCTCAAGTCAGTTCTCCCACCACATCACAGCCACCAATTATAATAAAAATCAATATTATAATACTAACACATATTATAATAACAACATATATTATAATAAAAACATAAATAACTTATATTAGAAGAGCTACCAAACATAGCTTCTCTTTCTCTCTCTCACGTTCACAATGTTTCTCCTTCTACCTTCTTTCTTCACCAAAATTTGAATCAAGCCCAAAACAATAGCTCTATCATCAAAGCAAAAAAAAGAAGGAAAAAGAGAGGTGATACTTGAAGGGAAGCATTCAGAGAGAGAGGTTGAGTATGATAGTGTTAGAAAACTCGCTCTCTAATTGTGAGAAAAATTTATGTGTTATGTTCAGAATCCTAAAATAATTATTGATAAGATTGTTGATCTCAAAATGATTGTTGATGGAGACTTTAGAGTTTCTTTAATGGTGTTCTTCGATGTGAAGAGCAACAACTTTTAGGTGAACTCTAGTGAGTTGTTGATGAAACATAGTATGAAAGAGTGACCTATTTATAGTGATAATTACGTCAACAAATTAGGAAACAAAGTTAATTCACAAATCAAATTTTCCTTGGTCACCAAGCTAACCAATCATAAGATGAGCATGACACAAATTGACACTCATTGACCAATAAAAAACAAATAAACATAAAAGGAAATATTTTTGGTATTTATTATAATTTTTGCACTCAATTTTATTAAAAAGTGCATAAAATCAAATAAATATATTTTTTAAATGCATTAATTATAAGTACGAAAATAATATTTAAATAATAATAAAAAGTCTTTTTTGTGATTTTTTTAATATAAATGAAAATAAAATTAGTAACATATAGACATAAAAATATTCAAAGTGCACCAAATGAGATTCAAACCCATGACGTTATGTTTGCAAGCTTTCTTCCTTACCAATTGTGCTATGTTGCTTATTTGAAATAAAAACCCAATTGAAAGTATATGAAGACGAGCAAGTATTTGTTATTTTAAAAATATAAATAAATTATTATGTATATTTTTAAATAAGAAAAATAATTTAAAAAGGAATATTTATAAATGCCAAAGAATGTTAGTGTAAACGAATCAAAATAATTTCAAAACCTAATTTTGAAAATAATTTTGATTGTAGCATCGAGGCGGGTAAATTTGGGGTATGACACATGTTAGCTGTGATTTCGACGCTCCAATGAATAGAGGTTTGAGGAAAGTTTGAAAGACAAGTGTTGGGATGATAAAAGCTAATTTCAATTAGAAGTGTTAGAAGGCATATTTAGACCGAGTCTACATGGACGAAGCATTGCAAGGAGAATAACTTGGCAATATCTTTGAAGATATTCGAAGCGGGTTTGATAGATATTTAAATAAGGCTATAACTGATTTTAGCGCTTATCCGATATAGAAGTTGTTTTGGACTAGCCTAACGACTGAGCATGGCCCAATCCACTTCTGCTTGTAGGACGACCCAATGACCTTGGCCCAATATGATATGAAGGATAAAGAATGTTTTATCCCTTCTACGCGTTAACCGAGGAGTCCTGGCCATCAGGGTCTCCCCGGTTACTCCTGCCCGCTCAAACAAGCTATTCCTCATCCTGCCCGGCCGTACGAGGATAGATACCCAAGAATGACCAAAGATCACACCTTCCCGTGAGACATTTCTCTACCCGTTGTAACGACTAGTTACAAGCACCTCTGGTCGACACAACGGTTAGTTCCTGACAGTGAACTATTTTTTGGGAACTTGATATCTAGGCCCAAAAATAGGAACCAAAGACAAAGCGCCCGAGACACTATATAAACCCTCACACTTGTGAGAGCCTGGTATCCAATATTCACTCTAAAAACCCTAATCTCTTTCTTGTATCTCTTTGAACTCTTACTTACTTGAGTGTCATTGCAAGTACACCCCCTTCTCTCCATCAATTTCAGCCTAGCAGACGTCATCTCTTCGGCCCACTTTCAAGTTCTGATCAACCGGTAAGATCAGTGGCGCATTCTATGAGAAATTCATTCTCCCCATCTTTCTTTCCTCGAAACTAAAGATCAAAGTGACATTAAAAGACTCATATCATGGCCGTTCATGATGACAACCACCTCTTTGGGTTCTCTCCCCTTTCCGCAAGACAGACTGTAACGAAGAACCACCTCATCTCAAGGACATTCCTGATATCAGAGATGGTCAAACCGAGTCTCCTAACTCGATCAACACCTATCATGACGATATTCAATTCTTGGAGAATCAGAAGTCCAAGAAGTCCACCGAGGAGCCACCAGCAATCCTCCAGTCGATTACAATTCCACCCCATATCGACCCGACCATGGAAGCTCTGCCCACTGCCCTCAATTAGACCAACTCTCTGATCCTGCAACAAAGCAACATGATTGGTGCTTGGGAAAAGAGATGTCATTCAAGATATCCTCCTCGGAGATATCGACGACATGACTCCTACAGTCCATCACCATTAACATGTGGTAGCCGTTCCGCGCGCGAGAAGCAAGAGGTTCCATTTCTGAAGAAACGAGGTTACGCTCCTCCCTATAAAGAATGGCCAGATGACGACCGTTCACCATCACTCAAGTTGAAGCGCAACCAAAAGAGCATATCTCCCCGTTGGGACGGTAACCCCCGGTGAGGAAGAAACAACTACTCTCCACCACCGTCACCTGATCGTAGGGACGATGATGAGCCTCTCGACCTGTTATCCAGAGAAATCATGGAGACCCCACTTCCTGTCGGTTTGGAGAAACCTCCAAACCCGGGGACATACAATAGGGTTATAGATCTAGACGAGCATATCGAGAACATCGATGCTCTGCTCGACTATAGAGGATGCCAAGGAGAAACCAAATGTTGACTCTTCCTGATAATGCTCAGAAAGGGAGCCATGGATTGGTACCAGAGCCTCCTCGATGAGTCCATCACATCATGGAAAAACCTGGGAAGACAATTCTCCAGGAATTTCACGGCATCTCGCCGACACCCTAAATCAAAAGTTTCACTAGAGGCCATCATCTAAGGGAAAAATGAGTCTCTCCTAGTGTATATTGAAAGGTTAAAAAAGGAAGCCGTCCAGGTCTCCATGACTAACGAGATGAAGTAATACCTCCTCGAGCGAGGCTTACTCCCTGGAAGCGACTTCGCCAAAGCAGTTGGCATAGAAAATTTTGCAACATTGGGTGCCCTCCTGCTTAAGGCACTTGCACACATACAGTACGAAGAGAAATATGTCTCTAACAATGCGTGAGACTCATACATAAAGCATGAATAGCCAATTTCAATGTCAGGGATATTTTGGTCGATCAAGGCAGCTCGATTGATATCATGTACTCCCAGTTGTTCACCTCCCTACAGCTCAATGAGACCCACCTAACCCCGTATGTAGGCTCCGACCTCCAGGGATTCTATGTTTTGTTACCAAACCTTGGACGTATGTCTAGTTGATCGTTACATTCGGGACGACAGAAATGGCCAGGTCAATCAAGACACAGTTCCTCGTGGTGGACTGCCCATCATTGTATCAGTACATTTTCAAGAGGCCTACCCTGGCCGAACTAATAGCGGTGCCCTCCACAGTGGACCTGAAGATGAAATACTACACCGAGGAAAGACTCATTTCTATCCTTCACAGGGACATACAGGCAACAAGAAGACACTTCGAATCAGCGACCAAATGTTTAAGCTTCATCATCACACAACCCAGAATAGCCAACGGACCTGCCCTGCCTAGCAGTTCCAAAGAGCCAAAGCCGTTGCTGCATGTCGACATGATCGACCTCGACAGCCGGTTCATAAAATAGGATCTCTGAGAGCAGAAAAAGAGGGAGAAAGATCCCCTACTGGATGCAGAAAGCTCTTCCTCGTCAACAAGCAGAAAAGAGCCTGCACACGGTATGGCCCATTCCATATGGGGAGTTCGAAATCATCCCCCTTGGTAGCTGTTGTACCCCAAAATTTGCCCTCTCATTTTATCAAAATTTCTCCTCACAAGACTCTTTGAACTCAAGACCAAGTTAGGGTTTGCTCTGCTCAAGACATCTCCTTGCACTGTTGGCCTAAATTAGGGTTTGTGTTTGCACAAGGAATTTTGGACTTCTAATGCTCAATGTGACTTTCTTACTTCATGTTGGACTTATAAGATTGCTCATACCAAGTTTCAAGCTTTGAATCAAATTTTGCCCAGTCAATTGGACAGTTGACCTAAAAATCAGTTGTATTGGGGAAAAAGTCAACTGTGGCCAATTTATAGTCAAACCTCATAAATTTTGATCCATATCAACATTATAAGCTCATATAAAACTTTTGATTAAGTTTGGACCACAACTCCTCAAGAAATTTGATCAGATCATCAAAAGGGCAAAATGGTCATTTTTAGGGTTTTGACTGCAGAAGGGCAATTTCTGAATTTTCACCTAGCCAATGGCAAATTGGGTTCAAGCATGGATTAAAGGACTCAATGACATCATCTTGACCTATTCACAAGGTTCAAAAGATCTCAATTGCATTGGATTGACAGATGAATTTTCCAGTCAACTGATCAAAAATCAACTGTACACTAAAAAGTTAAACTTTGACTTTTTGTTCAAAATCAAGTGCCAAGGGTCATTTTTCATCAAGATGTGTCACAATATGAAACTTGTTCATCAAGAAACCTAATTTTGCAAATTATAGTTTAAGATTGAAAAATTTCATAACTTAGAATTTTTCTTAAGTTATGAAATTTTCTTATTTTTTCCCAACTTTGCCCAACTTTTTCACCATGATGCAATTGGATTCAAACAAAACTTCCAACATGAAAGTTGTATTCCTCCACAAAATCTACAACTTTGATTCACAAAGTTTTCTCAAAAGAAGCTTATATCTCAAGTCATGATTTTTGGAACAAGGGTCCATGAAACTTTTAACTTAGTGAAATTTTGCCCTAGTATAGGCAGGATTTTGACCTATCTTCATGGAAATTTTTCACCTAGTTACACTTGGAATCTCAAAATTCATTTCAAAGGTGTATTGTAGATCATGTTACAAGATTTCCAAAATGTCCAAGAACTCTCCAAAATAATTTATGGTTATGGAGAATCGAAGGTTTGAATTTGGCAAAAACTCACTTTGATCCATGGCATGTTTCATGTTGCCACAAGTTGCAATTTCCATCCAGCATTGTTTATACTTAATTACAGGTATATAAACCCTTCCACACTCAATAATTAAATGCAAATCCAATGGATTAAATATTTGTTCTGATCATTAGAGGATTACACAAGAGATTAATCCAAAAATAGCAAAAAGGAAACATTGCCATTTTTGTCAAAACTTGCTTTATGTCAAATTGCATATCTTGAGCCTTGAACCAAATCTTAGACAACAAACCAAATCCACAAACTTGGGGCCAAGCTCACAAAATGTATGCAGGATTAGAGCTAGCCTGTACAGGCCTGCTCTTTGTCACTTCCCACCTTTTGCTTCATAACCAAGAAAGGTGCAAAAGAGCCACAACTTGAGTATCTGTTATAACCAACTATTGTAAGCATTCCAAATAAGTTTTTCACATTGCCTTGAGCCAGAAACACGAGTTATTCAACCCTCAAGCCTTCCAAAACACAAAATCACCTTTCTCTTGCAAAACAGGGCAGTTTCTGCACTTTGAGTTGCATAACAAAAACTACTCATGCGTTTTGCCCCAAACCTGTTCCAATACCTTCCATATAACCCACCTGAGCTATCCCAACCATTGGCCATTGACTGTAACTCCATTTGCAAGCTTCACCATTTCTGTTTTCAGCTTGTGCAGGTTGACTTCTACAAGCTTGTTCAAGCAAATCCAAAGCAAACTAAGCATTGGGGAAGGTCAGAGGAAGTTCAAGCAAGCTCCCAAGCATCTCAGGTCTCACTGAAAAGCTCTACATTGCCATACTCGTGTCCAACTGAAACAGGTATTTTTCAACTTCCTATCTCTCTATTTAGGAATCATTAGGCTTAGGTTTGTGAATAAAAAATGTAGTACTCATAGCCCTTAAGTTGTACATATGCATAGATTTCATTTAAGTTAAGTGTGCTAAGAGAATTTGATTGATGAAATTCCTGAAAAAGTTAGGTTAGAAATTAGGGCCAGAGAAATTCTCTCTGGTCTTTGAGAGTTAGATTAAGTGTTTTATATGGTTAGAATTGTGGTTTAATGCTCTATAAGTTTTATGTTTTGAGTTTTTGATTTCATGCAAAGAATAGAGAGAACATAGTTGGAGTTACAGGGCACGCGTTTTTGTTCAAAGGTTGAAGATGAATATTAGTTTGGGATGGGCTTGACCTTGACTTGCTTTTGACACCTCCAGTTTGCTGACTGCACCCCCTGGCCCATTTCATTATTATTTGATATTTTTCTATTTTTATTTTTAGTTCTGACTTTAAAATATTTTTTGTAAACATAAAAAAATATCAAAAATATTTTCATAAATTTTCACATTTTATTTTATTTTTTTTATTTTATTTTTAGACATACAAAATAATTATTTAATAGTATACACTTTTATTTTCTATAATAAAAACTTATAAAGGTTATAGAAATATTATATATTTTTATTTTTTATACATATAAAATAATATTTGTTTCACATGTTTTATTTCTTAATATCTTTGTATATATTTATATTTATTTTCTTGTACATAAAATAAATAATATAATATATATTATCTTAAAAAAAAAAAACTAGGGTTTCCATCCTTATTAAAAATAATATTTTTTTTCTAATATATTTTTATTTTTGGAACACTTGTATATATTTTTACCTTTTTTATTACACATAAATAAATAATATTATAATATACATACATATTCTTAAACCAAAAATTAGGGTTTTACCCTTAACAAAAATAACTTTTTATTTTCTTTTTTTAATACATTAAATATTTTATTTTTACATACATAAAAATAAACAAAAACATTTTTTACATATTTATATCTAAATTGCTTATTTAAGTATTGCTTATTTATTATTTGATGCAAAGAGTTCAATTTGGATGTAATAGTAAATCTTAGGGTTTTATTTCTTGCAAATACTCCCCATTCAAAATTGTATCCCCCTCCCCATATCAATGTTGTAATAATCGTAGATTTATTTTACGCATTTATAACTTTCAAATATGTCATGATAGAGATTAGGGTTTGTATGCAATATCCAAAATCAAAACAAATAGTTAGACCTAATACAAGACATAAAAGCATGCAAATTGACAACACAATGCACACATGCACCCCTAGAGTTTCATCCACTTGTTGCCTTTAAAATGGCCATGTTATGCATGTTGAGTATCTTGGCAAAACAAAAGCAAAACAAAAGATCATAGTCCCTCGATGACGCTATCTTGGTTGCCTATACAAAAATGATCTAGTCCCTTAAAAATTTGCTAAAGATACTTAGCACAATTGCTATCGTGGTCAATACGATGACCCGCGCCAGTCCCGTTTAACATCCAAATACAAGGTTGTTTACCAAATGCAATGGTAAAATAACACTGTCAAAAGGGTTAAAATGTGTAGGAAAGACTCTTGAGTAGATAGGGTAGACAACTCTTAGTTACTTGATCAAAACCTGCAAAAACACCCTTGCTATTTTCAAACACACCTCACAACACAATTTCAAAACATTTCCCAAAACAAACTTTCAAACATTGAAACATCTTTTCAAAAGACAATACACCTTTGTATATATTCAAACAAGAATCATTACAAAGGTTGCCACAATGATGGCCTCTTTTCAAAACATTTTCAAAACCACACACAAAGCACCATTTCAAACAATTGAAAAGCAAAAGCAAGTGATCTAAACAAGTAACTAAGAGCCCATGGATAACCATGGATGAAAAGGGTGCTTGCACCTTCCCTTTTCATAATCTACCCCCCGAACCCAAGAAAACATCTCAAAGGTCTTTCCTGTTCTTTTTGACCTTTCCTTTGGATAAAATAAAAAGTCAGTGGCGACTCTTGCTAAACCGAAACATTTGCAAACACAAACGCGAAACCTCAAGTCAGTTCTCCCACTGTATCAAAGTAGCGATCCCTCCAAAGGAGTCAAAATTGATGTAGATCTCCCCAACTTGGGAAAAAGATAGCTGAAGCCGTGCCTAAGGGAGAACGCAGACTTGTTCTCCTGGAGCACAACAGAGACGCCCGACTTGAATCTATAAATAGATTATCATCATCTTACAATAGATCATTCCCTTGAGGCAGTTGCCCAACGTAGGCGCAGGAATTCATCAGAGAAAATGGAGGTTGCTGAACAAGCTGTAAAAGACCTCCTGGAAGAAAATTTTATTTGTGAAGCTCAGTACACAACCTGGATATCTAATGTAGTGCTTGTAAAGAAATCTAATGAAAAATGGCGCATGTGTATTGACTATATCGATCTCAATATGGATTTCCCCAAAGATGCTTATCCCCTTCCCAATATAGATAAATTAGTTCACATTTTAGCAAGTTTTAAATTGTTGTTGTTCGTGGACGCATATTCTGGATACAACCAGATTCCCATGGGAAAAACGGACAGATGGTACACGACCTTCATGACCGATTCAGGCATCTATTACTACAACGTAATGCCATTCGGTCTGAAGAACGTCGACGCTACTTACCAACAGATGATGAACAAGGTCTTCCAATGAGAAATTGGAGACATGCTCGAGGTCTACATGGACGGCATGATTTTAAAATCCAAATAGAAAACCAACCATGTGCTCCACCTAAAGAAAGTCTTCGACCAAGCAAGGAAATGCAGAATGCGATTCAACCCCAAAAAATGCACCTTCGGCATATGGGCAGGCAAGTTCCTCAGCTTATACCTAACAGGACGACAAGTTCCAGATATTTTATGAGTTTCCAATTCCAAACTTGAAGAAATCCATCCAAATTCTGAATGGAATGCTCACTTTGTTATCCCGCTTCGTGGCAAAAATTTATCAGCACGCACGTCCCCTTTTCAAACCTCTTCAAAAAGAGGCAGCCTTCGAGTGGACAGAGGAGTGTGAACGTGTCCTCATTCACCTCAAACAAGAACTATCATAACCACTTGTCCTTTCATGACTGAATAAATAAGAAACTCTATCTTTATTTGGCCATGGCATCTGAGGTAGTGAGTGCATCCCTTATTCAGGAAACCCCCGAGGGGCGGAAACCCATTTATTTTACGAGTAAGGCCTTACAGGGCCCTGAAGTATGGTACCAGCAGATCGAGAAAGTAGCCCTAGCACTCATCAATGCGAAGAGAAGGTTGAGGAACTATTTTCTGGCACACACTGTCATATTTTGGACAAAACAACTGATAAAGTAATTACTCGGTCGACCCTACATGGCAGGCAGAATGCTCAAATAGTCGTTAGAACTCTCTGAGTTTGACATCAAATACGAGAGCAGGAAAACCATCAAAGCCTAAGTACTGGCTGACTTTGTGGCGGGGATGACCTCACCAGGCTCCCCTACGAGTGGAGCGTGCAAATGGACCATTTTTGTCAACGAGGCCTCCAGCTCGACGGGAAGCGGGGCAAGGATTATATTGGAAAACGAGGTAGGAATCTTGATCGAAGTCTCCCTCATGCTATTCTTCCCGACCTCGAACATCCAAGACGGGTATGAAGAATTTCTACCAGGACTATGCCTGGCCGAAGATCTGGAAGTCGAAGAAGTAAAAATCTTCACGGACTCCCAACTCGTCGCCTATCAGGTACAAGGAGAATACCAGGTCAAAAACGACCATCTCTCAGAATATTGGATTCTGGTCCGAGAAAGAATGAAGAAATTGGATTCCGTAGATGTACAATATGTTCCCCACTAACACAACACTTGAGAAGATATCTTGTCAAAGCTGGAAAGCATAAAGAAGAAAGGAGGAAACAAATCAGTAATATAGGAAATACTTTCTCGATCAAGCATTGAGAAACCCTCCCCGGTTCTAGACATGTACACCATCAGTGACAGTAGCTCCTAGATGACCCCGATATACAACTACCTCACAAAAGGAGAACTACCACCAATTAGAAGGAGGCCAGCATGGTCAGGCGAAGAGCCTACTCTTACGTTCTGGTCAAATATAGACTATACAGAAGGTGATTCTCCATCCCTTTCCTCAAATTTGTCGAGGAAAACAAAGTCGCCCATATCATATGTGAAATACACAAAGGAATCAATGCCCAACACCTGGGCGTAAGATTCCTTGATAAGAAAGCATTACAGGAGAGATACTAATGGCCTACCATGCAGCACGACACCAAAGAACACGTGAAGAGATGTGACAAATACCAACGTCACAGAGACATGCACTTGGCACCTCCAAGTGAGATCAAGTATCTCTCGTCCCCCTGTCCCTTCACAAGGTGGGGCATGTGTTGTACCCCAAAATTTTCCCTCTCATATTATCAATATTTTTTCTCACAAGACTTCATAGACTCAAGACCAGATTAGGGTTTGCTCAGCTCAAGACATCCCCTTGCATTGATGACTTGAAATTAGGGTTTGAGTTTGCACAAGAATTTTGGACTATCAATAATTCATGTGACTTTCATACACCATCTTGGACCCCTAAGATTGCTCATACCAAGTTTCAAGCCTTGAATCACATTTTTGCCCAGTCAATTGGACAGTTGACCTAAAAATCAACTGTATTGGGGAAAAAGTCAACCATGGCCAATTTACAGTCAAACTTCATAATTTTTGATCCACAACAACATTTTAGGCTCCTATGTACCATTTGATCAAGTTTAGACCATAACTCCTCAAGAAATTTGATTAGATCATCAAAAGGGCAAAATGGTCAAAATTAGGGTTTTGACTGAGAACAAGCAATTTCTGATTTTTGACCTAGCCAATGACCAATTGGGTTCAAGCATGATTTCAAGGACTAAATAGAATCATATTGACCTAATCACAAAGTTCAAAAGATCACAAATGCATAAGATTGACAAATGAATTTTCCAGTCAACTGATCAAAAATTAACTATACACTGAAAAGTCAAACTTTGACTTTTTGGTCAAAATCAAGTGCCAAGGGTCAGAATTCATCAAGATATGTCAAAATATGAAACTTGTTGGTCAAAAAACCTAAAATTGCAAATTAGGGTTTAATTTGAAATTTTTTCATAACTTAGAAAATTTCTAAGTATGGAAATTTTCTTGTTTTTTCCCAACTTTTCCTAACTTTTTCACCATGATGAAATTGGATTCAAAGAAAACTTCCAACATGAAAGTTGTATTCCTACATGAAATATACAACTTTGATTCACAATGTTTTCCCAAAAGATGCTTGGATATCAAGTTATGATTTTGTGAATAGGGGTCCATAAAACTTTTAACTTAGTGAAATTTTTCCCTAGTTTAGGCAGATTTTTGACCTAACTTCATGGAAACATTTCACCTAGTTCCAAGAGGAATCTCAAAATGCATTTCAAAGATGGATTGTAGAGCATGTTACAAGCTTTCTAAAATGTCCAAGAACTCTCCAAGATCATTTATGGTTAGGGAGAATCGAAGAAATGAAAATGGAAATTTATCACTTTTGTACAAGGCATTTTCACAATGTTACAAGTTGCAAATCAGTTTCAAACATGCTTGAACTTGGTTTTACAGGCCCTAATCCTTTCTACACTCCATAATTAAATGCAAACACATTGGATAATGTTCTTGTTCTAACTTTTGAAGCATTGCACAATGAATTAATCCAAAAATGGCATAAAGTTCATAATACCATTTTGATAAAGCTTGCTTTTTCCAACTTTGCAAATCTTGAGCCATGGACCCGATCTTTTGTTGCAAACAATATCCACAAACATCAGGCAAAGTACACCAACCCTATGCAGTCCATAAGCTATCCTGTACATGCCTTTGGCTTTGTCACTTCACCTTTTCTTCAAAAGCAAGCAAACTTGCAAAAGTCAAGTAAGCTTGTGTATCTGATAAAGGCAAGACTTTGTATCATTTCAAACGACTTCAGAATATTGTAACAAGCCTAAACACGAAAGAAAAATACCTGAAACACTCTCAAACACCAAAAACACCATTTTCTTCCCAAACATGGCATCTTCTACAAATCTCAAGCCAAATTAATATTGGCTCGTGCGTTTCTGGATTCAACCCTTGAAACACCTTCCATACATCACACCTAAATTGTCCAGGCCCTTGTCTTGCAACTGTGTGCCCTGTTTCAAGCTTCACCATTTTCATTTTGAAGGTTTGCAGGTTGACTCGTGCAGCAAGATTCAAGCATCTACAAGGCAAGCTGAGCATTGGAGAAGCTTGAGGGAACTTCAAGGAAGCTCACAAGAACTTCAGGCCTCACTCAAAGTTCCCACATTTCCATATCCAAAATCAACTGAACAAGGTATTTTCCAAGTTTATATCTCTCTATTAAGGCATCCTTAAGCTTTGATATGTGAAGCAAAAATGTAGTCCTTAACTTGCTTAAGCTGTACATATGCATAGTTTCCATTTATATTAACTGAGCTAAGAGTATTTGGATGATGAACATGCTGAAAAAACTAGGTCAGAAATTAGGTCCATTAAAATTCTCCTTGATCTTTTAGAGTTAGGTCATGTTTTTTATATCATTGGAATCGTGATAAAAAATGTTACAAGTTTCATGTTGCAAGACTTTGTTTTTGTGCAAAGAATAAAGAATTCCAGATCTGAACACAGGACGCGCGCGAAGGAGCAAGGACAGGGATGAAGATGTTGTCTTGGGCTTTTTTGTTTCTTCTTTTCACCCCCCCCCCATTTTACTTCTGCACCCCCCTTTGCATATTTTTATATTTTTTTGTATTTTCTTGCATATTTTATATTTCTGACTTTATTTTTTTTTTATGAACATTAAAAAATCCAAAAATATTTTCTTTATTTTTTGCAATTTTATTTTATTATTTTATTATTTTTTACATAAAAAAATTAGTTTATTTAATAGAATAGAACTTATTTTCTTAAAATAACTTGTAATTATATTTAAAAATATTTAATATTTTTTATTATACTATTTATAATCATAAATAATTATTTTTATACATACTTAATTTTTAATATTTACATGTAATATTATCTATTATTTTCTTGTACAAAAAATGGACAAAATATTAATATGAAACATTATTTTCTTTTAATTGAAAAGAACTAGGGTTTCACCCCTCCAAAAATATTAATATGAAACATTATTTACTTGTATCATTTATTTAATTCGCGCAATATTCGATTGGGTTGTAATAATATTTTTAAGTTTATATTTGTGCAATATCCCCCATTCAAAACATGTATCCCCCCTCCCATAATATTGTTGTAATAGTTTAGATTTACTTTACGCAATTTATCGCATTATATACATGTTTAGTAAATTAGGGTTTGTATGATAAGATAAAAATCAAACAAATAGCATGACCTAATACAAGACAAACAAAATGCATGAAAAATGACAACACATTGCACACAAGCACCTCTAGGGTTTCACCCACTTGGTTGCCTTAAAACATGGCCATGGTATGCATGCTAGGTATCTTGGCAAAACAAAACAAAACAAAAGATCATAGTCCCTCGATGACGCTATATTGGTTGCCTAAAAACAAATGATCTTGGTCCCTCAAAACTTGCTAAGGATACTTGGCAATATTGTTATCATGGTCATACGATGACCCACGCCCGTCCCGTTTAACATCCAAAGATAGGGTTATCTACCAAAACAATGGTAGGTTAACAATGTCAAAGGAATAAAAATGTATGGAAAAGACTTTTAAGTAGGTAGATGCTTCTAGTTACTTGATCAACTTCAAAACAATCCTTGCTATGTTCAAACAAATACACACATTTCAAAACATTTTCCGAAACAACTTTCAAAACATTGAAACATTTTTCAAAAGACAAACATCTTTGTATACATTCTTACGAACGAGAATTATTACAAAGATTGCCTAAACGATGGCCTCTTTTCAAAATACTTTCAAAACCATACAAAGCACCATTTCAAACAATTTCAAAGCAAAAGCAAGTGATCTAAAACAAGTAACTAAGAGCCCATGGAAAACCTTGGATAAAAAGGGAGCTAGCACCTTCCCTTTTCATAATCTACCCCCCGAACCCAAAAAACAATCTCAAAGGTCTTTCCTGTGCTTTTTTACCTTTCCTTTTGGATAAAATAAAAGTCGGTGGTGACTCTTGCTAAACTACAACATTTGCAAACACAAACACAAAACCTCAAGTCAGTTCTCCCACCGCATCACAACATGGATATCCTCGGGCCATTCATAGTGGGATCAAACTAAAAGAAGTACTTGATAGTAATCGTAGATTGTTTCACAAAATGGATAGAAGCAAAAGCGCTGACCAGAATCACCGGGAAAACCATTATTTGTTTCTACAAGAGAAAAATTCTTGCCTGGTTCAGCATTCCCCAAGCAATTGTCACCGATAATGGGACACAATTCACAGATATAAATTTCCAGGAATTCGTCGCCAAATTAGGCATCATCCAACACTTCGCATCCATCGAGCACCCGCAAACAAACGGGTAACGAGTATGCAAACAGGGTGATCCTACGAGGCCTTAGGAGAAGTCTGGATGAAACCAAGAACAAATGGGTCGATGAGCTACACAGTGTGCTCTGGGCCTATCGAAGAACAACTTACTCATCCACCGGGGAAACTCCCTTCCGACTAGCATACAGAACTAAGGTTGTTATCCTTGACAAAATCGGAGAGTCTTCAAGATGGACTAAAGCCCCTCTAGAGAAGAGATGAATGAAGATGCATTAAGAGAGGAGCTCGATCTCGTCGAGGAAATTCGAGGAGGAGTGGCCTTACGAGAAGACTCTCTCAAACAAAAAATCGCCATACGATATGACACCAAAGTCATACGACGTGAATTCGAAATTGGGAGCCTAGTCCTAAAGAGAAACCACAAAGAGTCTCGCTAAGGAAAACACGCCGCAAACTGGGAAGGCCCTTATCGGGTCCACTTAAAAACGAGGAACGTGGCCTACTACTTAGAAAACTTACACGAGGAACAACTTGCTCGACCATGGAACATCGAAAAACTAAAGCAATATTATAGTTGAGGCACATGTACAATCAAAGTACTTTGTTGAAATGACAAACACAAAATTCTCGACCATTCTTGTGTGCTCATGTACAAGCATGGCACCTCAAATTAAACGGAGAGGCGAGTTTCCACTCTTTTCACGAGTAAATTCTTAGTCTGACGGGGAAAACTCAAACGAGCTCCACCGTCGTCGTACCACGATGGCAGAACACCCAATTCATGATGGGAAGTTCACGCCGGTTAGCTCAAGCCCAAACGAGAATTGAGTTCTGACTCATGCCCAGAAATAACCCTGGCCATTCGACCAGTCTCCCCTCACTGGCGACCCTAAATACTAACGAGCAAACCCCCTAAAACTTAAGCAAAATAAACATCTCAAGCGTACGAGCATACAAACATGCAAAACTTTAACAAAAGCAATAATTCATGCAAAAGTGAATATGTAAACAATGTAGATTAAAGTGAACGACCACCGCAGTCAAAAATGTTAAAAATGACCACAAAGGCCGTAATTGTCAAAACGATTACATAAAGGGAACCAAAGGCCCCCATCCAAAGATACGAACAAATGGCCACGAGGACCCCAATTGTTTAAAATTTACACCAAGACGGGAAAAAGCCACCAAAACAAATTACAATAAAATGGAACACAGGCCAAATAGGACAAAAAAACAATAAACATCAATCAAGTGTTGGGATGAGGATGCACTTCATCAGGCCGAGGATGCACTTCAGAATCGGATTACAGATGCACCTCTAAAGATTTAAGAGAATCTGCCACTTTCCCGTTCACCACCTCGAGGAAGTCAGGGACAACCGTTCGACCGTCCACCACACTATGGATGAAACTAGTCCCCATCAAGACAAGATCAATACCTGGATTCACAAGACGAATCTGAGCCATTGCATTCTTAAATCCATCCCCAGTAGCCACAAGAGCATCATCAGCGACCTGCTGAATACAAGCAACCAGGCAGGCCCTGGTCGTTAGCCCCTTGACATCCTCTGGCTCCTCCTCATTAGGGACCATGGCAGACTTGAGCTCGTCCACCTCCTCCTCGAGAGCTTTCTTCTCGGTCGCGCGAGAATCCCTCTCCTCGACCAAGACTTTCTTTGCCTTTGCCAGCTCCTCATTGTCAGCTTTCAACTTTATGAACTTTGCCTCAAGAGCCTTGTACGCTTCCTGGGTTTTCCTCAACTTCAGCTCCTCGGTACTCCCCTCCTCGGTGTGAATCATTATTGCGCCTAGGATCCTCATCAAGACAGCAGCGTCCTGGGCCAACAAGGTCCTCTAGCTCGGGAGGTCCATCTCCCTGTATGCTATGGACACCGCCTTATAGGCCCCTAAAGAAGACCCTTTGAATAAGGTCCTATTGTGGAAGTAGGGGGGCAACATAAATCATTCTTTTCCTTTCTCCCTGGTCAGATCAACTAAGTCGTCGGAACGAGGCCTCTTGGCCCTGGAGCTCACTAGCAAAGGAGAAAATTGCCCGACAGTTGGACCAGACGAGGAGGTCCCTAACCCAGTCAGAGGGACACCTATTGCATCACCATACAAGAGGATCTTGGCGATAAATTTATGTGCTTTCTTAGCCATAAAAGCAGCATTCTTAGTCAAACTCTCTTGACTAGTAGACATTTTTTGTGCAATAAAACAAGCACGAATTAATAAAGCATGGATATCAGTATAAGGGCAACTCAGAAACAAATGACTACCTAAATATTTCAAAGGGTCACCACATTTGAGGCCTCGTCAACAAGGACTTTTCCCCCTTTTCCCACATGCTGGACTGGGGGTATTCCCTTGTCAAAGGCCAATAAATGGTCATAGTTGGTATGATCTTCAGGATTCAGTTGGCCCGTCTTCACTATATAGTGGTCGGTCCTACGAGCAAAGTGCTCCCTGTTGTACCCAAAAAATTTCCCTCTCATTTTTCAAGATATTTTCCTACAAAGATCTTCAATGACTCAATTTTGCGCAAGCACCGACTAGGTCAAATAATCTCCTCAGCACTAACGCCTCAAATTAGGGTTTGAATTTGTACAAAGGCAGTTGGATTTCTAATGTTTCGAATGACTTTCGTGGATCATTATGGACCCTCGGGATTATTTTTGTCAAGTTTCAAGTCTGGGATCACAATTTTCCAAGAAAGTCATTCAAATTACCAAAAAGGCAAAATGGGCAAAATTAGAATTTTGACTGTAAACGACCGAACTTTGATTTTTGACCTAATACCTGGCTTATTGATTGGAAGCATGATCTCAAATATCCGAGAGTGTCATTTTGACCTAATTGCATATTTCAATTCATCTCCTGAGATCAGTGGATTGATAGATAAAATTCGATCAGCTGGTGGGAAAAGTCAAATGTACACTAAAAGTCAAACTTTGACTTTTTGACCAAAGTTGAGTCCCAAAAATCATATTTCATCAAGACATCCAAAATATGAAATTTAATTATCAAAAATCAAGAAAGTAAAAAATCCAACTTTTGCAAGACTTGAAATTTTTTCTAAGTTAAGTTCATTGATTCATGACATCTTGTGACTACAATTCAAAATAGTTCAAGATGTTACAAATAATTCAAGTTATTACAAAGTGGCATTTTTGCAAGTTTACAAATCCTAAACTTTGTATTGCTTGTACTTTTTCCTTTGACTCAAAACCTTGCTACAATACTTTGTCTTTGGTACAATTTGCATAAATTGCTCCAAAAACCAAACTTATTTCATGCTGCAAACCTATGCTGTTCAAGTTATTGCTGAACAAAGTATGATATGCTACTTCTATACATTACCACAAAACTCCAAAACCCTACTCCATTTCTGTCCTACAAAAAACCTTGTGATATGCTACACCACAAGCCTGTCATAAAAACCTGCATATATTATCTTATACAATTCAAAATTTCTCTATGCAGTCTGCTCCAACCTGCATCATAACAACTATAAAATTGCACCAAAATGGTAAAAGAAAATTGTGTGGAAAAAGTATCAAAGCAGTAGGCAAAAAAAGTTCAAAATAACTTATTTTGTTTCCCTCCTAAACCTCAGTGAAGGATCTACAAAAGGCACTGTTTCATAAGACATAAGGGGATTTTTCTGAGAAAAAAGAAGGGAGAAGAGAAAAACAGGACTTTTGTAAAACTCAACTCATTTTCATAAGACTCTACTCATCTTCAACTTTGCTTTCACTCACAAAACAGAAAAATCCTCAACCCATTATTGTAAAACCTTGCAAACTCTCGCATAAACCCTTTAAACACTTCACATCACATAGATATTCTTCAAGCACAAGAACAGTTTCTATAGTGCCATTATTCTCAACTTCTAAACAAAATACAGTACTACACAAACTTGACTGTTTGGAGTTGGTTCAGCAACCTTCAACACAAAGGGAGGTCTAGCAGCTTCCTGGAGTTTCGTTAAGGTCCACACAACATCTTGAAGAGTATTCAGACTCAAAAACTAAAGTGCATTTTCAAGGTAAGTCATCTTAACCTTGCATTTTCCATATATCATTTTTGGTTTATTTCTGAAGATAAGATGTAGCAATCACTACTCTTGAAGTTAATCATTTACATGTTGTTCATTTTTATCATTTATATGTTAAAAACTGGCTGATACATGCAAAAGAATGGTGATAGAGGCAAAAAACTGCAACATGAGTCGACACATATCCACATGGGTCAACTTATTCTAGTGGCAGAACAAGGTATGAGTCGACACATGGCCTTATGTATCGACTCATACTGCTATCCAGGTCCCAAAAGATAAGCATGGAAGATGCATGAGTCGACACAAAGCGTGTATGTGTCGACACAAGCAGGAAATGAGTCGATACATCCCATTATGCATCGACTCATACTGAGTTGATTTGGTTTGGCAGGGGCAAGGAAAGTTATGTGTCGACACATAATAGTTTAAAATGCAATTTTTCCTTCTTTTTACACTATTTTTGCATTATATATATATATATATATATATATATATATATATATATATATATATATATATATATATATATATATATATATATATATATATATATATATATATATATATATATATATATATATATATATATATATATTCTTCATTACTTTCCACTTATTCGATATGGTTGTAATAATTAGACACCTATTTCATCCCCATTTTCAAATTGTATCCCCATCCCTCTAATGATGTGATAGCTTAGGATTTAAATTTCCGCAAGTTTACCGTTTTCATATAATTGCTAGTAAGATAGGGTGTGTATGATAAGATAAAATCAACAAGTAGACCACCCTAAACAAAGACTAAATGCATGCAAATCAAACACATTATTCACGCACATGCACCTCTAGGGTAGTCTCACTTGTTGTCTTGGAAAATAGTCATGTCCCTCGAATATAGGCATTTTAGCAAAGACCCTCGATAAAAGATCGTAGTCCCTCGATGACCCTCAATGTTGCCTTCGGTAAATGATCTAGTCCCTAAACGACATTGCTAAAATGTCCCATAGGTTACCTTCTATGACTATACAAACGTCCCACACCCGTCCCTTCACATCCAACGATGGGGCTTCTTACCAAACCAATGGTAAGATAGAAACATATAAAGGAGGAGGAAAAGAATATTAAGACCTTTTAAGTAGGTAGGATGCTCCTAGTTGCTCGCTTTCTCACAACAAAAACATTTTATACACCCACACTTTCATTTTGAAACATTTTCAAAAGACAAAATCACTTTCAAAAACACATTCCACAAACACCTATTTGAACTATTTTCAAAATAACACTTTGTACACGTTCTTATAGAAACGAGAACCATTACAAAGACATTTTCAAAATACTTTCAAAACCCACACCACAAGCACATTTTCAAACAAAAAGCAATTGATCTAGCAAGCAACTAAGAGCTCGTAGATAACTACGGATGAAAAGGGTGCTAATACCTTCCCTTTTCATAACCCACCCCCCGAACTCAAGAAAATAATCTCGAAAGGTATTTCCTGTTCTTTTTAACCTTTACTTATTGGATAAAATAAAATTCGATGGCGACTCTTGCTATCCGCAACAATTGCGATCAAATGAAAAACACCCAAGTCAGTTCTTCCACCGTATCACAGAACTGGCGACTCTGCTGGGGATTTTTATAAGTGGGGTTACCTTAGGGATAAATCAACTTTACTTGCTTTCTTTGTTTGATTTGCTTGCTCTACATTATGGTTCCTTGTCTGGGCTTGTGTTGATCCTCTATCCAGATCTGGGGCACCTTTTAGGTAAGTAGCAATAAATTAGGGAAGTTGTATGGCATAGACTGACATGGTTGAAGCAATGGCTACATTAGTGTGACGTATTTGTTGGTACCAGTATCCCTTGTGTTGAATCGAGGAGAATACGGGGCCGCCGAGCAGTGTCATGAAGCACTAACTGACTTTAGAACCTTAATCGAATAGCTTGGCCATTAGGAAGTAATGAGATAGCCGGCTTTGGTTCCGACTGACGATTGGTTGATACTCGATGCTACGCTCATTGAGATCATACTTTTGAGATATTTCGGTCGCCATTAAAGAGGCTTACGCTGGAACAATGCCCGATGAAGAAATATCAGTGATATTGAAATCCCCTAGAACCCGGTTACTATTACTAGGACAGGTTGAGCCAACTAAACTTCAAGAGGGTACTTACCTACAAACTCCATGCAAGCCTAAACCTAAGGACTTGTCTGCTTTGTGTGTACATAACAACTTGCATGCTTTGCATACTTGTACATAACATCATAAACATCATAACATCATAAGCATTCTCACTAACCATTTCAAGGATTTAGGAATTTATCTTTGTTTTGCTTTGTAGGCCATGAATCCCATCCGAAGGAATACCATCCGACTCAGCTTCGTGAAAGCACACCCTCAACTCCAAGAATTATCATCAAGGGTGCCTGGAGATTCTCCCTTCACCGAGAAATATGGTCGACTTCTCAGCCTGGCTACCTCCAAATTCCAAGAAGAAATGATGTGTGTGCTCTTCTAATTCTTTGATCCCATGCATCATTGCTTCACCTTTCCCGACTATCAGTTGGTCCCTACACTAGAAGAGTTCTCTCAACTATTGGGAGTGCCTGTGCTTTATCAAATACGTTTCACTGGTTTAGAAGGGACTCCAAAGCCTGAAGTCATTACCGAAGCCCTGCATATGAAGAGAGCCGACAATATAAAAAATTGGGAGACAAGAAGCAGAGTTAAGGGTTTCCTAGCCAAGTTTATGTTGGATAAAGCTCGTTCATTCTGGGAAGATATGGATTTTCAAGCCTTTGATGATGTCTTGGCCCTTCTAATCTACAGTTTGGTTCTATTTCCCAATACGGACCAATTCATAGATGTGAATGCCATCAAGGTTTTCCTCTCCCGTAATCCTATACCTACTTTGCTTGGAGACATTTTACATTGTTTCCACACTCGCTAAGTGGTTTACTTCGCACCTACCTCGACCAACATTGAAGAACGAGCAAGGATTGACATGGTCTTAAAGGATGATGTCCCTCACACACTCTGACATTTGTTGGTGTTCTCGGTCCTTGGAGGATACTACTATCATTGACTATTATGGGGAATTCCCTAATGTCCCACTCTTAGGAATTATGGGAGGTATCACTTACAACCATTCTCTTGCATTACGATAATTTGGGTATGCACGAAGAGATGTTCCTCATGATGCACTCATCCAAGGTTTGGTATTCGACTATGAGGGCAACAACCAAGGCTACCGTCAAAGGTTCATACGAGCTTGGAGAATGGTAAACAAAGTGGATAGCAAGACATTGAGGCATAAGAACTCCATTCCTTTGGAGCGTTATCTTAGGTGGGTACGAACTCATGCTCAAAGACTCGGTATGCCATACCCTGCCACTTTTCCTATCATCATGGAGCCTTTAGTTAAAGAAGAAGTTCTTTATGCTATCCTTCATCCAACCATGCCTACTTCTCTTGAAGACTTACAGAGAGCTTGGATCCAACTGAAGGAAGAACGAGACACCTTCGAAGCCCAATTCTACGTGAATGAGAAGAAGGTTTCGGAGCTTACAAGACAACTTCATGAGGAGCGAAATATGAACGCCTACATTGGCTCAAAGAGGATGCATTCGACCTTTTTGTCTTAGGAGTTTATTTTGCTTTATTTACTCCTTTGTAAGCCCAATGGGCATGGTTGTAATCAATTTAAACTTATTAATACAATTGATGTTTCATCTTTTCTTATCTAAAACAAATTTAAATCTTCTAAGTCCTTGAAAACATGCATCCACATACCATGCATCATATCATGACAGGCTTTGCCCACACAGGTCTCTCATCTGCTTACTGTTTATTTCAGTAGAAATGGCTCTAGAACATACTATCTAGGACATTCAGATTCAAAATGCTCAACTCCAGGAAATGTTCTTAAACCTATCCAAGGGGCAAGAAGAAGTGAAAGCGTTCATCACAAGGGGCATGACCATGAAGAATCTTGAGGACAACAAGGATGACCAGTTGGAACGGCTACAAACTGAAATGGAAACAATGAAAGTCCAGATGATGGGACAACTGGTGGGCCATATGGATCTTATCCAAAACTTGGCTCAAGGACAAGAAGAGCTGAGAGCCCTTGTCAACAAGCTTCATCAAAACGGATGCAACCATATGGGGAAAACAACTAGAATTGGGGATCAAATTATTAATCAGCCTCCGATGAGACAAGGAGCCGATTTGATGAAGAGAGGACCTTTCCAAATTGCTGCCACGTCACAAGCCCAATAACAACCTCGCCAACAACAACACGGGAATTAGCGCAAAGAGGTCGCACCTAAGAAACAATTCACCAGGATCGACATGTCGCTAGCTCAGGTGCTACAACACATGTTAAAGGCAGAGCTGATTACATTAAAGGCTCCTCCCTGGAATCCTAACACTGGTGCTCCCAGTTACAATCCCAATAAGAGGTGTGCATACCATTCTGATAGCCCTGAGCATGATACGAATGGTTGCTGAGCTCTGAAGAACAAAATTCAAGACCTAATCGATGAAGGAGTATTAGAATTTACACAAGATGATCAGTTGGAGCTCTTCTATCACCCCTCAAGAGCATCCATATGAAGTTATGGTCTGGATAAGGAACCTTTCTGTTTGTTCGAATTTTCAGTTGTAATTTCTTTGTTTGCTTAAATACTTATCTATATGTAAGACTTTGGATAGTTTCATTAATGCATTAAATATATTTGTCTTGAATTAATCCATTCATTTTCATTCTATTTAAACTATGCTTTTTACTCCCTTTATGATATTCAACTCTTGTTTTAAAAGTTGCAAGCCTTTAGAGGGAGGATGACGAAGACAATGCCATAATCTCATACAGTGTGCTTTTGGACAGACCTTGTTGACGATGTACAGGCGTTCTTTCAATTCCTAAACACTTGAGTTATAAGAAGGATAATCCCTACTCAACCCCTTTGAGCCTAATAAGTAGGAGTTTTCTTTTTCACACAAAATTGAAAACTTTAATTAAAACCTGGGGCAGGGTAGTTTCTCAGTTAATTCAAACGCACGTTGTGATCGGTGGGAATGAGAACTGACTGTTTTGGAATGCTGGTTCGCGTTTTGCGTTTGTTTTTGCAAAATGTCGCGGTAAGCAAGAGTCGCCACCGTCTTTTATTTTATCCAACAAGGAAAGGACAAAAGCACAGAAAAATTCCTTTTCGAGATGTTTCTCGGGTTCAGGAGGTAGATTATAGAAAGAGAAAGGTGTTAGCACCCTTTCTATCCGTGGTTATCCATGGGCTCTTAGGTACTTGCTCATTATGTTTTCAAAAGTTGCTTTTCTTTTTGTGTTTGTGGGTTTGAAAAGAGTTTTGGTTTGAAAGGAGTGTAAGTGCGAAAAGTTTTGTTTTGTTTTTAAAAGGAGCAAGTACTTAAGAGCATCTACCTACTCAAAAAGGAATTAAATTATGCAAATTTCCTTTAGACAATGCTATCCCACTATTGAGGAGTAGGTAGCATCGTCATTGGAGTTTTCGGGTCAATTCGATTAAGGGACGTATGGTCACTAAAGCAATGTTAGAATGCCTTAGCGATAACCCTAATGTCTTAGATCATTTTATCCGAGGCAACCGTTTCGAGGCAACTTATGATCTTTGGACAAGAGGACAACCTCTAAAACTTCCTATACTCAATGGCCACGTTCGAGGCAACCAAGTGAGGTGTACCCTAAGAGTGGCATGTGCGAGTGTATTGTTTTTCAGTTATATTATCTTTGTACATGTTATGGTGAGCTACTGTTGATTTTAAGTTAAAATTGATCTTGTCATGCATTCCCTATTATTCAAACATCAAACAGTTAATGGTTGCAGAAATTAAATTGCGAAAAATAAATCTAAGCTATTACAAGGCGTCGGGTATTTACATCGCCAAAGATAAACCCTTAAAAATTAAATTGCGAAAAGTAAATAAAAGCGATAAATAAAATCCTAATTTAAAAACTATTACATCCTCGAAGCAGTTACAATATTGAAATACGGATCAAAAATAATTCGCGCGCGAGAAAATTAAATCAGAGTGTTTTTTAGGGTTTTAACCCTTTTATTGAATAAAGCATTTTTTTTTTGTTATTTTTTTGAATTAAAAATTAGTCTAAATTAATAATTGAATTAATTAATTAAATGAAAATATTTTTTAGTTTTTATTTTAATTAAGGAAATAAAATAAGAGTGATTAAAAAGTTAATAAAAATCCTAATTCTAAATTGATTTTAATTTAATGCAAAAGATATTAAAATTGTACCTAATTAAACTAAATAAATAAATTAATTGTTATTTACAAAATAATAATAAAATTAGTGGAATTAATAAAATATTATTTTGGTGGTTTCTGATTTTTTATAAAAAAATGTTAATTGGTTAATTAAATTAATTGAGATAATAATAATAAAATAGAAAAAATAATGAAAAGAAAAATAAAATGAAGAAACAAACTCAGGGGGTGTGAGCCTGAATTTGAGAGCATGATTAGAAAATTTTTGAGGCCCAGTTATGCCAGCCTGTTTGACCTTTGTGCTTCCCTACGCGTTTGTTGACCAAGGAGCATGGTGGATGCTCAAATCTAGCTTCTGGATCTTGGCCTGAAGCCACCTGGCACCTTGAGATCTGGAGGCATTTGGTGATCCGCGCTGGGAATGCTACACATGAGTACCTGAAGAAAAAATATAACAAAGTTTTGGGGGACCTGGGATTCGAACCCAGGTCCCATTGCTCACATGCCAACGCGCTCACCAACCCAACTGCATTGCTTAATTGTTATAATAATAAGAAGCAACTATTATATATGAAACAAACTAATATGCCTGAAACAATAAAATAAAAGCGCGTAATTTCAAATGGGCCAATGGGAGGGCGACGTCTGGTTGTCTTCTCCAACGAAACTCTGGTTTTATTACCTGTGGATTTTTATCCGCAGGAAGATTCGTGGGGAGATTCAAAAATACATTTTAGGCCATAACAATCCCATCCAAGCACATGGACGTGGTCGCCTCTTCCTCCTGAGTTCAACCATGGCCAAGATTCATCCTAATTGTCCCTGCAAAACGAAACCCCAAATGGAAACCTCCAAAACCCTAGGTTCAGGTAGGGAGTTATAGGCTACAAAAAAGCAATTGAATGATGCAAAACGAATGGAAATTTAAAGGCAAGCATGATTACACAAAAATATTGGCAAGAGGATGCGAGGAAGTGGTTTCACGATATCATGTTCAGAGCAAGACTCATGGAGACTTATAGTGTAATTGGTGGCGTCTAAAGGACTGGTTTTGATTGCTACAGTTTCAAGAGATGTCAGGGAAGAGAGCTGTGTTGAGCTTTTGGTTGGAAAATGCCTCTAAACCAAAATTCGATCTCCACTTTTTCAAGGTTTTTCACAAACTTGCTTTTTCCGTTTCTGCAGAGCTTTTGTGCCTCTTTCTGGTCTGGCTTGCTTGTGTGCATATAATAGAATGAATTTAGGTCAAAATATGGGCCATAATCCTTATGCATTGAAGATGGAATATTGGATTTGATCACCATTTATAAGCTTTCCATAATTGCATCAAATCTGAGATTTTGTGCATGTTTTAACTTGGCACGAGTTTGATTGGGTTGCACATGATATTTGCAAGCTGTATTGATCACAAGAATCTCCTTACATCAATTTTTAGATTTTATTTGATTTAATATTGATTAATAATGAATTAAATCAATAAAAATGAAATAAAATAGAAAAATAAATGTTTGGTCATGAAATTAAATATGGAACACGTGTGTGGCATGACAAGACTATATCAAGTGGAAAAAAGTGGGCCCTTTTGTCAAAAATTGGAGTTTTGAGGATAGTTGACTTTTGGCAATTTTGGAAAAATGCCCAACTTCAACAATGCATAACTTCTTTAATTTTAAACTTTTGGAGGTGTTCTTGGACGTTTTAGAAACCTTGAGATGTCCTATAATCAACCCTTTTTGTCTCATCTCATTTTGATGTTCCATTCTCAAGTTATAAGCTTTGGCAAAAAAAGTGTTTTTGTTGACTTTCGAAAATGACCTATAATGTCCAAATTTGTAACTTTTTGTGAGAGAATTTATTGATCTTGGGGTGTGAATATGGATTGTAGGAAATTGAATCCTCTTAAACAGGAGATTTGGATGGGTCATTTCTCATAAAGTATGATAAAGTTATGCTTGGTCAAAGTTGAGTTGACTTTTCCTACAAAACCCTAATTTAGCAACTTTTGAATCTTGATGAATCTTGAGCAATCCTTGATGAATCATGATCAACCATTGATCAAATGATGAATTAACCTTCAAAATGAGAATGTTGAAAAAAAATATTAAGGTTTGACTGTATTTGGGACACAGTTTACTTTTGCCCTAGCACAGTCGACTTTTGGGTCTCTTGAGCAATGGACTGACCAAACTTCCTATGCAAGGCTTGAAATTTGACATGTAGGAACTTAAGAACATATTAGGACATTGGGGAACATTTGAGGTCATTTGTATGTGAGGGCCTTGATGCAACACAAAACCATAATTTTGACTTGACTGCCTTAGGAGGTCATTTGACCGTCCAATCCTTGAGCCAACTTGAGCAACTTGAAGATTATTCTTGGCAAATCTTGAGGAATATGGGAGGGAAAATTTTGGGGTACAACAGTTTCCCCTGTTCAATTTTCTTAAACCTGAGGATATAGATTGGCTTTTAAGCCTTTCGTGATCCGAAGGTGGAAGATAATTGAACACTAGAGTGCCCAAAAATTTGCACTCACATGGTGTAGTATCAACATTGTGATGTCGGGAATGGGCTTACAGATGCAATTTGGAGATTGTTGGTAAATGGATGGGCTTACAGATGCCATCTGCAGGAGTGTCGATCACATAAGAGATTCCTTAGCGAGAACTTGCATACCTGTGGTCGTAAAAGATTCCACTGGGGAAGTCTAAACTTTGTGGAGATTTAGGAACTTGCATGTACTTCAACTGAGAGAATGCCTCGGCTGAGTCTTAAGAACCTGTCCATAATTCAATTGGGGGAAACATCTTCATCAAGATCAAGGAACTGTCTCGTGCTCAACGTAGTATACCGCTGAGGTTATAGAACTTTTCCATACTATGACGTAGGGAAACATCTTCATCAAGATCTAGGAACTGTCTCGTGCTCAATGGAGTATACCGTTGAGGTTATAGAACTTGTCCACACTATGACGGAGGAAAACATCAAGATCTAGGAACTGACTCGTGCTCAATGGAGTATACCGTTGAGGTTATAGTAAACGTCCACGCTATGACGTAGGGAAACATCTTCATCAAGATCTAGGAACTGTCCCGTGCTCAATGGAGTATACCGTTGAGGTTATAGAACTTGTCCACACTATAACGGAGGAAAACATCAAGATCTAGGAACTGACTCGTGCTCAATGGAGTATACCGTTGAGGTTATAGTACACGTCCACGCTATGACATAGGGAAACATCTTCATCAAGATCTAGGAACTGTCTCGTGCTCAATGGAGTATACCGTTGAGGTTATAGAACTTGTCCACACTACGACGGAGGAAAACATCAAGATTTAGGAACTGACTCATGCTCAAAGGAGTATACCATTGAGGTTATAGTACACATCCACGCTATGACGTAGGGAAACATCTTCATCAAGATCTAGGAACTGTCTCGTGCTCAATGGAGTATACCGTTGAGGTTATAGAACTTGTCCACACTATGACGGAGGAAAACATCAAGATCTAGGAACTGACTCGTGCTCAATGGAGTATACCGTTGAGGTTATAGTACACGTCCACGCTATGACGTAGGGAAACATCTTCATCAAGATCTAGGAACTGTCTCGTGCTCAATGGAGTATACTGTTGAGGTTATAGAACTTGTCCACACTATGATGGAGGAAAACATCAAGATCTAGGAACTGACTCGTGCTCAAAGGAGTATACCGTTGAGGTTATAGTACTCGTCCATAATATGACGTAGGGAAACATCTTCATAAAGATCTACGAACTGACTCGTGCCCAATGGAGTATACCGTTGAGGTTATAGTACTCGTCCACACTATGACGTAGGGAAACATCTTCATCAAGATCAAGGAACTGTCTCGTGCTCAATGGAGTATACCGTTGAGGTTATAGAACTTGTCCATACTATGACGGAGGAAACAACTGTCGAGATTGAGAACCTTATCTGAAATTCAACCGAGGATAATTCAATTGAGATTTAAGAGCTGGTCAGGTCTTTGACTAAGCTGGGGACTTAACTGCATCTTTCCTGAAAGGCAAAATGTCAGTCACATGCAATGCATGAGATAGATCAAGCAATGATGTTCTCAACATAAATGAGACTGCATGGTACGATGCGTATATGTATGTATCATGATGTATGGAAATGTGATGTTTTAGCTAGGGAAAATAAATCCCAGAGCTGCTAGAGAATAGAGTTGAGTTCTTCGTTTCTGCTGGGGATGATGAACGAAGATGGTTGTGAGAATAAACCTGCAGGAGAAAAGAACTCCGTTGGGGAATAAATTGATGAAGAGATTACTCCGAGGGGAAATACTCTGTGGGGAAGAGACGTTCTGCTGAAGATTTTAATGATAACTCCGCTGGGGATTCTGTTGATAAGCTCTGTTGGGGATTTTAATGATGAACTCCGCTGGGGATAGAAAGAACTTTGCTGGGGATGATCTGTCAGTTGCAGTTTGCTGAGGATAAACTAGTTAGACTCTTGTGAGGATAACCTTCTGAATTTGGCTGGGGAGATGTATTTGCGCTCTGCAGGGGATAAGCTTCCAGAATCTACTGGGGAAGATGATTCAGCTCTAGTGGGGAAGCCTTTTTTAGACTGCGCTGGGGAAATGACTCCATTGGGGTATCTTGTATTCCGCCGGAGAACATTCTTATACTTCGTTGAGGAATGTTAAGACTGTCGGGGGTATCCTTAAACTTGCTGGGGAATGTCTTTATACTCCGCTGAGGGATATTAAGACCTTCTGAGGATACCAAGCCTTTTTAGGGCTTATGGTAGATTAACTCTGCTTGGGGAGAGTGTTGCTGATTCGTTCATAGTTGCAAGTCTCAGTGGGGAGAGCTACCAATACTGTCTTACTCTGCGGGGAGTGACGGTATCTTGGTCATATTCTTCAGTTGAACCTACCTTGGTACCTTGGTGGACAGAGCAACTACACTGCTCGGACAATTCTTATTGCCCCTGTTTCTGATATTACCAGTAATTCGTCCTTTGTTTCACGTGTAAATATTTATGAGCATCAATTAATGTCAAACGCATATATCAAAAGTGAACATTGGACGTTCTTCGCAAAACAAAATAGATAAAGGAAAAACAATTTGAAATTTGTCTGAACATGAATTTGTATTGATTTTGAAGTTTGCCTGAAAATAGGCGTTTTTGTACAAGAGGCTGACGTCCTAGTAAGAGGGCGTCGTCGAACAAATAAAATTTATACAATTTGTGAAAAGGAAATAAAACAGCTATGTGAATAACCCCACTGGGTTCCAACTCTGCTATTGCCTTTATATCTTCAAGCATCTCATCACTTTGCTGCTTAGTTGAAGATGAATCTGTTTGATTGGCGTCGTCCGAGCCTGATAGTTGATACCGAAGTCTGGATGTGAGGTGATCCAATGAGACATAGTATTACACTTTAATCCCTAACTTTTTTCTGGACCGCCCTTTCGGGTTTTCAGTCCACCGGGATGCCCATTTTTGCCCAAGCTGCCTTTTCAGGTTTTCGACTTGCTGGGTGTACAGATTTTTTTTCATTTTCATCCCTTATTTTTGCCCGAACCCTTTTGGTTCGCCGGGAAGCCCTTATTTTTGCCTAGGCCAGTCAACCTAGCGGGTCTTTGATCCTGCGTAGTATCTTTTCACTATGTTTGCATTGACGGGGTGAGGAAGATCGTCACCATCCATGGTGGTTAGAATCATAGCTCCTCCTGAGAAAATGTACTTAACCACAAATGGCCCTTCATAAGTAGGGGTCCATTTTCCCCTGGGATCACCTTGAGGTATGTTGCACCCCAAAATTTGCCCTCCCATATTCATCAAGAATTGTCAAAGTCAAGGTCATAAAAATCCCCCAGGGTTGTGCAGCTCAACTGTCTCCTATACAGTCAAAACTAGGGTTTGAGTTCTGGTCAAGCAAATGAACTTTTCAAAGGCCCAATCAAGTCTCATATGCCTATAAATGTGGTCAAGTATCCTCATGTCAAGTTTCAAGGCATTCAGCTCAAAATTGCACAGTCAAAACCCTAGATTGCACTACAGTCAACTGTAGGGGCAAAATGGTCATTTGGCAGTCAAAAGTTCAAATTTTTGGTCAATATATCATTTTGAAGCCACAAACATCATTTGATCAATGCTTGATCATGATTCTCAAAATTTGGCTCAGAAATCATCAAAGATGCAAAAGTTACTATATCTGGACAGCTGAAAAAGTCAACTGAAATTGACCAGGGCATAACTTTCACATGGATTATCAGAAAAATTCCACCCAAAGCTCATTTTGAAGAGAAAGACATTTCCTACAATTCATCTTCATGTTCCAAGTCCAAGAAATGCTCTCACAAAAAGTTATCAATTTCAACATTATAGGTCATTTTCAAGAGTCAACAAAAAGTGACTTTAAGTCAAAGGCCATAACTTGAGATTGGTAAATCAAAATGACATGGGACCAAAGGCATTGGTTAAAGGATTCAAAGACCTTTCCAAAATGTCCAAGAACATGTGAAAAGCTTAAAAATTGACCAAGTTATGCCTTGTGGAAGTTGGGAAATTTTTGGGAATTTTGAAAAGTCAACATTGATGCAAAAGGCCTAAAAATGCAAATGGGCCCATTTTTCTTCCAAGTTTCTTCATGCCAAGCCTATGCACGACCACTAGGCCCAAAGGGAAGTATTCTCATATTTTTTAATTATTTATTTGAATTAATATTAATTTATATTCATTTAAATGATTTTAATATATGAAAAATATCAAACCTAACCTAAAAAATCTTTTTATGCACATTATAATGTCAATATTTCGTGCACATCTTAAAAAAGCAGGTTTTGGTGCTAATTGATCATGATTGAACAAAAACCATGAAAAAAAAGATTCAAAAAATATCTTGTAAAATCAAATCTTGAAATCATTGAATACAAGAGATTTTATGGAAATTTGTTAACCTAAAGTGATCACTACATATTCAGGAATGCAAACCTAATGCACTTGGACTCTTGGCTGCGCTCAGAAGCAAAAGACAACACTTAAAAAATTGCCTCAAAACTCAAAAACTGTTTTCAAGGTTGCAGGTGGATTCAGGGCGTGAGACTGATCTCAATAGCTTCCTTGTGATCTCCTGAACGTATTCCAATCCCTAACCTTCACTCAAAGATAAAGAATTGGTAAAAGGGACTCCAACTGAACCAAGAAAATTCCAAACTCGTGCATCATGATTTACATGTTTTTACAGCATTTTGTCCATTAATTCATGTTTATATTGATGTTTCTGAACTAACTGCAACGCTTGATTGTGTTTTTGAGTCACATACACGATTATGCCATTGTTACATACTAGGGTTTGCAGGCTTGCTAATTTGGGGCTTTTGAGATAACGTAAAATTGGAGCTCCAGACCTTCGCCATTGCATTGAGCATGACCAGACGAAAAGCTTCCAACCCTCGCGCTCAATTTATGAGCGTCGAGGGTCTAATCGCTATTTTTTGATATATAGCTTTAGGCAACACGTTAAAACCGTTGCCTCTGTGTTTTTATTTTTAGGCACGCGAAGAAGACAACATCGTGTCAGCTACTGGTTCGCTGGTTTGAATTTGGCGCGCTTCCTCCACTAACTTTCACTTTTCTTTTATATTGTTTAAATGTTATTATATGTTAAAAGAATTCAAAGTGGTCCAGTGGCAGGTGGAAACGTTTGCATTGTTCATGACCTGGGTTCGAACCCCAGGTCTTACAAATCTTCATATTATTTTTCCAAAGCCATTCCCATGCGCTTCAACAACGTAGGCATACCATGTGCCTCCATCATCAAGTCGCCCACGTGTCCCAGGCAACCAAATCAAGGGCATGGATTCCAGGAGTGCAATGAATGTCAGTCAACGCATGACACATGATCCAGAAAGTCAATGAAATTCCATGCTTATTGGGCCAGGCTTTCCAAATTCATACCTCCTAAATTGGGGACTACACCCCACTCTGGTTTGATTTCTTTTTTATTTTTTATTTCATTTACTTTAATTGTTATGTTTATTTTAATTATTTGTTTTAATTAATTATTTTTAACAAAATCAGAAAAAATATAAAAAAATATGATATTTATTTTATTATAATCATTTTCCTAAATAAATTAGAATGTAAATAATTTAGTTTAATTAGGTTTTAATTCTAATTCTTTTTTTTTTAATAAAAATCCAAGAAAGCATGTAGAATTAGGTTTAATATCTTTGTTGATTTTCCTTTTTTTAAATTTTTATTTCTCACAATACTGTTTATTTATTATTTTATTTTTATAATTAAAAATTGTACATAATAAATCTTAGGTTTAATTTAGATCTTAATTTAATTTTTTCTTAATAAATAAAAAAATAATAGAATTAGGGTTTGCCGTTTAATTTAATTTCAATTAATTTTTCCTTTTTTCTTTTAAATCTAAAAAACACAAAAAAATAACAAAAAACATTTAATCATTTAATTTGTAATTCATTATTAATTTTAATTGTTTGCAAAAGGGTCCAACGCCCTAGTTTTATTCTAAATTCCCTTATTTCGCGCATTTATTTTATCATTGCTTATTATAATCTTGTAAATATCCCAAAGCCATGTAATTTACTTTTCGCACTTTATTTCTTCGCATTATTTTTCCGCTAAATCGGGTCCGGTTTATTTTGGCGATGTGGACCCGCGCCATTTGTAATAGTCGTAGATTTATCTTTTCTGCAAACTTTATAACTGTTAACCAAGCATGAAAGAATGAATGTCTTAATAAAATCAAGCGTAGAACACGACAAACATGACAAGATAAAAATACTTGAAACATGACACACAATTCGCACACACCACCCCTAGGGTACGCCTCACTGTTGCCTTTCGAAAGGTGGTCGTCGAGTAGAAAACGTCTTAGTAAGTCCTCATGATCCGGGAACCTGGCATGAGGGTAGCTTCTAAGGTGTCTTCCTATTGCTCTGGTGATCACCATGTCCCTCAAAATCGAATTGACCCGAACACCTCCAATGGTGGTGCTACCTACCTCTCAATGGTGGGATGGCACTACTTTTAAGGACTCTTACACAGACGAATTCCTTAGGGTAGGTAGGTTCTCAAGGATACTTGCTCTAATTTCAAACAAACCAAAATCTTTTCACACTGACACATTTTCAAAAGCTTTCAAAGCAAACTTTTCAAACACTCTGACGTATGAGTCGATCTGAAATTTTTCAAAAGAAACTTTTAAACCCACATTGAAAAGCACGCAAAACAATTTGAAAACATATGAGCAAGTATCTAAGAGCCCATGGATAACCATGGATAGAAAGGGTGCTAACACCTTCCCTTTCTATAACCTACCTCCCGAACCGAGAGCAATCTCTTTAAGGAATTTTTCTGTGCTTTTGTCCTTTCCATTTGGAGAAAATAAAAGACGGTGGCGACTCTTGCTTCCGCGACATTTCGCGAACCAGCGTTAAACAGTCAGTTCCAGATCCACCGATCACAGAACTGGCGACTCTGCTGGGGACTCTTTTAAAGTGAGGTGTACCTTAGGACTAAGATCACTGTGTTTTCAATTGTTTTCCTTGTGTGCTTTAAATTGTGGGTTGCTTGGGAGTTCTATAGATCCTAACCCGGATCTGGGGGTACCTTCTTAGAAAGTAGCAACAAGACTGTGAGGGAACTATGCGGGGTATACCGACATGGTTGAAGCAGTCTGCTACGTTGATGTGGCACTTTGGTGTGTACCGGTAACCCTTGAGTTCAGTCAAGGAGAGTACGGGGCCTCCGCATGGTGTCATGAAGCATCAACAGACCTTAGGAACCTTAATTGAACAATCTTGGCCTCTTTAGGGTAGTGAGATAACTGACTTTGGTGCAGTCCGAGGTTGGTTGATACTCGATACTACACCCAATTGAGGGTTGCTTTCCTGGAATATTTCGGTCGCCAGTTCAGTGGCTAAATCGAAACGATGAACAATGAAAGCAATCCCGTGATATTGGGATCCTTAGAACCCGGTTACTTCTAATAGGACAGGTTGAGCCCACCAACTTCAAGAGGGTAATACCCAGACCCCATGCTGGCCTAAACCCTAAGGGCTCTTTTGTGTGACTTGTGTGCCTTCGTACTTGACTACTTGCATGCTTGTTACCTGACCCTTGATGTCTTGCAGGTTTTGTTCATAGTCCTTAATCGGGACTTATAACAGGGTGAACTAATTTCTTGCAGGTCTTGTTTATAGTCCTTAACTAGGACTCATGACAGGGTTAACCAAATTTCTTGCAGGGTTTGTTTTAGTCCTTAACCAGGACTCATAACAAGTTAACCAAATTTCTTGCAGGGTTTGTTTTAGTCCTTAACCAGGACTCATAACAAGTTTATCAAGTTTCTTGCAGGTTTTGGGTTCGCAGTCCTTAATTGGGACTCATAACAGGGTTACCTACATTACCCCATGCATAGCATGACATCATACCATTGCATACCATTGCATACATCCTAACCCATTTCAGGGATCTCAAGGGCTTATGATGCAGGTCATGATGAACCAACTGCCCAGCAAGGGGCAAAGAGGATTTATTTTCCTCCAGCTAAGGTCGTCAGAGGCTATGACCCACTTGATATGGTGAGATCTGACTCCTGAAGAAGGTTCCCTTGACCAAGGTTGTTTGGAAATCAAAACCAGACATGATGATTAAAGTCAGGGGCTATGACCCACTGGATATGGTGAGCCTTTGACCCTTGAAGAAGGACTCCCAACAATATGAAGTGCTTTCAGTCAAGTCACCGGTTTCCAATGCTAACAAGTTTCTTGTTTACCCTGCGAGGTCCTTGAAAACATTGCATGCATATCATACACGTCATTGCATTACAGGTATCCCTTCTGCAGGTCACTCACCCTTCTCGCTGTTTATTTCAGCAATGGCTTGCCCACAAGACAACCAGGACTTTCTTGCTCAAGAGACTCGGTTCGGGGAAATCCTCCTGAATCTATCCAAGGGGGAGGAGGAGCTAAGGATACTTCTCACAGAGCCCTCCGCCAGGGGCAATGCTGAGGATGGAAAGTTGGAACACCTACAAGCTGAGATGGATGCTATGAAAGCCCAGATGCTGGGACAGAGGAATATCATTCACCGCCTAGTTCAAAGACAAGAGGAACTCTGGTTTCTCTTCAACCAACTGCTTCAGGGTAACCTACTGGGGCAAACATCTGAGGGTAAAAAGCCATTCATCATCCAATCATCCTCGAGACAAGAGGATAAGGGGAAAGCTCCTCAAATGACTCCAGTGCCACAAATTCAACACCAACCTCGTCGAGTTCAGCCAGACAAGCCCAGGAGGCAATTCACCCAGCTCAACATGTCGCTGTTTCAAGCTTTGCAACGCCTATTGAGGTTGAATCTGATCACATTAAAAGCTCATCCCCGGAACCCCAACACAGCATCTCCTGCCTATGACCCCAATAAGAGGTGTGCCTACCACTCTGCTAGCCCAGGACATGACACCAATGAATGTTGGGAGCTGAGGAACAAAATCCAGAACCTGATCGATGAAGGGACAGTGGAGTTCACACAAGATGGACAGGTTGAATTTTTCTACCATTCCTCCAAGGCTCATCAGTTGAAGTGACAAACTCCGAGACTAGGAAACTTTTTGTTCATTCGAATGTTCAAGCTGTGTTTCTTTCTTTTGACCGTTTAAACATTTATTCATGTTAAAACATTGTTATTCCATTAATGCATCGCTTATGTCTATTTTTGAATCAATATATTCGCATTCACTATATGCAAACTGTTTTCATATTTTTTTTCTGATGTCAACTCTCAATTAATAATTCTAAGCCTCTTGAGGGAGGATGACGAAAACGATACCACGATCTTTACAGTATGCTTTTGAACAAACCCCGCTGATGAGGTACAGGCATTGTTTCAATTCCTAAACACTGGAGTTATAAGGATGATAATCCCTCATCAACCCATCAGAGCCAAAGAAGTAGGAGTTTTATTTTCGAAAATTGAAACCCTTAATCATAACCTGGGGCAGGGTAGTCTTCTCAGTTGATCTAAGTGCATAACGAATGGCACCAAAGAGATCTTTACAAAACGAACAAAGACAGTGATGGTTCAGAACAATCAAAAGGACAGGCAGTCATCATCAAAATTCATAAATGAAAAGCCCGAAAGGTCTAAACCTGCAAAGGGGACTTATGAAACTGGGGCATCCCGCTGACTGTAATTCCAAAAAAGGAAACAGTTCAGGCAAAAAAAAGAAAGGGATAACAAAATCAAGAAAGAGGTCTTACAAACCCTCAACAAAAAGGGAATGACTGCCTAAACAAAAGAAATCATCAACATCTGAACCATTATTGGAACATCAGAGCGAAGACTCAAACAAGGTCTAACGTATGATCAACTGAGTTTAGGTTTGGAGAATATCACGAAGAGCGGGTGGGTACAAATAATTTGAGCCTTTATCCTTTGTTTCTTAAACCGTGAACCAGGCCACGTTATAACCCTCAAAAGTCCTAGCTGAAGCATGGGTTAACTCGAAAGCATACTGTTGCGAAAGGTATCCTGACTCCTGAAGGCCTACGGTAAATACGGAGTTGACATCACGTTTTACAAACATTCACTTGTTTTATGAAAAGATGCATTTTCAAAATCTTCAAGACAGACATAGGCTTTGCATTTTTAACATAACCTTGTTTGCATATGACTTTTTGTTTGAACAGCAGGGAAATTCGCACGATGAATACCTAGTGAACAAAAGTACTTCCAATCAAGGGGCATGACATGACTATTGTCCATCATCTGGGGCAGTCCAATCAAGATTCGGAGAATCTCTCAAAAGGCCAAACAGCCTGGGGCAAATCTCCTCCTGAGTCACTTGGGGCGTTCCAACAACGAATCTGGCCTGATCGAACACCTTCTGGTGGCATGACAAAACACTTCTAACAGGGGCAACTCCCTACATTCCCTGAACGTGGACATAGTCGAAAAAATACTACGCAAAGTCAAAGACCCGCTAGGTTGACACACCTAGGCAAAAATAAGGGCTTCCCGGCGGACCAAAAGGGTTCGGGCAAAATGAAGGGATGAAATGAAAAATCTGTACACCCGGCAAGTCGAAAACCTGAAAAGGCGGCTTGGGCAAAAATGGGTATCCCGGTGGACTGAAAACCCGAAAGGGCGGTCCAGGCAAAGGTTAGGGATTAAAGCGTACGACTATGTCCCGCCTTCTTGTCATCTGTCTGCCAAAAGAAGGTTTGTCCATCAACAACTATCAGCACCCCACAAGAAACAGGGGCAATAGAGAGTTGTCCAAGCAGTCTAATTGTTCTATCCCCCAAGGTACTAAGGTAGGTTCAGCTAAAGAACACGGCCAAGTGTATCTTAATCCCCCAGAGAGTGGTTCAACAAGTCAATACATTCTTCTCCAAGCAAAGTCATCAAATATCAAGGAAATTGAGTATCCTCCCGTAGATTTCAATACTTCCCCAGCAGCAATACACAAACATCCCCGGCAGTCTTGATCTAAAGATTGTTCCCCGGCGGTATACCACTATTCAAAGGAATCACTTCCCTGCAATTCAAACCTCCCCCAGAAAAGTCCAATCCAGTTTCCCCAGGAAAGTTGGAATTCATATCTCCCCAAGCAGCAAGCTTATCCCCAGTAGATTCTGGAAGCTTACCCCTCGCAGAGCGAACGCGTCGTCCCGGCTTGATTTAAAGAGTTATTTCCGTAACAGGATATAACTGGGTTATCCTCAGCCAAAAGCCACGAAAAGAGCGTCCTCGGCAAAGTATCTTCCTACCCCCAGCGAAGTCTATCAACACTTCCAGCACAACAGAGATATCCCCAGCATAACTCATCAACGGTATCCCCAGCGGAGTTATCCTCATCAACACAGCAAAGCACCGCTATCCCCACAGAGTAGCACTTCCCAGCATGATCGCTAGAGTATCTTTTCTCCCGCAGAAATTAGTTCATTTGCCAAGTTTATTCCTCAACGGAGTTATCTTCTCCTATCGGTATTCTTGCAACGAATCATCCACAGCGGAAGCAAAATCTCTTCCTCAACATCAGCCCAGGATATGACTTCCCGGCACCCGTCAAGGATTTATTTTCCTAGACGAAAACATACATGAATCATCACATACATCATTATAGCATGCATGTACACATCATATCATATAAATCGTATCCATGTTTGCTTGATCCATATCATGCATCGCATATAACTAACCTCTACCTTTCAGGAAGGGTGCAGTTGAAATTCTCAAACATATTTCAAAGACTTCTCCAGTCCAGTTAAATCGACTCCAAACAGGTTTTTCTGATAAAGACTCAGCAGAAGTTCTCTTATGGTCCCCTCTCCAACGGCGAGTGAGGTGGTAATTCCTTCTTCAGATGTTTTCCTCTCCGACGATGAGCGTGAGGTGATAGTCTTTTGTGGTCCCCTCTCCGACGGTGAGCGTGAGGTGGTAATTCCTTTTTCAAGATGTTTTCCTCTCCGACGATGAGCGTGAGGTGATAGTCTTTTGTGGTCCCCTCTCCGACGGTGAGCGTGAGGTGGTAATTCCTTTTTCAAGATGTTTTCCTCTCCGACGATGAGCGTGAGGTGATAGTCTTTTGTGGTCCCCTCTCCGACGGTGAGCGTGAGGTGGTAATTCCTTTTTCAAGATGTTTTCCTCTCCGACGATGAGCGTGAGGTGATAGTCTTTTGTGGTCCCCTCTCCGACGGTGAGCGTGAGGTGGTAATTCCTTTTTCAAGATGTTTTCCTCTCCGACGATGAGCGTGAGGTGATATTCTTTTGTGGTCCCCTCTCCGACGGTGAGCGTGAGGTGGTAATTCCTTTTTCAAGATGTTTTCCTCTCCGACGATGAGCGTGAGGTGATATTCTCTTATGGTCCCCTCTCCAACGGCGTGTGAGGTGGTAATTCCTTCTTCAGATGTTTCCCTCTCCCGCATGAGCGTGAGGTGATATCTCCTTTCAGATTATAATTTCCTATAGTTCTCTCTCCAGCGGTGAGTAAGGTGACTCCCTTCGAGATTATAATGTCCTTTGGCTCTCTTCCTGACACTACGAAGATGGTAATCCTCATCAAGATTTTCTCAACGAGCGTTGTTGAAGTTAAAATCATCCAAGGTTCACTTATCATTCAGGCTAAGGCAGTAACCATCCCTGGTTCATTCATCAACGTTTGAAGCTCCAGACCCAGCTCCTGTAACCTGTCAGGACATATCTATAGCAAGCATCTAAAATCAACTCCTGCAACGTGTCAGGTACTCATTTTCTCTTTTGCAGGTATGCAGGTTCTCGCTAAGGACTCTCCTACGCGATCAACGTCCAGATGGCATCTATAAGCCCATCATCCTATCCAAGCAACATCCAAATGGCATCTATAAGCCCATTCCCTCATCATCATTGCTACTATGTGAGCGCAAATTTCTGGGCACTCTAGTGTCCAATCATCTTCTACCCTCGGATTACGAAAGGCACGTCAGCCAATCTGCATCCTCAGGTCTAAGAAGATTGAACAGGGGCAACTGTTGCACCCCAAAATTTGCCCTCCCATATTCATCAAGAATTGTCAAAGTCAAGGTCATAAAAATCCCCCAGGGTTGTGCAGCTCAACTGTCTCCTATACAGTCAAAACTAGGGTTTGAGTTCTGGTCAAGCAAATGAACTTTTCAAAGGCCCAATCAAGTCTCATATGCCTATAAATGTGGTCAAGTATCCTCATGTCAAGTTTCAAGGCATTCAGCTCAAAATTGCACAGTCAAAACCCTAGATTGCACTACAGTCAACTGTAGGGGCAAAATGGTCATTTGGCAGTCAAAAGTTCAAATTTTTGGTCAATATATCATTTTGAAGCCACAAACATCATTTGATCAATGCTTGATCATGATTCTCAAAATTTGGCTCAGAAATCATCAAAGATGCAAAAGTTACTATATCTGGACAGCTGAAAAAGTCAACTGAAATTGACCAGGGCATAACTTTCACATGGATTATCAGAAAAATTCCACCCAAAGCTCATTTTGAAGAGAAAGACATTTCCTACAATTCATCTTCATGTTCCAAGTCCAAGAAATGCTCTCACAAAAAGTTATCAATTTCAACATTATAGGTCATTTTCAAGAGTCAACAAAAAGTGACTTTAAGTCAAAGGCCATAACTTGAGATTGGTAAATCAAAATGACATGGGACCAAAGGCATTGGTTAAAGGATTCAAAGACCTTTCCAAAATGTCCAAGAACATGTGAAAAGCTTAAAAATTGACCAAGTTATGCCTTGTGGAAGTTGGGAAATTTTTGGGAATTTTGAAAAGTCAACATTGATGCAAAAGGCCTAAAAATGCAAATGGGCCCATTTTTCTTCCAAGTTTCTTCATGCCAAGCCTATGCACGACCACTAGGCCCAAAGGGAAGTATTCTCATATTTTTTAATTATTTATTTGAATTAATATTAATTTATATTCATTTAAATGATTTTAATATATGAAAAATATCAAACCTAACCTAAAAAATCTTTTTATGCACATTATAATGTCAATATTTCGTGCACATCTTAAAAAAGCAGGTTTTGGTGCTAATTGATCATGATTGAACAAAAACCATGAAAAAAAAGATTCAAAAAATATCTTGTAAAATCAAATCTTGAAATCATTGAATACAAGAGATTTTATGGAAATTTGTTAACCTAAAGTGATCACTACATATTCAGGAATGCAAACCTAATGCACTTGGACTCTTGGCTGCGCTCAGAAGCAAAAGACAACACTTAAAAAATTGCCTCAAAACTCAAAAACTGTTTTCAAGGTTGCAGGTGGATTCAGGGCGTGAGACTGATCTCAATAGCTTCCTTGTGATCTCCTGAACGTATTCCAATCCCTAACCTTCACTCAAAGATAAAGAATTGGTAAAAGGGACTCCAACTGAACCAAGAAAATTCCAAACTCGTGCATCATGATTTACATGTTTTTACAGCATTTTGTCCATTAATTCATGTTTATATTGATGTTTCTGAACTAACTGCAACGCTTGATTGTGTTTTTGAGTCACATACACGATTATGCCATTGTTACATACTAGGGTTTGCAGGCTTGCTAATTTGGGGCTTTTGAGATAACGTAAAATTGGAGCTCCAGACCTTCGCCATTGCATTGAGCATGACCAGACGAAAAGCTTCCAACCCTCGCGCTCAATTTATGAGCGTCGAGGGTCTAATCGCTATTTTTTGATATATAGCTTTAGGCAACGCGTTAAAACCGTTGCCTCTGTGTTTTTATTTTTAGGCACGCGAAGAAGACAACATCGTGTCAGCTACTGGTTCGCTGGTTTGAATTTGGCGCGCTTCCTCCACTAACTTTCACTTTTCTTTTATATTGTTTAAATGTTATTATATGTTAAAAGAATTCAAAGTGGTCCAGTGGCAGGTGGAAACGTTTGCATTGTTCATGACCTGGGTTCGAACCCCAGGTCTTACAAATCTTCATATTATTTTTCCAAAGCCATTCCCATGCGCTTCAACAACGTAGGCATACCATGTGCCTCCATCATCAAGTCGCCCACGTGTCCCAGGCAACCAAATCAAGGGCATGGATTCCAGGAGTGCAATGAATGTCAGTCAACGCATGACACATGATCCAGAAAGTCAATGAAATTCCATGCTTATTGGGCCAGGCTTTCCAAATTCATACCTCCTAAATTGGGGACTACACCCCACTCTGGTTTGATTTCTTTTTTATTTTTTATTTCATTTACTTTAATTGTTATGTTTATTTTAATTATTTGTTTTAATTAATTATTTTTAACAAAATCAGAAAAAATATAAAAAAATATGATATTTATTTTATTATAATCATTTTCCTAAATAAATTAGAATGTAAATAATTTAGTTTAATTAGGTTTTAATTCTAATTCTTTTTTTTTTAATAAAAATCCAAGAAAGCATGTAGAATTAGGTTTAATATCTTTGTTGATTTTCCTTTTTTTAAATTTTTATTTCTCACAATACTGTTTATTTATTATTTTATTTTTATAATTAAAAATTGTACATAATAAATCTTAGGTTTAATTTAGATCTTAATTTAATTTTTTCTTAATAAATAAAAAAATAATAGAATTAGGGTTTGCCGTTTAATTTAATTTCAATTAATTTTTCCTTTTTTCTTTTAAATCTAAAAAACACAAAAAAATAACAAAAAACATTTAATCATTTAATTTGTAATTCATTATTAATTTTAATTGTTTGCAAAAGGGTCCAACGCCCTAGTTTTATTCTAAATTCCCTTATTTCGCGCATTTATTTTATCATTGCTTATTATAATCTTGTAAATATCCCAAAGCCATGTAATTTACTTTTCGCACTTTATTTCTTCGCATTATTTTTCCGCTAAATCGGGTCCGGTTTATTTTGGCGATGTGGACCCGCGCCATTTGTAATAGTCGTAGATTTATCTTTTCTGCAAACTTTATAACTGTTAACCAAGCATGAAAGAATGAATGTCTTAATAAAATCAAGCGTAGAACACGACAAACATGACAAGATAAAAATACTTGAAACATGACACACAATTCGCACACACCACCCCTAGGGTACGCCTCACTGTTGCCTTTCGAAAGGTGGTCGTCGAGTAGAAAACGTCTTAGTAAGTCCTCATGATCCGGGAACCTGGCATGAGGGTAGCTTCTAAGGTGTCTTCCTATTGCTCTGGTGATCACCATGTCCCTCAAAATCGAATTGACCCGAACACCTCCAATGGTGGTGCTACCTACCTCTCAATGGTGGGATGGCACTACTTTTAAGGACTCTTACACAGACGAATTCCTTAGGGTAGGTAGGTTCTCAAGGATACTTGCTCTAATTTCAAACAAACCAAAATCTTTTCACACTGACACATTTTCAAAAGCTTTCAAAGCAAACTTTTCAAACACTCTGACGTATGAGTCGATCTGAAATTTTTCAAAAGAAACTTTTAAACCCACATTGAAAAGCACGCAAAACAATTTGAAAACATATGAGCAAGTATCTAAGAGCCCATGGATAACCATGGATAGAAAGGGTGCTAACACCTTCCCTTTCTATAACCTACCTCCCGAACCGAGAGCAATCTCTTTAAGGAATTTTTCTGTGCTTTTGTCCTTTCCATTTGGAGAAAATAAAAGACGGCGGCGACTCTTGCTTCCGCGACATTTCGCGAACCAGCGTTAAACAGTCAGTTCCAGATCCACCGATCACAAGGTAGAATAATGCGCTTGATTACCAGGTCCCCAACTTGATACTCTTGTCGTCTGACTTTCTTGTTAAATGCCTTGATCATCCGTTTTTGGTACGTCTGACTATGACAAATAGCAGTAAGTCTCTTTTCGTCAATTAGATTCAATTGATCAAGTCGGGTCTGAATCTAGTCATCTTCACTCAAACCTGCATCCTTCATGATCCGAAGAGAGGGTATCTGAACTTCAATGGGCAAGACTGCCTCCATGCCATAAACCAAGGAATAGGGTGTTTCCCCTGTTGACGTCCGTGCTGAGGTACGGTACCCATGAAGAGCGAATGGTAACATCTTGTGCCAGTCTTTATATGTCACTGTCATCTTCTGCACAATCTTCTTAATGTTCTTACTTGCCGCTTCGACAACCCTATTCATCTTCGTCCGGTAGGGAGAAGAGTTGTGATGTTGTATCTTGAATTACTCGCAGAGTTCAGTGATAATCTTGTTGTTGAGATTGGTACCATTGTCCGTAATGATTCTTTCTGGTACACCGTATCGACAGATCAGGTTATGCCGAATGAACTGTGCCACGACGTTCTTGGTTACCGTAGCAAAGGAAGCTGCTTCAACCCACTTCGTAAAGTAATCAATCGCTACCAGGATGAAACGATGCCCGTTGGATGCCGTAGGTCTGATCTCGCCAATCATATCAATGCCCCACATTGCAAAAGGCCAAGGTGTCGTCAAGACGTTCAGAGGAACTGGAGGTATGTGCACCTTATCAGCATAGACTTGGCACTTGTGACATGTCAGAGAATGCTGATAATAGTCAGCTTCCATTGTGGACCAGTAATATCCTGCCCGGAGGATTTTCTTTGCCATGGTATGTCCACTGGAATGAGTTCCGAAAGTACCTTCATGCAGCTTCGTCATGATTCTTTCTGCTTCAATCTTATCCACACAACGTAGTAAGGTCGAATCATGGTTACGTTTGTAAAGAATGCCATTGTTGATGAAGAACTTGGCTGCAAACCTCCTCAGAAACTTCTTGTCATTAACAGATGCACCTTCGGGGTATTCTTGAGCTTCAAGGTACCTCTTCACCTCATGATACCAGGGCTTTTCTGTTACCTCCTCAGTCTCAAGATCACAGCAGTGTGCAGGTTCGTCCGATCTTTCAATAATGATCCTGGGAGCTTCGTTGTCCCAATTGACTTTGAACATAGAAGACATCGTAGCTAACGCCTCCGCCAACTGATTCTCCTCTCTTAGGAAGTGTTCAAAGGTTATCTCCTCGAAATGGGGAAGCAACGTCAATACATACTCCTTGTAAGGAATAAGATTAGGGTGTTTCGTATCCCACTCTCCCTTGATCTGACTGATCACGAGAGCGGAATCTCCGAAAACACTTAGAAACTTAATCCTTAGGTCAATTGTTGCTCGAAGACCCATGATGCACGCTTCATACTCCGCCATGTTGTTGGTGCAGTTGAAACATAGTCGGGCGGTAAACGGAGTATGAGAGCCTTTAGGAGATATGATCACAGCGCCAATGCTATTACCCAAAGCGTTCGAAGCTCCATCGAAGTACATAGACCATCAGGATCCCTCCTCAGGTCCTTCATCTGGTCCAAGTGTCTCACAATCAGTTATCAGCATGATGTTCTCGTCCGGGAATTCAGAGTTCATAGACTGGTAATCATCCATTGCCTAATGTGCCAAATGGTCTGCCAATACACTTCCTTTGATTGCTTTTTGAGTTGTGTACTGGATGTCATACTCAGTCAAAATCATCTGCCATCTTGCTATTCTTCCGGACAAGGCAGGCTTTTCGAAGATATACTTGATTGGATCCATCTTTGAAATCAATAGAGTAGTGTGAGTCAGCATATACTGTCTCAGCCAGCGAGCAGCCCATGCGAAAGCGCAACAAGTTTTCTTAAGCAGTGAGTATCGGGTCTCACAGTCGGTAAACTTTTTGCTAAGGTAATAAATAGCATGCTCTTTTCGGCCAGACTCGTCATGCTGCCCCAGCACACACCCCATTGAGTTATCGAGTACTGTCAAGTATAAGATCAGAGGTCTCCCTTCAACCGGTGGCATCAAAATAGGTGGCTCCTGGAGATACTCTTTGACTCTTTCGAAAGCGGCCTGCCATTCATCATTCCAACGTACCGCTTGATCTTTCTTCAGTAACTTGAAGATTGGCTCACAAGTAGCAGTTAGGTGCGAGATGAACCGAGCAATGTAGTTCAGTCATCCCAGAAAGCCTCTGACCTCCTTCTCTGTCCTGGGAGCTGGCATATCTTGTATGGCTTTCACTTTGGCAGGGTCTACTTGAATACCTTTGTCGCTCACGACGAAACCTAGTAGTTTGCCAGACGTCACCCCGAAGGTGCACTTGTTCGGGTTCAATCTCAGCTTGTACAACTTCAACCTGTCAAACAGCTTCTGTAGATGGTCAAGGTGTTCCTCCTCAGTCTGGGACCTCGCAATCATATCATCGACATATACTTCAATCTCATGATGGATCATATCATGAAACAAAGCGACCATGGCACGCTGATATGTTGCCCTAGCATTCTTCAATCCAAAAGGCATGGCCTTGTAAAAAAAGGTGCCCCACTGAGTAACAAAGGTCGTTTTCTCCATGTCTTCGGGAGCCATCTTTATCTGATTATAACTGGAGAAACCATCCATAAAGGAGAATACCTTGTGCTGAGCAGTATTGTCAATCAGAACATCAATGTGAGGTAGAGGGAAGTCATCCTTGGGGCTTGCCCTGTTCAAATCCCTGTAGTCAACACACATTCGAACCTTACCATCCTTCTTCGGCACAGGAACCACATTGGCGACCCACTGAGGGTAAGAAGTAACTGCTAGAAAACCGACGTCAAACTATTTCATAACTTCAGCCTTGATTTTCTCAGACATCTCTGGGCACATTCGGCGAACCTTCTATTTTACCGAAGGACAGTCTTCCTTGGTAGGCAGGTGATGAACCACGATGTCAGTATCCAACCCAGGCATATCTTCGTAGGACCAGGCAAAGATCTCAACATAGTCATGCAACATCTGAATCAACCGCTGCTTCACACTAAGCTCCAAATTTGCACCGATCTTGACTTCCTTCTTGTCTGTTTCAGTACCCAGATTCACTGTTTCCACCGGCTCTTCATGTGGTTGAACGACCCTCTCTTCCTAGAGTAGTAGTATTGCAAGTTTAACAGGCACTTCACAATCATCTTCATCTTCGTCTTCGACTAAGTTGATCGGATTTTCGAAGTCATAACTGGCAGTAGCAGAGTCGTTACCAGTGAGATCCAGAGTGGATGTGGACTTGTATATGTGAGTGTGTGTAAAATAGCTGTTTTGCAATATATAATAAAGAAAAACAAGGAGCGCAAAATTTGAAATTCAAGAAACGTCCAATGCTTTTATTAATGATATATGAAAATGGCACACAAAAGTCCTCACAAATGAAGCCACGGTGCCCCGGGTAAGACACCGGGCCATGAAGTTTCACAACAATGTCTGTTACAAATTCAAAACAAAGAGTTCATTACTGGTTAACAAAAGTAATAGGGATGAAGTCCTTTGCTGTATTGTTGCTTGGTCCACCGTTGGTCGTAGTATAGATCCAGCTGTCGAATTCAGACTCCTCCCCATCATCTTCAATGGCATTTACTCCCGAGTTGCTGATGAATACGGGAGGTCTTCCAAATCTTGCACTTCGAACAGCCCTTTGAGCTTCTGCAGTGAAACCCAAACCAAACTTGTTAGTCTTCTGAGTGAAATCAGGAAGTCGGCCCCAATTTGTACACTCACCCTTCTCAATAACAGCCCGGGCATCCTTTAAGGAAGCCATCTTCATAGGAGAATTTTCAACCACAGCCTTAGCTGATGCCAGTGTCTGAGGAACCTCTTTAAAATGCTGAAATGGGGTCTCAATGAACTCCCCATCCATCTCTACGTATCTGAACGAGTTGAGGTGGTTGACCATGTACTCTTCCTCCCCCTGAACGGTCACAATCTTCCCTCTGACCGGGTACTTCAGCTTCTGGTGGAGCGTTGAGGTTACGGCTCCTGCTTTGTGGATCCATGGACGACCCAGCAAACAAGAATAGGATGGCCGAATATCCATCACGTAGAATGTAGAATTGAAGACCTGAGAACCATCTTTAATTGGAATATCAACCTCACCATGCACCATCCTTTTAGACCCGTCAAAGGCCCTGACAACGATGTTACTTGGCTTTAGCTCTAACCCTTCGCAATCCAACCGGTCTAGAGCTTTCTTGGGCAAGACGTTCAGCGAGGAACCAGTGTCAACCAATACATGTGCAAGAGTAGTGCCCCTGTATTCAATGGAGACATGCAGGGCATCATTATGGTTCTTCCCTTTAGCAGTCAAATCAGCGTCGGAGAAACCCAAACCATTATCAGCAGTTAAATTGGCCACACAATCGGTAAACTGATCAACTGATGTCTCTTGTAGCACGTGGGCAGTCTTCAGGAAGGTGATCAGAGCCTTGGCATGGGTCTCTGAACACAACAACAGTGACAACATAGAAATCTTGGATGGGGTTTTCCCCAGCTGCTCAACTACGTTATAATCACTCTTCTTAATGATCTTCAGAATCTCTTCCATCTCCTGCTTGGAAGCTTCAACAGTAGTTGTCTTTGGTGCCTCCGTCTGGGAAGGCGCATCAATGGTGATCCCTTTTCCCCGAGCGCTAGATGACTCGGCGACAGGGGTAAGGATAGGAACTGGATCAGGAATAGTGGTAGGTATACTTGCAGGTGTAATGACAACAGGTCTTTGGACAGTGGGCGGAGTAATATCAGGTGAGAAAAGTCTGCTGCTGTGGGTGACTTTAGCAGGCCCAGTAATGTTGCTGAAACCGGTATCAGCATCCAACTCTTGCTTAACTCCAAGAACATAGACATCTGCCCCATAGTGCCAAGGGACAGCTTTGTCAGAGGTGTAGGAGATGGCCCCGGAACAGTGATGATTACAGGTGCGATCTTCGGAACAGATGTAATTCTAACAGGATTCCTCGAGGGAGCCTTGGAAGAATTATCGAAAATGGTAATGATGGCGACTTCTTCAGTAGGAATGGAAGGAACAACAATCTTCTCAAATAGGATCTCCTTATTATCCATCAGGTTTTGGATACCTGACTTCAGGAATGGGTAATCAGTAGGTAAAACAGAACACATATGGCAACCTTCGCCACAACCTGGAAATAAACCGGCTAGCAACAGGTTCTTCTTGACAGTCATCAGAGGGGTAACAATATCATCCACGGAAACTACAAACAAGTCTTCCTCTATAGCATTTACTCCATGTTTGGGCATGGTAGTAGTCACAACATTAGGCCTCTCGGGCGCCTCAAACTCAATCTCCTTCGCATCGATTAGGTCTTACACCCTATTCCTCAAAACCCAACAATCATCTGTATTATGCCCCGGGCTATCAGAGTGAAAAGTGCAGCGGGCATTAGGGTTGTATTTTGGTGATGTGGTACTCGGATTCTTCGGAGCTTCTTTTAGAGTCACCAGATTGGTCTTTAGCAACTGTGGCAGAATCTGAGACAAAGTCATGTTGAGACGAGTGAATTGCCTTCGAGGTCTCTCGTCCCTTTGTTGATTGTGATGTTGAGGGGCACCAGCAGGTTTTGAAATAACAACCGCATTGACAACTTGGAGGTGTTCAGGTCTATTCTGTCTTCTCGAACTATAGACAGCACTGGACTCTTTCTTAAACGGTTTCTTCTCGGTGCTCGATGAGGCACCCTTCTGTATCTTCCCAGCCTTAATACCAGCTTCAATCCTCTCACCAGTCAAAATAAGATCCGTAAACCCAGCTGAAGAGCTTCCAATTAGATGGTTAAAGAATGGACCAGACAGGGTCCCCAGAAACATGTCAACAAGCTCACGATCAGCCAACGGTGGTTGCACCCTTCCAGCAAGGTCTCTCCATTTTTGAGCATACTCTTTGAATCCTTCACCCGTTCCTATTGACATACCCTGGAGTTGGGTACGCATAGGAGCGAGGTCGGAGTTGTACTGATACTGCCTATAGAATGCAATATCCAAATCTTCCCAGCTGCGGATACTGGCTCCGTCCAACTGATAGAACCACTCAAGCTGAGTCCCTGAGAGACTGTCTTGAAAGAAATGGATCCACAAGTTCTTATCAGCAGTGTAAGGTTGGATCTTCCTTACATATGACCAGAGGTGCAGTTTCGGACAGGAAACTCTGTCATACTTGGCAAAGGCAGGTGCCTTGAACTTATGGGGAATCACCACCCCAGATGATAGACCTAGATCTCCAAAATCCAGACCGGGCACCTTCTGTATCTCCATAGCGCTCAAACGGTCTTCCAGCTGTTTGTACTTATCCTCAGCAGGAGGATATTGTTCTTCGTCATAGTCCGTCTCGTTGTCGGAGACCATAGGGCTAGGAGCCCCCCTTTCTTGTGGACTATCTTTCCCCCCAGATGAGGTGGTCAGATCTACTTCATTCTGCAGCCCGTTTCCAAACCTGCGTCCAGTATTGAACATGATGGTCCTCTTCTTCTTCTTCTTCTCTTTCAGAATCAAAGTTTTCAGGTCTTGCTGACCCTTAGCCAGATTCATGAACAACTCTTGAAACTGGGCATTATGGGCCTGGAGGGCCTTCATAGCTTGCTCAGTGGAAGGTTCAGTAGACATGATGATTGCTGAAATAAACAGCAAAGAAGGTAAGAGACCTGTAATGGGGTACCTGTTTATGAAGTGCATGGGATGAAATGCGTATGATTATGATTTCAAAGACGATCGGGATTCAAATTTGTAAACAAGAAAGGAAACACACTTTATTAGATTTAAACTTCGAAATTTAAATTGTTCAACAAATTGCCCTTAGGCGTTACAAGAATGGAAATACTAAAAAGTAAATAAAAATTGTAAAAGAAATCATCAAAGGTCCATCAAGGCTCCCATGGTCTCTTCTTCTCAGTGCGGACATAATCATTCAGGATCTGCTCGTTCTCCAGTTGCCTAGTTAGCTTCTGGATCTTATGATCCTGTTCATTGAACCTCTCCCGATAAGAATCCCGTTCATTCCTCAATTGCATCCAAGACCTCTTTAGTGCCCCAATATCAGTGGGCATATAAGGGTGGAGAATAGTTGGAAGAACCCCCTCTTCATCAGCAACTTCAAGGGTAACAGGCCTGACAGCTTCATATGGCATACCTAGCTTCTGGGCACGGATGCGGGCCCATCTGAGATATGGATCCATTGGCAGAGAAGTCTTTGGTCCCAACTCATGTGGGTCAGATTGGTGAACTATGTCCCAAGCCCTTATGAATCTTCGACGCAGCTCGTTGCTATCTCCCTGAAAATCAAAGATGATATGAGGCATCAACATCTCATGAGGCCCTTCTCTTCTGGCTCTTCCAAACTGTCGGAGAGCTAAGCATGGGTTGTAAGAAATCCCTCCATGGGTTCCAATCAATGGGACATTAAGATACTCACCACAGCGATCAATGATAGTCACCTCATCCATACCTTTGAGGGTCCAGATAATGTCATTATTAGAAAGAGACATCACTCTATAAGCCCATCCCATTCCTTCTTTTTTCTTCAGTACGGACTTAGGGAGGTGCGAAATAAACCACCTCGACAATAAAGGGGCACAACACATCAAAGTTCCCCTCTTTTGGGCAGTACGAGCATAGAGCTGACGAAGGATATCACCCAAGAGAGTGGATACCAGATTCTGAGAGATGAAGATCTTTATGGCATTAATATCAACAAAAGTATCAGGGTTCGGAAACAATACTAAACCATAAATCAAGAGAGCCAAAATATCCTCGTACACCTTAAAGTCTAAGTTGTCCTAGAAGTAATTAGCTTTGTCAACCAAAAACTTAGTCAGAAAACCTTTAGCTCCACTTCTAGTCTCCCAGTTAGCCATTACCTCCTCCTTCGTCAAGTGAAGGGCTGCAACAATTTCTTGGGCTTAAGAGTCTTTTCCCAACCTGTAAACGGAGTCTGTTCCAGGACGGAGATACCGAGCAGCTCAGAGAACTCTTCTAGGGTAGGCACCAGCTGGAAGTCCTGGAAAGTAAAACAATGGTACAGTGGATCATAGAATTGGACCAGCACACTCATCATTTGTTCTTCCAACTTTGAAGTGACCAAACTGAGCAGAGAACCATGCCTTATGATGAAGGAAGTAGTGTCTGGAATCCTGACAACCAACTCTTTAAGCAGGGTAGGTACTTGGAAAAAGTTGATCCGGATAGTATTCCTACGCATGGGCATCATGACGACCTACAAAACAGAGCAAAGATGAAACCCTCTTGTCTTTTAAACAGGTTAGTCTTTATGCAAAATGTATGCCATGTTATGATGTCACGGTAAAGGCACACCACAAGTATCCACAAAAAGCAAACATGGTAAAGGCACACAAGTCACACTGAGAGCCCTTAGATTTCAGGCTGGCATGGAGCTTAGGTACTACCCTCTTTCAGTTCAGTTGGTTTAAACCTGTCCTAAAAATAGTAATCGGGTTCTAGAGGATCTCAATATCACTGACTACCCTCAATCGGTCACTAACTATTTTGGAATACTGGTTTGCGTTTTGCATTTGTTTTTGCAAAATGTCGCGGTAAGCAAAAGTCGCCACCATCTTTTATTTTAACCAACAAGGAAAGGACAAAAGCACAGAAAAATTTCTTTTCGAGATGTTTCTCGAGTTCGGGAGGTAGATTATAGAAAGGGAAGGTGTTAGCACACTTTCTATCCGTGGTTATCCACGGACTCTTAGGTACTTGCTCATTATGTTTTCAAAAGTTGCTTTTCTTTTTGTGTTTGTGGGTTTGAAAAGAGTTTTGGTTTAAAAGGAGTGTAAGTGCGAAAAGTTTTGTTTTGTTTTTAAAAGGAGCAAGTACTTAAGAGCATCTACCTACTCAAAAAGGAATTAAATTGTGCAAATGTCCTTTAGACAATGCTATCCCACTATTGAGGAGTAGGTAGCACCGTCATTGGAGTTTTCGGGTCAATTCAATTAAGGGACGTGTGGTCACTAAAGCAATGTTAGAATGCCTTAGCGGTAACCCTAATGTCTTAGATCATTTTATCCGAGGCAACCGTTTCGAGGCAACTTATGATCTTTGGACAAGAGGACAACCTCTAAAACTTCCTATACTCAATGACCACGTTCGAGGCAACCAAGTGAGGTGTACCCTAAGAGTGGCATGTGCGAGTGTATTGTTTTTCAGTTATATTATCTTTGTACATGTTATGGTGAGCTACTGTTAATTTTAAGTTAAAATTGATCTTGTCATGCATTCCCTATTATTCAAACATCTAACAGTTAATGGTTACAGAAATTAAATTGCGGAAAATAAATCTAAGTTATTACAAGGCGTCAGGTATTTACATCGCCAAAGACAAACCCTTAAAAATTAAATTGCGAAAAGTAAATAAAAGCGATAAATAAAATCCTAATTTAAAAACTATTACATCCTCGAAGCAGTTACAATATTGAAATACGGATCAAAAATAATTCGCGCGCGAGAAAATTAAATCGGAGTGTTTTTTAGGGTTTTGACCCTTTTATTGAATAAAGCATATTTTTTTGTTTTTTTTTGAATTAAAAATTAGTCTAAATTAATAATTGAATTAATTAATTAAATGAAAATATTTTTGAGTTTTTATTTTAATTAAGGAAATAAAATAAGAGTGATTAAAAAGTTAATAAAAATCCTAATTCTAAATTGATTTTAATTTAATGCAAAAGATATTAAAATTGTACCTAATTAAACTAAATAAATTAATTAATTGTTATTTACAAAATAATAATAAAATTAGTGGAATTAATAAAATATTATTTTGGTGGTTTCTGATTTTTTATAAAAAAAATGTTAATTGGTTAATTAAATTAATTGAGATAATAATAATAAAATAGAAAAAATAATGAAAAGAAAAATAAAATGAAGAAACAAACTCAGGGGGGTGTGGGCCTGAATTTGAGAGCATGATTAGCAAATTTTGAGGCCCAGTTATGCCAGCCTGTTTGACCTTTGTGCTTCCCTACGCGTTTGTTGACCAAGGAGCATGATGGATGCTCAAATCTAGCTTCTGGATCTTGGCCTGAAGCCACCTGGCACCTTGAGATCTGGAGGCATTTGGTGATCCACGCTGGGAATGCTACACATGAGTACCTGAAGAAAAAATATAACAAAGTTTTGGGGGACCTGGGATTCGAACCCAGGTCCCATTGCTCACATGCCAACGCGCTCACCAACCCAACTGCATTGCTTAATTGTTATAATAATAAGAAGCAACTATTATATATGAAACAAATTAATATGCCTGAAACAATAAAATAAAAGCACGTAATTTCAAATGGGCCAATGGGAGGGCGACGTCTGGTCGTCTTCTCCAACGAAACTCTGGTTTTATTACCTGCAGATTTTTATCCGCAGGAAGATTCGTGGGGAGATTCAAAAATACGTTTTAGGCCATAACAATCCCATCCAAGCACATGGACGTGGTCGCCTCTTCCTCCTGAGTTCAACCATGGCCAAGATTCATCCTAATTGTCCCTGCAAAATGAAACCCCAAATGGAAACCTCCAAAACCCTAGGTTCAGGTAGGGAGTTATAGGCTACAAAAAAGCAATTGAATGATGCAAAACGAATGGAAATTTAAAGGCAAGCATGATTATACAAAAATATTGGCAAGAGGATGCAAGGAAGTGGTTTCACAATATCATGTTCAGAGAAAGATTCATGGAGACTTACAGTGCAATTTGTGGCGTCTAAAGGACTGGTTTTGATTGCTACAGTTTCAGGAGATGTCAGGGAAGAGAGCTGTGTTGAGCTTTTGGTTGGAAATGCCTCTAAACCAAAATTCAATCTCCACTTTTTCAAGGTTTTTCACAAACTTGTTTTTTCCGTTTCTGCAGAGCTTTTGTGCCTCTTTCTGGTCTGGCTTGCTTGTGTGCATATAATAGAATGAATTTAGGTCAAAATATGGGCCATAATCCTTATGCATTGAAGATGGAATATTGGATTTGATCACCATTTATAAGCTTTCCATAATTGCATCAAATCTGAGATTTTGTGCATGTTTTAACTTGGCACGAGTTTGATTGGGTTGCACATGATGTTTGCAAGCTGTATTGATCACAAGAATCTCCTTACATCAATTTTTAGATTTTATTTGATTTAATATTGATTAATAATGAATTAAATCAATAAAAATGAAATAAAATAGAAAAATAAATGTTTGGTCATGAAATTAAATGTGGAACACGTGTGTGGCATGACAAGACTATATCAAGTGGAAAAAAGTGGGCCCTTTTGTCAAAAATTGGAGTTTTGAGGATAGTTGACTTTTGGCAATTTTGGAAAAATGCCCAACTTCAACAATGCATAACTTCTTTAATTTTAAACTTTTGGAGGTGTTCTTGGACGTTTTAGAAACCTTGAGATGTCCTATAATCAACCCTTTTTGTCTCATCTCATTTTGATGTTCCATGCTCAAGTTATAAGCTTTGGCAAAAAAGGTGTTTTTGTTGACTTTCGAAAATGACCTATAATGTCCAAATTTGTAACTTTTTGTGAGAGAATTTATTGATCTTGGGGTGTGAAGATGGATTGTAGGAAATTGCATCCTCTTAAAAAGGAGATTTGGATGGATCATTTCTCATAAAGTATGAGAAAGTTATGCTTGGTCAAAGTTGAGTTGACTTTTCCTACAAAACCCTAATTTAGCAACTTTTGAATCTTGATGAATCTTGAGCAATCCTTGATGAATCATGATCAACCATTGATCAAATGATGAATTAACCTTCAAAATGAGAATGTTGAAAAAAAATATTGAGGTTTGACTGTATTTGGGACACAGTTGACTTTTGCCCTAGCACAGTCGACTTTTGGGTCTCTTGAGCAATGGACTGACCAAACTTCCTATGCAAGGCTTGAAATTTGACATGGATGAACTTAAGAACATATTAGGACATTGGGGAACATTTGAGGTCATTTGGATGTGAGGGCCTTGATGCAACACAAAACCCTAATTTTGACTTGACTGCCTTAGGAGGTCATTTGACCGTCCAATCCTTGAGCCAACTTGAGCAACTTGAAGATTATTCTTGGCAAATCTTGAGGAATATGGGAGGGAAAATTTCGGGGTACAACACACGTATATAACGAATGACATCAAAAACATTCCTCTGGAATCAAAAGACGGTGATGGTTCCCTACCAAATACGAAGTCATTATCTCTTACAAGAAAAGCCCACTGAGTCAAAACCTACAAAGGAGACTTAAAAACTAGGGCATCCCGTTGGCTGTAATCTCAAAACAAGAACAGCCAGGAAAAATCAGGGATATCAAATAAAAAAAAGGGTCACTACTATAACGCGTTGGGAGAACTGACATGGTCGTTTTACGTTTGATTGCAAATTTTGCGGTTTAGCAAGAGTCGCCACTGGCTTTTCTTTTATCCAAAAAGGAAAGGCTGAAAAGAACAGGAAAGACCTTTAGAGATGTTTTCTGAGTTCGGGGGGTAGATTATGAAAAGGGAAGGTATTATCACCCTTTTCATCCGTAGTTATCTACGGGCTCTTAATTACTTTCTAGATCACTTGCTTTTGTTTGAAAATATGCTTTATTTGAAAATGTGCTTTGTGGTGTGTTTTGAAAGTATTTTTTAAAAGGCGCCTTCGTTTAGGCAAACTTTGTAATGGTTCTCATTTTGTAAGAACGTATACAAAGTGTTGGACTTTTGAAAATATTTCATGTTTTGAAAGTGTTTGGTGTTTGTTTTAAAAGTGTTTGGTGTGTATTTGTTTTGAAAGTGAGCAAGCAACTAAGAACGTTTATACCTACTCAAAAGTATTTTGTTCATTTCTCTCCTTTCTTTTGATATTGGTATCTTACCATTGATTGGTAAGAAGCCTTATCTTTGGATGTAAAAGGGACAGCTATGGGTCGTTGTATAGTCATAGAAGGCAACATTGTAGGATACCTTAGCAATTTGTTGTAAGGGACTAAGATCGTTTACAAAGGCAACATTGAAGGGTCATCGAGGGACTACGATCTTGTATTCGAGGGTCATTGCTAAAGTATCCCACGTTCGAGGGACATGACTATTTTTTTAGGAAACAAATGGAGTTAACCTCAGGGGTGCATGTGTGAATAGTGTGTTTGATTTGCATGCATTTAATCTTTAATTAGGGTTATCTACTTGTTGATTTTATCTTCCCATACAAACCCTATTTACTAGCATTTACATTTGGAAGCGATAAATTACGGAAATGTAAATTCCTATGCTATTACATCATTAAGGGGACGAAGGTACAAATTTATGAATGTGGGGTTGCAAGAAAATAAATCCTAATTAACTATTACAACCATATTGAAATTCACAATACAAGAAAGAAAAAGGACTTGTTTAGAAAATGGTTTTTGTGTCTTAATGAATTAATAAAAAAAGAAAATATTTGTATGTATTTTTTATATTAATAAAAAAAGTATTAATATTAAAAATGATAAAAAAGGGAAATAATGAGAGATAGGATTAGCATGCCGCTGAAAGCAAAACAAAGGGGATTAGAAGTTCTGATGTCGGGCGCGCTGTGGTTTAGAAGGAGAGTCAGAAGTTCTGGATTGATACACTCTAAGGTCCTGCAAGAAACGTTAGAGGGAAAATACAGAAGTTCTTGGTTGCTGTGTGCTGAACTTGAGTGTTAGAACAGTGAGAAAGTCTTAGAAGTTATGTGTATTAAAACAGTGAAGAAACTCAGAAGTTCAGTATGTGCTAAGACAGTGAGTGAACATCAGAAGTTCAGTGTGTGAAAACAGTGAAGAGAACTTAGAAGTTCTGTGCTAGATTTCAACTCTTTCCTCATATTAATCAGCACATAAGCAATTTATTGAGTTCTTAACAAACAACAAATTATAATGATAAAAGCACAACAGTTTATAGAAGTTCTAATCCTAATTCTGAGCCTAGCCTTAATCAATAAGTTCCGATCCATAGTTTCTTCTGCTTATGCAATTATGTGGCCAGCATCAATACTATGATATTTACATATTTAAGGATGTTCTAAGTGAAAATATGCAAAGTCAGAAAGACTTACCTTGAATCTGAAGTGTGTGCTTAGAACTTGAGTTGCTGCCTTCAGATGTTCTGGAGTCGGCAAGAGCAACGGAAGAGAAAATGCCAAGTTCTTTGACTTAAAGGGAAGAACGAAGGTTTGGTTTTCTGTTTGGGAATTCTGGATTTTTACGAAGGTTTCACAGTTTTATTTTCTCTCCTTTGACAATTCTCTCTCTCTCTCCAAAAGCCAGCCCCTTGAAAGTGTGATGGAGCAACTTATTTATAGGTGAGTTTGTTGTGGTTTTGGGGGAAAAACAAATGGGATTTTTAAACCTTTTTGGCATACTGGATAAGCTGTTGGTTATAGGACTGAGCTGTAACAACGTTATAGGTTGTTTAAACGAGGTTTTGGGATTTGGTGATGTTCTGACCGAAGCGTTGAACATAGCCTTCATATGCTAGGGTGTTGCCTTGTTCTTGAAGCAAGTATGGTAGTTAGAAGCTTTTAGCCATGCCTAAGCTGGATTTGTAAGCATGAATTAAGGAAAAGTACCCTCAGAGGCAAAAGCAAAGCATGTGCCTAGCATAACCTTGTACAAAAGTTTGCTTTCCAAGGACAACAATGGTACTTCTTTCTCACACGTGGGGAAATACTTTGGATAAAAACTCAAAAGTGGTTGTGAGGATTAAATGATGATGAGATTTATCAAACCAGAAATCCTGCAATGTGAGATTATGCATCATAGCTTAATTCTGGGTCAGAAGTTCAACACCAGCGTAACTTAGAATAAACATCCAACTTCTGATCCTTGAATCCCTTTGCTTCAGCATGTTCTGAGCGAGTTCTCAGACTTTCCCAAAAGCTTGTAACACACTTTGTAAATCCTCTTTGAATTGCTCTTACAACTTATGATTGAGCCTACGTGAAAACTGGCCCAGAAGTTGTAGACAACTTCTGACTTGAAAATGCTCAGAAGCTCAGAAGCCATGCCTAAGCTTCAGAGACGTGCCTTTGAGTATGTATAACTTGAAATCCCAACATTTCTAAAAGAATTTTTGTTCTTCAATGCTTTAGATCTCATTGAAATCTATAACTTTTGAGTAAGAAGTTCTTCCAGAATCATTTTGCATCATGGTGATAATCTGATCAGAAGTTCTGAGCTTGTCATATTTCTTAAACACTTAGAAAAATTCTAAGTATTTAGAAATTTGAATTTTCCAAAGTAATTCTGACTTTTGAATATCTTTATGAAACAAATCTCACATTCCAACATGTCTTGATGAAATATGATTCTTGAAGCTTGATTTTGATCCAAAAGTCAAAGTTTGACTTTTCAATATGCAAATGACCATTTTGCCATTGTTAATAACTTTCTTGGAAAGTTTGTAATTCAAGGCTTGAAATTGGATGGAAGCAAACCTGATGGTCTAGGAGGATCCTTTGAGAAATGAGAGAGCCAACTGTGGGGTACAACAGTTGCCCCTGTTCAATCTTCTTACGCTTGAAGAGTTAGATTGGCGAATCTGCCATTTGTGACTTGAAGGTGGAAGATGATTGAACACTAGAGTGCCCAGAAATTTGCACTCGAAGATGAGATGGGAATGGGCTTATAGACGTCATTTGGAGGAATGATGGAGATCTGCCGGAGATGGGCTTGTAGATGCCATATGTGATGCGGTGGGAGAACTGACTTGAGGTTTTTGCGTTTGTGTTCGCAAATGTCGCGGTTAGCAAGAGTCGCCACCGACTTTTCTTTTATCCAAAAGGAAAGGTAAAAAAGCACAGGAAAGACCTTTGAGATGTTTTCTGGAGTTCGGGGGGTAGATTATGAAAAGGGAAGGTGATATCACCCTTTTCATCCATGGTTTCCATGGGCTCTTAGTTACTTGTTTAGATCACTTGCTTTGCTTTGTTTGAAGTGGTGTTTGATGTGGTTTTGAAAGTATTTTGTAAAAGATGCCACTCGTTTAGGAAATCTTTGTAATGATTCTCGTTAGTAAGAATGTATACAAAGATGTTTGTCTTTTGAAAATGTTTTCAATGTTTGTAAGATGTTTTTGAAATGTGTGTGTGTTTGTTTTTGAAAATAGAAAAGATTGTTTTGAAATAGAGAAAGTAACTTAGAAGCTATCTACCTACTCAAATGTATTTCTTGTGCATTTTTATTCCTTTGACATTGTTGACTTACCATTGATTTGGTAAGCAACCCTATCTTTGCATGTAAATGGGACGGGCGCGGGTCATCGTATAACCATGATTAGCAATGTTGCAAAGTATCTTAGCATTTTTTAGGGACTAAGATCATTTTACAAGGCAACTTTGATAGCGTCATCGAGGGACTATGATATTTTGATTTTGTTTGTTTTACCAAGATACTTTGCGTGTGTAACATGGCTATTTTTGTATAAGGCAACCAAGTAGAGAAACCTTAAGGGTGTTTTATGTGGAAGTGTGTTATTTGCATGCATTTTGTCTTTGATTAGGATTGTCTATTGTGTTGTTTTTGCCTTGCCATACATTTCCTATTTTACTAGCAAACATACGAAAATAATAAAAATGCAAAAAAAAAAAAAACCTACACTATTACAACCATATTGAATAGCATGAAATTATAAAGGCAAAAATAAACTAAAGGTAAGAAAAGGGAAGTTCTTTCGACTCAGGCAGGAATCCTTCGATTCTGCGTATTTGGCTTCCTTCGATTTGCCTTTCTGTCTCCTTCGACAGAGGGTTGGGGTCAGTAAGGTTCTGGATTTTCCATGGGTTCCTTGCTGACCCTCAAGTTGTGATTCGAATGGCTGGTGCAGCTAGCCAGTCGAAGGGTATAACAAACCTGTCTTAAGTTCTTTAAAAATTAAATATCCAAACATAACTACAGTCCATGGGTTAGCACAAAAAACAAAACAATAGGTCTCAAAATCCAAAGTAAAACTAATTAAGGTTGAGTTTTCAGTATATGGGCAGTCAGAATCGAATATTGAAACATGGTCCAGAAATATCTACATTTTCCTTTATTGGCATGTACACATGATGTTTAACTGAACGAGTTCCGGGTTTAGAGAAAACTTACCTCTTAAAGTACTTAGTCGAGAGAGTTGTAGGTGACCTTTTTTTAATGGTGGAGGGAACCTCACTGGGATCTTCCTGAAGCTAGTTCTGTTACTGTTTGGTTTGGGCAGTCACTGAATCTCAAGAGAGTATGTGATGGTGATGCGTGAATCGAAGGTTTCTTCAATCTAGGGGAAGTAAATCGAAAGGTACACCACTGAGGCTTTTTATGAAAGATCTTAGAGTTTTGAAGGTTTAAGAATATTGGAGAGTTTGAGAATGTTGGAGAGTTTGAGAATGTTGGAGAGTTTGAGAATGCTGGAGAGTTTTAGTGCTTGAGGATTTTTATGATTTTTCTCTCTAGCAAAAATCCGGACCCTTCCTTTGTCAATGGTTCCTCTATTTATAGAGAAAATGTTTGGGAGTTCAAACAAAGATGTGGCTTGGCTGAAACGTGAATCTTAAGTCATGTCAAATTTTCAAAGATCCCAAGGTGAAGTACTGAAGTTGTTGGTTAAAAGGGGCTGACTTCCCTGACTTATTGTGAAGTACAAACATGATTTTAGCAAAGCATGGGCTTTGGGACAGGATTTGTACTTAACAAGTTCACTTTCATGCAAAAAACTTATGGACAAAGGCTTAATCACCTGGACAATAGCTTAATCCAAAATGTAAGCAATTAATTATGGAGTGAGATACAAGAATTAAGGCTTCTAAAGTAAGATCACGTAGCAGGGTCCACAAATTTGATCAGTTGTCCTTTGCATTTTGTACATAGCACGCGCGCGTTTCTGTCTAGAGGAAGAAGATGAAGTTGGTTTTGGACTGGGCCTGTACAATCTTGCTTTTGGCACCCCCTCCACTTTTCTTTTTACACCCCCTTGGCCCATTTCTTGAATATTTGTCATTTTTGCATTTTTATTTTATTTTTGACTTTGATATTTTATTTTTAAACATGAAAAATGGTCAAAAAATATTTTTACACTTTTTTACATTTATTTGGCATTTATTTTTATTTTTACTAGTATAAAAATGTTTATATGCTTTTATATCATTTTGTTAAAAAAAAAAAATACAAATAATGCTTTTATTTTCATTTATTATTTTTATACACATTTGAAAATATTTTCTTGAAATATACACATTTTTGTAAATAAAATATTTTATTTTTATACACACTTAATATATTTAATACATATATATACATATATACTATATTTTATTAAATAATTAGAACAAAAAACACAAAATAATATATTTTTATTTTTATTAATATTTTATACTAAAAAATACCCTTTTTTTAATATACTTTATTTTTATACAAATTGATGTATTATTGTATGTAAATAACAAATAATACTATTTATTTAATAAATTAGGGTTTTTGCCCTAAGGACAACAACAATTAAAATTGACTTTTTATTTATTTACACTTCACACTAAAAATACTTTTTACATACATAAAAAATTCTTTTTGCATAATACATTTTATTCAATATTTATTTATTGTATTTATTTAAATATTGTACATTAAATTGTTATGCCTTACACATTCAATTTGGTTGTAATAATTTAATTTCTTGCAAATAATCCCCAATTCAAATTTGTACCCCCCTCCCTATATCATGATGTAATAGTGTAGAATTTAAATTCTCGCACCTTTAAATGCTTTCAATTATGCCATGATTAGACTTAGGGTTTGTATGCAAAATCAAATTAACAAATAGTTTGACCTAATCAAAGACAAAAAAATGCATGAAAAATCAAACACAATGCACACTTGCACCCCTAGGGTTTCAATCCACTTGTTGCCTTCAAAAATGGGCCATGATATGCATGTCAAGTACTTTGGCAAAACAAAAAACAAAAACAAAAGATCATAGTCCCTCGATGACGCTATCTGAGTTACCTAAACAAAATGATCAAGTCCCTCAAGAAAATTGCCAAAAATACTTGACACTATTGCTATCATGGTCTATACGATGACCAACGCCTGTCCCGTTTAACATCCTAACACAAGGTTGTTCACCAAACACAATGGTGAAACAACACTGTTAAAAGGGTTAAAAACATAAGAAAGATCTTTGAGTAAAATAGGGTAGACAACTCTTAGTTACTTGATCAAAACTTGCAAAAACATCCTTGCTATCTTCAAAATACACTTCACAACAAATTTCAAAACCCTACTTTCAAACATTGGAAACTTTTCAAAAGACAAAAACACCTTTGTATACATTAAAATAAGAATCATTACAAAGGTTGCCACAACGATGGCCTCTTTTTAAAACATCTTTCAAAACCACACACAAAGCACCATTTCAAACAATTGAAGAGCACCATTTCAAACAATTAAAAAGCTAAGCAAGTAACTAAGAGCCCATGGATAACCATGGATAGAAAGGGTGTTAATACCTTCCCTTTCTATAATCTACTCCCCGAACCCAAGAAAACATCTCAAAGGTCTTTCCTGTGCTTTTTGACCTTTCCTTAGGATAAAATAAAAAGTCGATGGCGACTCTTACTAAACCGAAACATTTGCGAACACAAAACGCAAAATCCCAAGTCAGTTCTCCCACCGTATCATAGAACTGGCGACTCTGCTGGGGAAATATTTTAAAAGTGGAGTAACCTTAGGGCTTAGATCACCCTTTGCATGATTATTGTTTGCTTTGATTGCTTTACATTTGGTTCTCTTGTTTGGGCTTGAAATCCTCCATCCGAATTTGGGGAAACATTCATAGGTAAATAGCAATACGTTGTGGAAACTGTGCGGGGTATACCGACATGGTTGAAGCAATAACTATATTAGTGCGACATATTTGTAAGTACTGGTAGCCTTTGAGTCAATCAAAGAGAATACGGGGCCGCTGAGTGATGTCATAAAGTACTAATGAACTCTTAGAACCTTACTTGACCATCTTGGCCTTCTATTAGGGGTAGTGATATGACCGGCTTTGGTGCAGTCCGAAGTTGGTAGATACTCGATGCTACACTCATTGAGGGTTGTTTTCTTGGAATATTTTGGTCGCTAGTTAAGTGGCTAAACCAAAACAATGAACATAGAAAACAATCCAGTGATATTGAGCTCCTTAGAACCCGGTTACTATTTATAGGACAGGTTTGAGCCAACTAAACTCAAGAGGGTATTTACCTATGAAACCTCATGCAAGCCTGAAACTAGGGTTTTTGTGTGACTTGTGTGTACATTTGCTTGTGCATACATCATGAACATCATAAAGCATCATATGCATCCACTAACCATTTCAAGGGTTTGGATCTTCATCTTTGTTCTTGTTTTGTAGGTCATGGTATCTCTTCGCAGGAAAACAATTCAAGTCAACCTTATGAGAATCCCTACTCAACTCAAGGAGCTCACATCCAGGATCCCAGAGAATTCTCTCTTCAGTGAAAGACATGGTATACTTCTCAGCTTGGTCAACTCCAACATTGAAGAAGACATCGTGAAAGTTCTCTTCCAGTTCTTTGACCCCCTACACCACTGTTTCACATTCACTGATTATCAACTAGTACCCACTTTGGAGGAATTTTCTCAACTCATGAGAATTCCTATTCTTCATCAACTACCCTACAACGGTACGAAAAAGAACCAAAGCCTGAAGATGTTGCTCAAGCATTACACTTGCAACCATCGGACATCAAGGGGCATTGGGAAACCAGAAGTGGTGTCAAGGGATTCTTGGCAAAGTTTCTGTTTGAGAAGGCATAAGACTGCTGGAATTCTCTAGATCTACAAGCCTTTGAAGAGATTGTGGCACTCCTTATCTATGGGTTGGTCCTGTTCCCAAACCCTGATCAGCTTATAGATGTGAATGTTGTCAAGATTTTCATATCTCAGAATCCTGTGCCTACACTGCTCGGGGACATCCTACCCTCATTTTACACACGAACAATGAGGAAAAGAGGTGTTCTCATGTGCTGTACCCCTCTCCTAGAAAGGTGGTTTATTTATCACCTTCCACAATCAGTTTTGAAGAATGAGAAGGGTTTAAGGTGGTCACAACGGTTGATGACCCTCACACATTCTGATGTACATTGGTGTTCTCGGTCCAGAGAAAATGTCATCATCATTGATCATTGTGGGGAATTCCCTAATGTCCCACTACTTGGCATTAGGGGAGGCATTACCTATAATCCTTGTTTAGCTCTAAGACAGTTTGGATACGCTCGGAGGGATGGTCCTCATGACATGCTGATTCCTGACCTAGTTTTTGACTTCGACAACGATGCGCAAGGACTTCGACAAAGATTCATCAGAGCTTGGAGGATTCCTAAAAAAGTGGATAGTAAGACACTAGGGCACAATAATTTCGTCCCCCTTGAGCCTTATCTCAAGTGGGTACGAACCCGCGCCCAGAATCTTATGATACCATATCCTCACATTCTCCCCTTGATCAAAGAGCATGTTATGGAAGGAGAGGTTCCATACACCATCCTACATCCTGACATGCCAACATCATGGGAAGAAATGCAAAAGAGTTGGATCCAACTCAAAGAAGAACATAATACTTTTGAAGCCAGCTTCTATGCCAGTGAGAAGAAGGTTTTGGAGCTTACCCGCCGACTTCATGAGGAGGAAACTCTCAACACTTACATCGCACCAAAGAGGATGCGCAATGTCTTTTTACATTAAGAATTTTGTAATATTTTTCCCATGGGGCACTTATGTACTAACAATTTCTTCTTAATATGACGTGTGTTCCTTTTTGTTTGCAACAAATTTGAATTTATGAATCCTTGAATGCATTACATGAATAACATAGCATTCATCATATGCATAAACAGGTCTTCACACCAGGTTTCCTTATCTTTCTGCTGTTTATTTCAGCAAGATGGATTTGGAGCAGACGGTTAAGGATCTGCAAGCACAGAATTCTCAATTCCAGCAACTCCTCATGACCTTAGCAAAGGGTCAAGAGGACCTCAAAGCCCTGTTGGAGAAGAATAAAGAGAAAAAGAAGAAGAGGCCCAGAGTAGCCACTTTTGGAAGAAGGTTTGAAAGCAACGCTAGAAAAGTTCTTGAGTTCCCCTCAACGTATGATGAAGGTGCTGGTAAAGGAAAAGGGGTTACGATACCTTCTGAATCTGAAGTTGAAGAAGAGGAAGAGGAAGAAGACGAAGATTACTCCGAACAACAATATCCCCCGGCGGATGATAAATATAAAAATATTGAGGATAGATTGGCAGCCATGGAGTTGCAGAGGGTACCTGGTTTAGATTTTGAAGAACTAGGGTTGGTCGCTGGGATCGTCATCCCTCCCAAATTCAAAGTACCAACATTTGCTAAGTATGACGGCCTGTCCTGCCCAAAAATGCATCTGAGATCGTATGTCAGGAGGATCCAACCCCACTCATCTGATAAAGACCTCTGGGTACACTTTTTTCCAAGACAGTTTGTCAGGCACGCAATTGGACTGGTTCTATCAACTCGAGAGATCAGAGGTTCACAATTGGGAAGACTTAGCTGCTGCATTTTACCGTCAATACCAATACAATGCTGATTTGGCGCCCACTCGTACCCAGTTACAAATTATGGGGATGACTTCCAATGAAGGATTTAAAGAGTATGCCCAGAAGTGGCGTGATCTGGCTGGAAGGGTGCAACCACCGTTATCGGACAGAGAATTAGTTGACATGTTTTTGGGGACCCTGTCTGGCCCTTTTTTCAATCATTTGATTGGGAGTTCTTCTGCAGGATTTATTGAACTAATTTTGACCGGCGAAAGGGTCGAGGCCGGTATTAAAAGTGGTAAGATTCAGAAGGATGCCTCTGCGTCCACCGCTGTTAAGAAAACCTTCCCAGCAAAGAAGGAAGCCTCTGCTGTGTATTCTTAGAAAAGTCAAGGAAGAACCGAGCGCCAGCCGACTGTAGGGGCTGTGATGATTCAAAACTCTTCAAATGATCAACCTTGCAGCAATCAATCAAGACCTAATCAACAACGGGTAGAAAGGCCACAACGGCAGTTCACCCGAATCAACATGACGCCAGTGCAAGTACTCCCTCATTTGTTAAAGTTGAATCTTGCCAGTTTGAAGGAAGCGCCAAAGAACCCTAACACCTCCTCTCCATACTACCATTCCAATGCTAAGTGTGCTTACCACTCTGACGGTGCTGGGCATGATACTAATAATTGTTGGGCGCTTAAGAATAAAATCAAAGACCTGATTGATGCCAAGGAGGTAGAATTCGATGCGCCCGAAAAGCCAAATGTGATTTCTGCCCCAATGCCCAAGCACGGTAATAATGTTCATGCTGTTATGGAGGACCTTCATGTTACTGATGTTGCTGACCTTTTGACTCCATTACTTGTGATTAAAGAGAATTTGATGAGAGTCGGGATCTTTCCTGGTTGTGGAAAAGACTACTATTTTTGTTTGAACATACGAGGTGATTGCCCAATATTGAAGTCAGGTGTCCAACGCCTGATGGATACCCAAGAGATACTCTTCCAAAAGACCCCTGTTGATACTCCTGTTACTCCTACTATTTTTGCTACTCCAACCAACGATATTGCAATCATAACCATTTCCGACAATCCTCCCAAGGCTTGCAAAAGGCCTGTTAGGATTACGCCCGACCCTAAATTTATACCATTAAAAATCACCATGCCGGGGCCCGTCCTGTATCAATCTAGCAAGACGATACCATGGAACTATGTAGGAGAAATCTTCTATCATGGCGTCAAGAAGATTGAAGTAGTCCAAGAGAATTCTGAAGAGGAAGTCCCTGATATAGGGAACATCGCGGGAACAAGCAAGATAACCCGCAGCTGCCAGATCTTTTCTCTGGAGATTGCTCCCCCTCAAGCAGTTTTCGGACCCTCGAAAGCTTCTGCACCTGTTAAGTCATATGTGCGAGACCCGATAATTGAAGAATTGGATACTCCTGAAGTAAGACCATCTGCTGATAATACCGATAAGGGTAAGGGGATACTGGAAGGGCCTGTCAGGACGAAGGCTCATGCTGTGGTTATCCCCGAAACCACTCAGAAAGAAATGGATGAAATCTTGAAAATAATCAGAAAGAGTGACTACAACGTCGTGAAACAGTTAGGGCAGACCCCTTCTAAAATTTCAATGTTAGCTCTTCTACTTTGCTCTGAGGCCCATGCTAAGGCATTAATAAAATTTCTAAAGGCGGCACATGTACCCCAAGAGACTTCGGCTGACCAGTTTCAGGAGTGTGTGGCCAGTCTTACTGCTGATAATGGCCTTGGCTTTTCCGATGCTGACTTGACTCCCAAAGGAAGGAAACACAACAACATGCTACATGTCTCAGTTGAATGCAGGGGAACCACCCTCGCCCATGTCTTAGTTGATACTGGTTCTTCTTTGAATATGTTGCCGAAGAAAGCCCTGGACCGTTTGGACTGCGAAGGGTTGACCCTCAAACCTAGTAACATCGTTGTTAGGGCCTTTGATGGGTCCAAAAGAATGGTTCATGGAGAGGTTGATATTCCTATCAAAGTAGGCACAAAAGTTTTAAACTCCAGCTTTTATGTGATGGACATCTGTCCGTCATATTCATGTCTGTTAGGAAGACCGTGGATCCATTATGTCGGGGCAGTTACCTCCTCTTTGCACCAAATGCTGAAATATCCTATTAAGGGTAAGATTATAACAGTGCACGGCGAGGAAGAGTACATGATAAGTCATCTCAATTCCTTCCTCTATGTAGAGTTGGATGGCGAGTTCATCGAAACGCCTTTCCAACATTTTGAGGAAGTTTCTCCTGAGGTAGCAGTTGCGAAGACAATGGTTGAGGTACCTATCATTCCCAAGCATGTGCCTAGGATGGCATCTCTCAAGGACGCAGAGGCGGTGATCAAAGAGGGGAAGAGTACAACATGAGGGAAATTGCCTGATTTTCCCCATAAGACAGACAAATTTGGACTAGGGTTTACAGCTGCAGGACAAAAAGCTATGCGTCGTTCCAAGACTGGAAGGCCACCAGTAAGGATCACTCACCATGAAGTTAATGCTGTTGAAGATGAAGATGAAGAGGACCACTTTGAAGATTGGATCTTTCCAACCGTCGAAGGGGGTTTGAGCAACTGGGAAGCAAAGGATTTTATTCCCATCACCTTTATCAACCAGTAATTTTATCTTTGAATAATTTCCTATTTTCGGTCTGTAATAACTAAAGCAATTTGTACACTATATTCACCTCATGCCTTGCCCGGGGCATGTAGGTCCATTTGTAAGGACTTGATTTTCTTCATTATCATATGCCATGTTTTAATGAATCATTGGACGTTTTTCATCTATAAACTGTTGTGTTCATTTTCTTTCCTTTTGCATTTTATTTTGTTTAAGGATGGCTATCCCTTACACACACCCACACTCACAAATGCAGGTACCCATCCACTCCGGATTCCATGGGTGACTATTCTGTTTCAGCCTTCGATAACTCTAATGACTTGGTCAATCATCCTGAGTCTGAAGTTGACGAAGATTGTGAAGTGCCGGGAGAGTTAGCCAGACTTCTACAACAAGAAGAGAGGGCTATTATGCCTCATGAAGAGTTGCTAGAAACCATCAACTTGGGGACGGAGGAAGACGGGAAATAAGTAAAAGTGGGTGCCAACCTGGAACCAAGTGTCAAGGAGCATTTAGTGCTGTTGTTAAACGAATATGTTGAAATCTTTGCCTGGTCTTACAAAGACATGCCAGGGTTAGACACAGATATCGTGGTTCACCGTCTCCCTACAAGAGAAGATTTTCCACCGATTAAGCAAAAGGTCCTCCGAATGAGGCCTGACATGTCTGAGAAGATCAAAGCTGAGGTAATGAAGCAATTCAACATTGGATTTCTGGCTGTTACTTCCTATCCACAATGGGTTGCTAACATTGTGCCCGTGCCTAAGAAGGACGACAAAGTCAGAATGTGTGTGGACTATCGGGATTTAAACAGGGCTAGCCCTAAAGACGATTTTCCACTGCCACATATTGATATCTTGGTTGACAACACAGCTCAACACAAAGTATTTTCTTTCATGGACGGATTCTCGGGCTATAACCAGATCAAAATGGCACCCGAGGACATGGAGAAAACTACTTTTGTCACGCAATGGGGTACCTTCTGCTACAAAGTGGTGCCATTCGGACTGAAGAATGCAGGGGAAACCTATCAACGCGCCATGGTAGCTTTGTTTCATGATATGATACATCATGAGATCGAAGTTTACGTAGACGATATGATAGCTCGATCACAGACAGAAGAAGAACACCTTGATCATTTGCAAAAGCTGTTTTCCAGGTTGAAGGAGTATAAGCTCAGACTGAACCCAAGCAAGTGCACTTTTGGAGTTAGGTCTGGTAAACTTCTGGGATTTATTGTCAGCAACAAAGGCATTGAGGTTGATCCAGCTAAAGTGAAGGCTATACAAGAAATGCCTGCCCCCCACACTGAAAAGGAGGTTAGAGGATTCTTGGGACGCTTAAACTATATTGCGAGGTTCATCTCTCAACTAACATCTACCTGTGAGCCAATTTTCAAACTATTGAAGAAAGATCAGGTAGTTGAATGGAACAATGATTGTCAAGTTGCTTTTGATAAGATCAAGGAGTATTTACTGGAACCTCCTATTCTGATGCCACCCGTCGAAGGAAGGCCGTTAATCATGTATCTGACTGTTTTGGATAACTCAATGGGGTGCGTATTGGGCCAACATGACGAGTCTGGCCGAAAAGAGCATGCCATTTATTACCTTAGCAAAAATTTTACAGACTGTGAGACTCGCTACTCACTGCTCGAGAAAACTTTCTGCGCTTTGGTATGGGCTGCTCGCCGGTTAAGGCAGTATATGTTGACTCATACCACTATGCTGATTTCCAAAATGGATCCGATCAAGTATATCTTCGAGAAACCTGCTTTATCTGGAAGAATCGCTAGATGGAAAATGATCCTGACTGAGTATGATATCCAGTATACTACCCAAAAAGCTATAAAGGGGAGTGTGTTGGCTGACCAGCTAGCTCATCAAGCCGTCAAAGATTACCAATCTATGAGATTCGACTTCCCTGACGAGGACATCATGACATTAGACAACATTGAAGGTAACAGACCGTATGACGAACCTGAACAAGGATCCCGATGGACCCTGTACTTTGATGGTGCTTCAAATGCACTTGGCAACGGTATCAGTGCGGTACTCATTTCTCCGGAAGGTTGCCATAAACCCTTCACTGCCCGACTTTGCTTCAGCTGTACCAATAACATGGCTGAATATGAAGCTTGCATCTTTGGTCTCAAGGCTGCTATAGACTTGGGAATCAAATCTTTGGTCGTATTTGGGGACTCGGCTTTGGTTATCAGTCAAGTCAAAGAAGAGTGGGACACCAAACATCCTAATCTTATCCCATACAAGGAACATGTCTTGGCGTTGTTGCCTCATTTCGAGCAGATTACCTTCGAGCACTTCCCGCGAGAAGAAAATCAGTTAGCCGATGCTCTGGCCATAATGTCTTCCATGTTTAAACTCAACTGGGATAACAAGGCTGCCCAAATTACCATCGAGCGAATGGACGAACTTGCGCACTGTCATGAGATTAACACCAAAGAAGTAGTGGAACAACCATGGTTTCACGAAATCAAAAGGTATCTCCAGACTAGAGAATACCCTGAAGGAGCTTCCGTCAATGACAAAAAGTTCTTAAGGAGATTTGCTGCCAAGTTCTTCCTAAGCAATGGCATCCTTTATAAGCGCAGCCATGATTGTGTTCTACTTCGCTGTGTGGACAAGGTTGAAGTAAAGTTAATCATGACCGAGATACTTAGTGGCACATTTGGCACCCACTTAAGCGGACATACGATGGCTAAGAAGATTCTAAGGGCAGGCTACTACTGGTCTACCATGGAAGCTGATTGTCATCAACATTCCCGTACCTACCACAAATGCCAAGTCTATGCCGACAAGGTACATATTCCTCCTGTTCCTCTCAACGTTCTGATAGCTCCTTGGCCATTCGCAATGTGGGGCATTGACATGATTGGAGAGATCAAGCCCACGGTATCCAATGGACATCGTTTCATCCTGGTGGCTATTGATTACTTCACCAAATGGGTCGAGGCAACTTCCTATGCTTAAGTTACAAAGAATGTGGTTGCCCGCTTCATCAAGCAGAACCTCATATGCCGGTATGGTGTCCCCGACAGGATCATCACAGACAACGGTACAAATTTGAACAATACCATGATCACTACTCTATGCGAACAGTTTAAGATTTATCATCACAATTCATCTCCCTATCGGCCGAAGATGAACGATGTTGTTAAAGCCGCGAACAAAAACATCAAGAAGATCATCCAAACGATGACAGTCACCTACAAGGACTGGTATGAGATGTTACTGTTTTCTCTGCATGGATATCGTACCACGACACGTACTTCAACAGGGGAAACCCCATTTTCTTTGGTGTATGGCATGGAAGTTGTTCTACCCATGGAAGTTCAGATTCCTTCCTTGAGGATTATGAAGGATGCCAGTTTGAGTGAAGGCGATTGGATTCAGACCCGGCTTGATCAACTTAACTTGATCGACGAGAAGCGACTTACTGTTGTTTGTCATGGTCAGACGTATAAAAAACGGATGATCAAGGCTTTCAACAAGAAAGTCAGACGTCAGGTATATCAAGTCGGAGATCTTGTAATCAAGCGGATCATCTTACCGCAAAGTGACCCTAGGGGCAAGTGGACTCCTACTTATGAAGGACCATTTGTAATCAAGAGCATCTTTTCTGGTGGGGCAATGATTCTAACCACCATGGACGGCGATGACTTTCCGCACCCTGCGAACGCAGACATAGTCAAAAGATACTACGCATAAAACGACCCAACAAGTTGAAAACCCGAAAGGGCGACTTGGGAAAAAATGGGTATCCCGGTGAATCGAAAACCCGAAAGGGCGGTTCAGGAAAAAATTAGGGATAAAACAAAAAATCTGTACACCTGGTAAGTTGAAAACCCGAAAGGGCGACTTGAGCAAAAAAGGGTTTCCCGGTGGATCGAAAACCCGAAAGGGCGGTCCAGGAAAAAGTTAGGGAATCAAAGTGTATGACTATGTCTCGTCGGATCACTTTAAGAACAATCTCTTCACTGACAAAGCTCCAAGTTACGGATCAATCCAATCACCGGCAGACGAAGCAGCGAATGGACAAGATACTCAAAGTTGTGAAGGCTATAGCAGAATGAGAATCCCATGGAATTATTACACATAGCCATCTTTCTTTTGTATAAATTTTTTCTCAATATTTACGACAACATTCTCTTACTAGGATGTTTGTCTCCTTTGTACAAAGATACTTATGAAAGTTAATACAAAGATACTACAAAGTGCAGAAATTTGCTTGCCTTTCTTTTCTTTTTACACTTATGTTTTATTTGAAAACGTCCAATGTTTTGTTGAATAGGCATATGAATTTGAATATAATCACTGCTTACAAATAAAACGAAATTGAGAAAGGATAGTTACTGATAGGTTGAAGGTGTAGGAAGATATCTTTGTGCTGTTCCAGAAAGGAAATGCCCTGCAGTACTTTGTTCAGATCCTCAACAAAGTTAAAACCTTGGAGTACAAGTCCCCAGTGGAGTTAAGCTTCAAGATTCCCAGCAGAGCCAGAATATTCTAAACCTTCTTCCCCAGCAAAGTCAAAATTCCAAACTACCAACCCCCGATGGGAATTGCTCTACTTCCCCCAATCTCCCCGGCAGGCTATCTTAAAAGTCTGAGAACCAAGAAAATAACAGTTAACTTATTGGCTTATCCCCAACTAGGATGATTCCCCAGTAGTTTGGAATACCACCCAAAGCTTCTGATTTCACCGGCCGAGCAAACATTCTCCCCACAGAGTTATCTCCCAGCAAGATCGAAGATTCTCGGTCTCATTTCTCCAAAGCAGAAGCCTCCCAGGTTCTAAGTCCCCAGTAGATATTTCCAGAGTTTTCCTTATTTCCCAGGAAAGTCATGAAGGATCCTCATTCCCTGCAGAAGTTGTCAAAGGCTTTGTTAATCCCCACAAGTCGCCGAGGATTTTCAATCTCCAGCACTGGTCTCAGGATTCCTCATTTCTCAAACAATCAGAGATTCTTTAATCCCCAAGCAGTCGGCAAGGATTTCTCATCTTCAGCAATCAAAGATTTTTGAATCCTTAGCATTGGTCAAAGATTCACTTTCCCCGACAGCAGTCAAGGATTTCATTAGTCATCAAGGATTTATTATCCTCAGCAAGACAGCTACTCAACTTACATGCATAACCATTACATTCATATATCATGAACATTGATGAAACACATTTCATTGCATCATACATATCATGCAACATAACTTTGTATTTTAGCTAACATTTTACCCTTTTTCATGATAAGATTAAAAGGCTATCATTAACAAGTGTTCAGATACAGTATGGATACACCCCATACACGACGGTCATTCTATTACTCATTCAGAACTCCAAGTCAAAATACAGTGCGGATACACCCCAGACACGGCGGTCATTCTACTACTCATCCAGACTTCAGCAATCTGATACAGACTAGATACGCTCCAGATACGGCAGCCATTCTATCTCTCATTCAGATTCAACTACAAGTTCAGATACGCTCCAAACATGGATGCCATTCTGGCCCTTTACACCAGCAGTTTGATTCTCTCCAGTGCAGTCGCCACGGAAATCATCCCATCACTTATTCAGATCCCAGTTACAGTTCCAGATACACTCCAGACACAGAAGTCATTCTGATACTCATACAGATCTCAACTTCAGAAACAATACAGATACACTCCAGACACGACAGTCATTCTAATATTCATTCAAAGTTCAAATACGGTTACAGCTCAGATACGCTTCAGACACGAATCCCATTCTTTTGCTCATACAGACTCAGTCTCCAAATACAGTTCAAATGCATTCCAAACACGGATACCATTTTGATGCTCATTCTTCTAACCTACAACATTGCAATTCAACAAACATTCATGGATGGCATCTGTTGTACCCCAAAATTTCCCCTCCCATATTCCTCAAGATTTGTCAAGAATCATCTTCAAATGGTTCAAGATTTGCTCAAGAGGTAGACATTCAAATCACCTCCTAAGACAACTGAAATTAGGGTTTTGGTTCTTTCAAGGAAGTTGGGGTTTTCAATGGTCCAATCAAGTCCCATAGGCCTATATACATTCTCAAGCACCTACATTCCAAGTTTCAAGACTCACAATGCCAATTTGCACAGTCAAAAGCCTCATTTGATCTACAGTCAACTACAAGGGCAAAATGGTCATTTCACAGTCAAAAGTCAGAATTTTTGGTCAACATCTTATTTTGAGTCCACAATCATCATTTTATCAAGTCTTGATCATGATTCCACAAGAATGGCTCAAATATCATCAAGATGCAAAAAGTTACTATTTTTGGACAGTAGAAAAGTCAACTGTATCTTGACCAGGGCATAACTTTTTCATGGTTTGTCAGAAAAATCCCATCCAATTCTCATTTTTAAGGGGATGACATTTCCTGCAATCCATCTTCACACTCCAAGTCCAAGAAATGATCTCACAAAAAGTTATCAATTTCTACATTATAGGTCAAATTCAAAAGTCAACAAAAATGCACTTTAAGTCAAAGGCCATAACTTGAGATTTGTAAATACAAATGACATGGGACCAAAGGGATTGGTTAGAGGACTTCAAGACCTTTCCAAAATGTCCAAGAACATGTTCATATGATCCAAATTGAGCAAGATATGCATTGGAGAAGTTGGGAAATTTTTAGGAATTTGCAAAAGTCAACTTTGCTCAAAACACCTCATTTTTGCTAATGGGCCTCAAATCTCTTCTTGAAACATCATCCATGGCCTATGCACGACCCATCAAGATTAATTGAATTTATTTTCTTATTTTTTATTGATTAATTGGATTTTTAATTAATATTAATTCATTTAATCAATTAAAATTGTAGGAAAATACAAGATTTGGTTTTTAAATCTTTTTGTGAAGCAAATATCACCTAAAAAGGCTGGCAATTTTGTGCACCAAGTCAAAGATACAAAAAATCCAAAATTGGCAACCTTTTCCAATCATCAAGATTCAAAAATATTTGATTTTCAATCAAGGATTAAATCACCATTGCACATGGATTTTTGCCAAGATTTTGACCTAATTCCATTCCTCTATATATATGCAAGAAAACCCTGATCAATACACATGAGAGAAGCTGCAGAAAAGCCATAGCATATTAAAAATTTTCCAAGAAAACTCAAAATTGACTTTGGCATTCTAGAACGATTCAAAGGTTTTTATTGATTCTAATCCACTGCAGGAGGTTCCCAGAACGTGTGGCAATCAAATTCTGGCCTTAAAGCTCAAAGAATAACCATATACTGAGTCACGGTTTACAGCTTTTATTCACAACCGTATATCGTGATTCATGCATCTTTAATATGTTTTCATGATTGTTTTGTGTTGCTAGGGAATGTACGAAGCTAATGGTGTGGTTTAATTGAACTGAAACGCTATAAATAAAAAGTTGCCATGATCAATTTCTAGGGTTCTTAAGCTCTAGAATTGGGGCTTTCTAAACCCAGAAAAATTAAGACTCATAAGACCCATGACTGAATTCGTTAGGTCAAGACGAATAAGACTGAACCCTCGCGAAATATTTATGTGAACCACAGTGCTAATCGCTATTTTTCCTCATAGCATATTGTGGGGGTTAAAAACCCCCGCTATCTAATGTTGTTGTTACAGGTACAATGAGGAAGACGATGATGTGTTAACACTCCATTGGCCGGTTTGAAAAATATGCGCGTTTTGTTTTGTTTTCAGCATAGGGTTTATTTTTCATATTTAATATTCTCTCTATCCTAATAACAATTAAAGCAGGTGGTTGGAGTGGTTAAGGCATTGGCTTGGAAACGTTGGGACCTGGGTTCGAATCCCAGGTCCCCCAAAATTCTTGTTATTATTTTCTTTCACATCATCACATGCAGGTTTCAAAAAGTGTTCCACCATGTGCTTCACTTCTCATCACGCCATGTGTCTCTAAGCTCAAATTTTGTGGCCAAAGATTAAGGACTATGGTACTCCCAGTCAACACGCGCCATGGAGAAGCAGGAAAGTCAAACAGGCTTACAGCTTAATGGGCCTGAAAATTGCTTTCTCACCTCCTAACCTGGCCCATCACCCCCTGGTTTCATTATTTCTTTTCTTCTTTTATATTTTTTTCTTTTAATTATTTTACTATTAATTATTATTATTATTATTTAATTAACCAAATTAATTTTTCATAATAAATTCAGAAAATAATATTTTTATTATTATTATTATTTATTAATTTCACCCTTTATTATTTTTGTAAATAAATACTAACAAATTAATTTAGTCTTTTTTTAATTAGGTTAATTTCAATATTTTTTGCAATAAATAAAATAAATTAGAATTAGGGTTTTCACTACCTTTTGACTATTTCTTTTTATTTCATTAAAACATAAAAAACCCAAAAATATTTCTTTTATTAATTAATTAGTTTTAGGTTTAATTTAATTAATTGCAAAATAATAACAAACTTCCTCCTTTCTCAAATAAGGGTCAAAACCCTAAGGACTTTTCCAATTCAATTTCTCTCGCGCGCATATTAATTTTGATCCATATTTATGTAATTGCTCCGAGGATGTAATAGCTTTAATTAGGAATTTTTATCGCTTTCTTTATTTTTCCGCAATTTACTTTCTAAGGGTTTGTTTTTGGCGATGTAAATACTCGACGCCTTGTAATAGCGTAGATTTACTTTCCGCAAACATTTAACTGCTAGATGTATGTTAATTAGGCTATGCATGACAAGACTTGTATCTGAAATTAAAATTAACTCGTAGCTCACCATAACATGTACAAAGATAACTTAATTGAAACCTGACACACTCGCACATGCCACTCCTAGGGTACGCCTCACTTGGTTGCCTAGACGTGGTCATTGAGTATAGGGTGTTTTAGAGGTCGCCCTCTTGTCTAAAGATCCAAGTTGCCTCGAAACGGTTGTGTGATCGGTGGAAATAGAACTGACTGTTTTGGAATGCTGGTTCGCGAAATGTCGCGGTAAGCAAGAGTCGCCATCGTCTTTTATTTTCTCCAACAAGGAAAGGACAAAAGCACAGCAAAATTCCTTTTCGAGATGTTTCTCGGTTTGGGAGGTAGATTATAGAAAGGGAAGGTGTTAGCACCCTTTCTATCCGTGGTTATCCACAGGCTCTTAGGTACTTGCTCACTATGTTTTCAAAAATGTTTTGCTTTTCTTGTGTTTGTGGGTTTTGAAAAAGTTTGTTTGAAAACTTCAATTTAACTCTTGTATTTGTCCTCAAGAGTGTATGAAGTGTTGTTTGAAAACTTTGTTTGAAAAGTGTAAGTGCGAAAAGTTGTTTTTGTTTTGAAAGAGCAAGTACCTGAGAACCTCTACCTACTCAAAAGAAATTAAGCTGTGTAAATGTCCTTTAGACAATACTATCCCACTATTGAGAAGTAGGTAGCATCGTCGTTGGAGTTTCGGGTCAATTCGATTATAGGGACATGTGGTCGCCAAAGCAATAGTAGGACGCCTTAGCGGTAACCCTAATGTCTTAGATCGTTTTTATCCGAGGCAACCGTTCCGAGGCAACTTGGATCTTTAGACATGAGGGCGACCTCTAAAACACCCTATACTCAATGACCACGTCGAGGCAACCAAGTGAGGCGTACCCTAGGAGTGGCATGTGCGAGTGTGTCAGGATTCAGTTAAGTTATCTTTGCACATGTTATGGTGAGCTACGGGTTGATTTTAATTTCAGAGATAAGTCTTGTCATGCCTGGCCTAATTAACATACATCTAGTAGTTAATAGTTGCGGAAAGTAAATCTACGCTATTACAAGGCGTCGGGTATTTACATCGCCAAAAACAACCCTTGAAAAGTAAATTGCGGAAAATTAAAGGAAAGCGATAAAAAGTCCTAATTAAGGCTATTACATCCTCGGAGCAATTACACAAATATGGATCAAAAATTAATAAAACAAACATACGCGAGAAAAATTGAATCGGAGAAGTCCTTAGGGTTTTGACCCTTTTTGAGAAAGAAAGAAATTTTATGTTATTTTGCATTTAATTAAACCTAAAACTAATTAATTAGTAAAAAGAAATATTTTGGTTTTTTAATGTTTTAATGAAAATAAATAAAAATAGTCAAAAGTTAGTAAAAACACTAATTCTAATTTACTTTATTTATTGCACAAAATATTGAAATTAACCTAATTAAAAAAAAGACTAAATTAATTTGTTAGTATTTATTTACAAAAATAATAAAGGGTGAAATAAATAAATAATAATAATAATAAAAATATTACATTTTTAGTTTTCTGAATTTTATAATGAAAATAATTAATTATGTTAATTAAATAATAATAATAATAATAATTAATAGTAAAATAATTAAATGGAAAAAATATATAAAGAGAAAAAAGAAGAACCCAGGGGGGTGTTGGCCCATTTAGGAGGTAAGTTTGGAAATTGGTGGCCCAATATCAATTCCAGTCCATTGAATTTCCTGATTCTCCATGGCGCGTGTTGACTGGGAGTAGGATGATCCTCCCATCTGGGCCCTTGGATCTGTGCCTGACGCCACATAGCGCGTTAATGATTGAGATGCATGGTGGATACCCTTTTTGAAAGCTGCACAAGAACATGTTAAGAAAAATAATATAAGCGTTTTGGGTGGACCTGGGACTCGAACCCAGGTCCCAAGGGATAATCTTTCAATGCTTTGGCCAACTGAGTTGTACTACGCGTTTGTTAATAGAATGGAGAGAGAATATTATATATGGAAAATAAGCAATATGCTGAAAACAAAACAAAAATGCGCGTATTTTTAAATTGTCCACTCAGAGGCTAACACCTCATCATCTTCCTCGTGCGTTCCTGCAAAACAAACATTAGATAGAGGGGGTTTTTAACCCCCACAAACTACAGTGGCGAAAAATAGCGAATAGAACTGTGGTTTATATAAATGTTTCGCGAGGGTTTGGTCTTGTTCATCTGGTTCTCAGGATTCCAACCATGTGCCTTAGTTGTCTCAATTTTTCCTGGTTTAGGAATCCCCAATTTCAAAGCTTAGAACCCTAGAAATCGTCCATGGCATCTTTGGATTTAGGGAGTTTCAGTTCAATTAACTTATACCATTAGCTTCATATGGTCCCTATCAATACAAATCAAACACAAAAGCATGTTAAATATGCATGAATTAATCTGTACGATTATGAAAATAAATGGCAAACCGTGGTTCTGTGCGTGATGATTCCTTGAGTTATGAAGCTTGAATATGATTGCCACACGTTCCTGGGAACTCCTGCAATGTGTTAGAATCAACAAATTGCCTTGAATTGGCCTGGAATGTGAAAATCAGTTTTGAGTTTTTCTTGAATTTTCTTGAATTGCTATGGCTTTTTTTCTGCAGCTTTCACACGTGTATGGCATTAGGGTTGCTTGCATATATACAGAGGAATGGAATTAGGTCAAAATCTTGAGCAAAAATCCATTGAATTGATGATTGAATATTTGATTGAAAATCAAATCTTTTTGCATTTTCATGATTGAATAAAGTTGCCAATTTTGGAGATTTTGCATCTTTGACTTGGTGCACGAAATTGCCAGCCTTTTTAGGTCATATTTGCTTCACCAAAAGATTGAAAAAACCAAATCTTGTATTTTCCTACAATTTAAATTAATTAAATGAATTAATATTAATTAAAAATCCAATTAATAAATAAAAATAAGAAAATAAATTCCATTAAGCTTGATGGGTCGTGCATAGGCCATGGATGAAGTTTCAAGAAGAGATTTGAGGCCCATTAGCAAAAATAAGGTGTTTTGAGCAAAGTTGACTTTTGCAAATTCATAAAAATTTCCCAACTTCTCCAATGCATATCTTGCTCAATTTTGATCAAATGAACATGTACTTGGACATTTTGGAAAGGTCTCGAAGTCCTCTAACCAATTACTTTGGTCCCATGTCATTTGGATTTACCAATCTCAAGTTATGGCCTTTGACTCAAAAGGTACTTTTGTTGACTTTTGAATTTGACCTATAATGTAGAAATTGATAACTTTTTGTGAGAGCATTTCTTGGACTTGGAATGTGAAGATGGATTGTAGGAAATGTCATCCCCTTCAAAATGAGCATTGGATGGAATTTTTCTGATGAACCATGAAAAAGTTATGCCCTGGTCAAGATACATTTGACTTTTCTACTGTCCAAAAATAGTAACTTTTTGCATCTTGATGATTTTTGAGCTATCCTTGTGGAATCATGATCAAGAATTGATCAAATGATGATTATGGACTCAAAATAAGATGTTGACCAAAAATTCTGACTTTTGACTGCAAAATGACCATTTTGCCCCTGCAGTTGACTGTAGGTCAAATGGAGCTTTTGACTGTGCAAATTGGCACTGTGAGTCTTGAAACTTGGCATGTAGGTGCTTGAGGATTTATATAGGCCTATGAGACTTGATTGAACCATTGAAAACCCCAAATTCCTTGAAAGAACCAAAACCCTAATTTCAGCTGTCTTAGGAGGTGGTTTGACTGTCTACCTCTTGAGCAAATCTTGAACCATTTGAAGATGATTCTTGACAAATCTTGAAGAATATGGGAGGGAAAATTTTGGGGTACAATAGTTGCCCCTGTTCAATTTTCTTAAACCTGAGGATATAGATTGGCGTTCGAGCCTTTCGTGATCCGAAGGTGGAAGATAATTGAACACTAGAGTGCCTAGAAATTTGCACTCGCATGGTGTAGCATCAGCGATGTGATGTCGGGAATGGGCTTACAGATGCCATTTTGAGATATGATGGATAGAAGGATGGGCTTATAGATGCCATCTGGAGGTGTGACAGAATCTTGTTGGGGGATGGGCTTATAGATGCCATCTGGAGATTATTGTTGAATTGTAACTTGGTAGGTTGAAAGAAGGAACCTGTGTAGGGTTTCCTGATGATGAGTCCGTGTAAAACTGCATCTCGGAAGAGAAGGAACCAGTGTAGGGTTGCTTCATGATGGTCAAGTAGATAGTTGTCCTGTCTGGTTTCAGGTATTAATCTACAAACCGTCGTCCACGGATATTTCCTGGCTTGCTACAGGTATTAATCTGGAACTTGAAAAAGGTTGGCCGACGAGATAGTTGTCTTGTCTGGTTTCAGGTATTAATCTCTGACTTGAGAAAGAAAGATAGTCTTCCATGTAGATAACTTTCCTGGCTTGTTACAGGTATAGATCTACAATCAATCGTCCACAGATATTTCCTGGCTAGTTACAGGTGTTGATCTGGAACTTAAGAAGGGGTTGGTCGAGGAGATAGTTATCCTGTCTGGTTTCAGGTATTAATCTCTGACCTGAGAAAGAAAGATGGTTTCCTGTCTGGTTTCAGGTATTAATCTTCAATTCTTCAATTTAGATAACTTTCCTGTCTGGTTTCAGGTATAGATCTATAATCAGTTCATATAGGTGGTTTTCCTGTCTGGTTTCAGGTGTTAACCTATAATCAATTGTCCACAGATATTTCCTGGCTAGTTACAGGTGTTGATCTGGAACATAAGAAGGTGGGTCAATGAGATAGTTTTCCTGGCTGGTTTCAGGTATTAATCTTTGACCTGAGAAAGAAAGATAGTCTTCCTGACTTGTTACAGGTATTGATCTTCAATCTCTTCAATGTAGATAACTTTCCTGTCTGGTTTCAGGTATAGATCTACAATAAGTTGTTCACAGATATTTCCTGGCTAGTTACAGATGTTGATCTGGAACTTCAATGGTTGATGGTAATCATCTTTGGATTGACCTTTTCCTGAAAAGGCAAAACATTAGTTGTATGCAATGTCATGATGTATGAAATGCATGATGTCATGATGTTCTCAAAAATAAATGAGATCGTGTCGTATGCACTTTATCATGTATGTAAATAGGAGGTATGAGATGTGATATGTTTATGAATGTATTTTCGTCTGGGAAAATAAATCCTTGACGAATGCCGGGAGCTTGTTAAATCTTGGGCTGATGTTGAAGAGTAGAGTTCTTCGTTTCCGCTGGGGATGATGAACGAAGATGCTTGCAAGAATAAACCGGTAGGAGAAGATGACTCCGTTGGGGAATAAACCTGGTGAAGAGATTACTCTGCAGGGAATTACTCTGTGGGGAAGAGATACTTCGCTGAGGTTTTAATGGTAACTCCGCTGGGGATTCCGTTGATAACTCTGTTGGGGATTTTGATGAACTCCGCTGGGGAATAGAAAGAACTTCGCTGGGAATGATATTTCAGTTGCAACCTGCTGAGGATAACCCAGTTAAACTCTGGTGGGGACAACCTTCTGAGTACGGTTGGGGAGATGCATTTGTATTCTGCAGGGGACAAACTTCCAGAATCTACTGGGGAGATGATTTAGCTCTCCTGGGGAAACTTTTGAGGAAATGGCTCCACTGGGGGTATCTTGTATTCTGCCGGGGAACAATCTTATATTTCTGTTGAGGAATATTAAGACTGCCGGGGATGCTTGCTAGGGAACATCTGTATACTCCGCTGGGGAATATTATGATCTTCTAGGGATACCCAACTTTTTCAGGACTGATGGTAGACCGACTCCGCTTGGGGGAGAGTATTGCTGACTTGCTCATGGTTGCAAGTCTCAGTGGGGAGAGCTACCATTATTTTCTTACTCTGCGGGGAGTGAAGGTATCTTGGTCATATTCTTCAGCGGAATATATACCTTGGTACCTGGTGAACAGAACAACTTGTACAGTTCGGACAATTCTTATTGCCCCAGCTTCTGTGGGAGAAGGTACCTGTGGAGGTGCTTGATAACTGCCGATTGACAAATCTTCTTCTGGTAGGCAAGTGACGAGATGAAGGGACATAGTCGTACGCTTTTGATCCCTAACTTTTGCCTGGACCGCCCTTTCGGGTTTTCAGTCCATCGGGATACCCCTTTTTGCCCAAGCCGCCTTTTCAGGTTTTCGACTTGCCGGGTGTACATATTTTTCATTTCCATCCCTTATTTTTGCCCGAACCCTTTTGGTTCGCCGGGAAGCCCTTATTCTTGCCTAGGCCAGTCGACCTAGCGGGTCTTTGATTATGCGTAGTATTTTCTGACTATGTCCATGCTCTCAGAGTGTAGGGAGTTGCCACTGTCAGTAGTGTTGTGTTGCCATACTACCAGAAGATGTTTGATCATGTAGGATTTGTTGCTGGAATTCATGTCCCATGCCCCAAGTGACTCAGATGGAGATCTGCCCCTAGCTATTTGGCATCTTGAGAGATTCCTTGAATCTTGACTTGACTGCCCCAGATGATGGACAATGGTTATGTCTGCCCCTTGGTTGGAAGTGTTTCTTCCACTTGAGGTGACCCTTTTTATTGAGAAGGTTTTTTGTTCACTAGATATTCGTCGTGCGAATTTCTCTGCTGTTTGAACAAATAGTCATATGCAAACAATGTTATTTTAAGAATGCAAAGCTTATGTCTGTCTTGAAGTTTTTGAAAATGCAGTTTTCAATAAAACAAGTGAATTTTTGTAAAACGTGATGTCAACTCAGGATTTTACAGCGAGCCCTACAGGAGTCAGGATACCTTTTGTAACAGTATGCTTTCGAAATAACCCATGCTTCAGCTAGGACTTTTAAGGGCTATAACGTGGCTTGGTTCACGGTTTAAGAAACAAAGGATAAAGGCTCAAATTTTATTTGTACCCACCCGTTCTTCGATCCTAAACTCAGCTAATCGTGCATTAGATCTTGTTTGAGTCTTGAATGACGTTTTTGGTGATGGTTCACACAAGTTAAATTTTTGAAGGCAGTCATTTTTGCAACATTTTTCATGTTGTTGAGGATTTTTAGCGACCTCGTTCTTTTGATTTGTGTTATCCCCGTCTTTTGCCTGAACTGTTTCTTTTGTATTTACAGTCAGTGGGATGCCCCAGTTTTGTAAGTCTCCTTCATAGGTTTTGACTTAGTGGGCTTTTGTTTTTTGAGAAATAATGACTGCCTGTCCTAACGATTATAGGGAACCATCACTGTCTTTTGTCTCGGAAGGACTTCTTTGCTGTCATTCATTGTGCACCTGGATCAACTGAGAAAAGTACCCTGCCCCAGGTTATGATTAAGGGTTTTAATTCTTGAAAAGAAAAACTCCGACTTCTTTGGCTCAAAGGGGTTGACTAGGGATTATCTTCCTTATAACTCCACTGTTTAGGATTTGAAACAATGCCTGTACTTCATTAGCGGGGTCTGTTCAAAAGTATACTGTAAAGATCGTGGTATCGTTTTCGTCATCCGCCCTCAAAAGGTTTAGAATTTTTAATCGAGAGTTGAACATCACAAGAAATGAAAGCAATTTGAATATAGTGAATACGAATGGATTGATTCAAAACAGACATATGCGATGCATTAATGAAATAAAAAGTTTGCCATGACAATAATTGTTTGAATAAGCAAAGAAAAATACAACTTGAAAATTCAAATAAAACAAAAGCCTTCAATGATTTGGCATAGGAGCAATGATTATGTTTGGAGTCTCTGGAGGGTCAAACTGGATTTCTTTGGCATCAATCATGTCTTGAACCTTATTCTTCAGGGCCCAATAGTTGTTTGTGTCATGTCCCGGACTGTCAGAGTGGTATGCACACCTTTCATTGGGATGTGTGATCGGTGGATCTGGAACTGACTGTTTAACGCTGGTTCGCGAAATGTCGCGGAAGCAAGAGTCGCCACCGTCTTTTATTTTCTCCAAATGGAAAGGACAAAAGCACAGAAAAATTCCTTATAGAGATTGCTCTCGGTTCGGGAGGTAGATTATAGAAAGGGAAGGTGTTAGCACCCTTTCTATCCATGGTTATCCATGGGCTCTTAGATACTTGCTCATTGTGTTTTCAAAAGTGGTTTGTTTGCTTTTCAATGTGGGTTTTAAAAAGTTTCTTTGAAAGTTTCAGATCGACTCTTGTGTCAGAGTGTTTGAAAAATTGCTTTGAAAGCTTTTGAAAAGTGTCGGTGTGAAAAGATTTTTGTTTGTTTTTGAAAAGAGCAAGTATCCATGAGTCGTCTACCTACCCTAAGGAATTCGTCTGTGTAAATGTCCTTTAAAGTAATGCCATCCCACCATTGAGAGGTAGGTAGCACCACCGTTGGAGGTGTTCGGGTCAATTCGAGTTTGTAGGGACATGGTGATCACCAGAGCAATGGGAAGACACCTTAGAAGCTACCCTCATGCCAGGTTCCCGGATCATGAGGACTTACTAAGACATCCTCTACTCGACGATCACCTTTCGAGGCAAGGCAACAGTGAGGCGTACCCTAGGGGTGGTGTGTGCGATTCGTGTGTCGTTTTCATTGATATTTGTCTTGTCATGTTCATTGTGATCTACACTTGATTTTATTTAAGGCCATTCATTCTTGCATGCTTTGTTAACAGTTAAAAAGTTGCGAGGAAAATAAATCTAAAGCTATTACAAATGGCGCGGGTCCACATCGCCAAAATTAACCAGGACCCGATTTGGCAGAAAAAAGCAAAGAGAATAAAGAATTAAAAGTGCGAAAAGTAATTTAAACGTTACAAGGCTTCGGGAGAGGTACATAATTATTTAAACGAGATAAGGTAAATATGCGAAATAAAACAATTAAGAACATGGGCGTTGGACCCTTTTGCAAAATTAAATTAATACGGAATTAAAATTAAAATTAAAAAGAAAATGTTTTTGGTATTTTTATGTTTTTCAAGATTTAATAGAAAAAGAATTAATTAAAATTAAAATTGAAGGCAAACCCTAATTCTATTTATTTTTAAGATTATTAAGAAAAATGTTGAAATTTGACCTAATTTAAACCTAAGTTATTTTCATGCATAATTTAATTATAGAAATAAATAAATAAATAATATTATGGTAAAAAAGAAAAATTAAAAGGAAATAAAACTTATCAATTAAACCTAATTCTACATTTTTTAGATTTTATTATGAAAAGAATTAAAATTGTAACCTAATTTAAAACTAATTAATTACATGCTAATTTATTTACAAGAAAATATCAAAATAAATAATCATTATATTTTTTTATCTTTTTCTGAGTTTTTTTATGTGTTTTATATTTTATAAAAAGAATAATTAATTAAATTAAAACACTAAAGCAAATAAAATAATAATTGAAAAAATAAAATATGAAGAAAAAATAAAAAGAATTGCAAACCAGGGGGGGGGGGGGGGGGGTAGTCCCCGAATGGAGGTATGCTTTTAGAAATCCAGGCCCATTACTCTGAGGCCTTTTTTGACTTTCATGGCTTGCGTGCATCAATGTTGACTAGGGTCCATGGTATTCTCCCAATCTCCGCCCTTGGCTTGATCTCAGTGTACACGTGGGTGATGATTTTTGAGCGTGCATGATACGTCTTGGCCTTGGGAGCTGCATGGGAACGGTTAATGAAAAATAACATGGGAAATTATACAGACCTGGGGTTCGAACCCAGGTCTTGGACGTTGCAAGCACATGTACCTGCCACTGAGCCACTTCAATTACATTTAATATATAATATCAAACAAATAATATAAAAGAAAAGCAAAACGTTAGTGGGTCCGTGCGCCAATTTTTAAACAGACCAACCACTCCTTGCCACGACTCCATCTTCTTCGTGTGTTTTTTATTTTTCTGAAAACAAGAACATATGGAAACGGTTTTAGACGCGTTTCCTCAGGCCAGCTATTGAAAAATAGCGATTAGCTCTCAAGGGTTCATAAATTGGGCGCGATGGCATGTTTAGGATCGTCCAGGTCTGCTGATTGCAATGGTGGTGGCCTTGAGTCCTAATTTTTCCTTGGGTGAAAAACCCCAATTCAAAACTCTGAAAACCCTAAAAGTCAAGTATGGTGAAATCTCATATACAGCGTAATAATTCAATTAAACATAATGGTTAGCTTTAGAATCTCATGAGGAATAAGAATCCATGAACAAAATGTTATAAAAATGCTTAAAACATGAAACACGATAATCAATTTTTCTCTGTACAGTTTTGATTCAATATACCAATTCTTCGTGCTTTGATGGTTGTCTTTGATTGGAACACGTTCAGGAGCCTTCAAGGAAGCTAATGGAATAGGTCTTGTGCTTTGAATCGACCTAGAAAGCTATTTTCAGTTTTGAGTTTTCAAGGAATTTTTCCAAGTTTGCAATGGCCTTTCTTGCGCAGCTTCGGGTCTAGCACGATTAGGTTTATGATCAAGCCTTTGTAGTGAATGCATTAGGTCAAAAATATTGATCAAATCTCTTGTAATTCATTGTTTTGAATATTTGATTTCTTAAGATCTTTTCCATATCTTTTTCACATGTTTTTGTATCAATTAGCATCCAATCAAGCCAAATCTTTCCATAATTGTACAAGCACGAAATATTGAGTTCAAAACATGCATGAAAAGATTTATTAGGTCAAGTTATATATTTTTCACATATTTAAATGATTTAAATGAATTAATATAAATAAAAATTCAAATAAATAGATAAAAAATGAGAAAATACTTCCCTTTGGGCCAAGTGGTCGTGCATATGCTTAGAATGATGAATCATGGAAGAAAAATGGGCCCATTAGCAATTTTAGGTCATTTGAATCAATGTTGACTTTTCAAAATATCCAAAAATTTCCCAACTTCCACAAGGCATAACTTGCTCAATTTTTAAGATTTTCTCATGTTCTTGGACATTTTGGAAAGGTCTTTGAGTCCTCTAACCAATGCCTTTGGTCCCATGTCATTTTGATTTACCAATCTCAAGTTATGGCCTTTGACTTAAAGTCCCTTTTTGTTGACTTTTGAAAATGACCTATAATGTTGAAATTGATAACTTTTTGGGAGAGCATTTCTTGGACTTGAAGTATGAATATGAGTTGTAGGAAATGTCTTTCTCTTCAAAATGAGCTTTGGATGGAATTTTTCTGATAATCCATGTGAAAGTTATGCCCTGGTCAATTTCAGTTGACTTTTTCAGCTGTCCAAATAAGGAAACCTTTGCATCTTGATGATTTTCTGAGCCAAATTTTGAGAATCATGATCAAGCATTGATCAAATGATGTTTGTGGCTTCAAAATGATATGTTGACCAAAAATTTGAACTTTTGACTGTCAAATGACCATTTTGCCCCTACAGTTGACTGTAGTGCAATTTAGGGTTTTGACTGTGCAATTTTGAGCTGAATGCCTTGAAACTTGATATGAGGATACTTGACCATATTTGTAGGCATATGAGACTTGATTGGGCCTTTGAAAACTTCAATTTCTTGATCAGAACACAAACCCTAGTTTTGACTGTATAGGAGACAGTTGGACTGTGCAACCTTTGGGGAATTTTGTGACTTGGCTTGGCAATTTCTTGAAGAATATGGGAGGGCAAATTTTGGGGTGCAACAGTTGCCCCTGTTCAATCTTCTTAGACCTGAGGATGCAGATTGGCTGGCGTGCCTTTCGTAATCCGAGGGTAGAAGATGATTGGACACTAGAGTGCCCAGAAATTTGCGCTCACATGTTAGCAGTGTGATGGGGGAATGGGATTATAGATGCCATTTGGAGATTGCTGGATAGGATGATGGGCTTATAGATGCCATCTGGATGTTGATCGCATAAGAGGTTCCTTAGCGAGGACCTGCATACCTGCAAAAGAAAAATGAGTACCTGGCACGTTGCAGGAGTTGATTTTCAGATGCTTGATACAGATGTGTCCTGACTGGTTACAGGAGCTGAGTCTGGAGCTTCAAACGGCGATGAATGAACCAGGAATGGTTACTGCCTTAGCATGAATGGTACGAGAACCTTGGGCGACTTTAACTTCAACAACGCTCATTGAGAAAAATCTTGGGTGTCTTTTACTGGGATAGGAATCAGGGAGATCTTAGGGTCGATCTGACTGAACCAGAGAAGGCCTTTGATTGGATAAGCATCAGGAAAATCTTAGGGTCGATTTAACTGAACCAGACAAGGTCTTGGAATATCTTCAACTGGATAAGCATCAGGGAGATCTTAGGGTCGATCTGACTGAACCAGAGAAGGCCTTTGACTGGATAAGCATCAGGAAAATCTTAGGGTCGATTTAACTGAACCGGACAAGGTCTTGGAATATCTTCAACTGGATAAGCATCAGGGAGATCTTAGGGTCGATCTGACTGAACCAGAGAAGGCCTTTGACTGGATAAGCATCAGGAAAATCTTAGGGTCGATTTAACTGAACTGGTCTAGGTCTTGAAATGTTTTTAACTGGAATAAGTGTCAGAACGTCGCCATATCTGGTTCATATCTGGACTATATCTGGAAGGAAATCTGGAAGCAGCATCAGAACGTCACCAAATCTGGTTTACATCTGAAACTATATCTGGAAGGAAATCTGGAAGCAGCATCAGAACGTCACCAAATCTGGTTTACATCTGAAACTATATCTAGAAGGATATCTGGAAGCAGCATCAGAACGTCGCCATATCTGGTTTACATCTGAAACTATATCTAGAAAGAACTCTGGAAGCAGCATCAGAACGTCACCATATCTGGGTCATATCTGAAACTATATCTAGAAAGAACTCTGGAAGCAGCATCAGAACGTCACCAAATCTGGTTTACATCTGAAACTATATCTAGAAGGATATCTGGAAGCAGCATCAGAATGTCACCATATCTGGGTCATATCTGAAACTATATCTAGAAGGAAATCTGGAAGCAGTATCAGAACGTCACCATATCTGGGTCATATCTGAAACTATATCTAGAAGGAAATCTGGAAGCAGTATCAGAACGTCACCAAATCTGGGTCATATCTGAAACTATATCTAGAAAGAATTGCGATAGTTGATAGTAATCATTTTTGTATTGATCTTTTTCCTGAAAAGGCAAAACATAATTGTATGCAAAATCATGATGCATGAACTATATGTCTTCAAAATTAATGAGATTCGTGTAGTATGATGCATATAATGTATGAAGATATGATGTTTACGAATGTCTTATGTATGTTTTTGTCTAGGAAAGTGAATCCTTGACGGGTGCCGGGAAGTCGTATCCTGGGCTGATGTTGAAGAGTAGATTTTGCTTCTGCTGGGGATGATAACTGCAAGAATACCGGTAGGAGAAGATGACTTCGTTGCGGAATAAACTTGGCAAATGGAAGATTCTGCGGGGAGAAAAGATACTCTAGCGACCATGCTGGGAAGCAATACTCTGTGGGAAGAGGGATGCCTTGCTGAGTGTTGTTAATAGTTTGCTGGGGATAGGAAGACTTTGTCGACGACGCTCTTTCCGTGGCTTTTGGCTGAGGATAACCCAGTTATATCCTGTTAAGGAAATAACTCTTTAAATCAAGCCGGACGACGCGTTCGTGCTCTGTGAGGAGGGTAAGCTTCCAGAATCTACTGGGGGTAAACTTATTGCTTGGGGAGATAAATTCCAACTTTCCTGGGGAACCTGGATTGAACTCTCCTGGGGAAGTATTGAACTGTATTGGTTATGTTCTTCAACGGAACCTACCTTGATACCTTGGAGGATAGGACAATCAGATTGCTTAGACCGCTCTTTATTGCCCCTGTTTCTATGGGGGAGAGGGAGACCTGTGAGGCGCTGATAGTTGTTGATGGACAAACCTTCTTCTGGTAGACAGATGGCAGGACATAGTCGTACGCTTTAATCCCTAACTTTTGCCTGGACCGCCCTTTCGGGTTTTTAGTCCACCGGGATACCCATTTTTTGCTCAAGCCGCCTTTTCAGGTTTTCGACTTGCCGGGTGTACAGATTTTTTATTTCGTCCCTTCATTTTGCCCGAACCCTTTTGGTTCGACGGGAAGCCCTAATTTTTGCCTAGGCATGTCAGCCTAGCGGGTCTTTGATTTTGCGTAGTATTTCTCGACTATGTCCACGCTCTTAGAATGCAGGTAGGTGCCCGTGGCTGCTTGTATTGCCATATTACCAGAAGGTGTCTGATCGTGCAAGATTCGTTGCTGGAGTGCCCCAAGTGACTCAGGCAGAGATTTGCCCCAGGCTTTTTGACTTTTGAGAGATTCTCCGAATCTTGATTGGATTGCCTCAGATAATAGGCCATGGTCATGTCTGCCCCTTGATTGGAGGTACTTCTGTTCATTAGGCATTCGTCGTGCGAACTTCTATGTTGTTCAAACAAAAAGTCATATGCAAACAAAGTTATGTTAAAATGCAAAGCCTATGTCTGTCTTGAAGATTTTGTAAATGCGTTTTTTTCATAAAACAAGTGATTGTTTGTAAAACGTGATGTCAACTCCGTACTTACTGTAAGCCTTAAGGAGTCAGGATACCTTCGTAACAGTATGCTTTCGAACTAACCCATGCTTCAGCTAGGACTTTTAGGGGTTATAACGTGGCCTGGTTCACGGTTTAAGAAACAAAGGATAAAGGCTCAAATTATTTATACCCACCCGCTCTTTGTGATGTTCTTCAAACCTAAACTCAGTTGATCATACGTTAGACCTTGTTCGAGTCTTTGCTCTGATTTTCGGTGATGGTTCGGATGTTGGTAATTTATTTTGAATAGGCAGTCATTCCTTTTTTGTTGAGGGTTTGTAGGACCTCTTTCTTTTTTGATTTCGTTATCCCTTTCTTTTTTTGCCTGAACTGTTTCCTTTTGGAGTTACAGTCAGCGGGATGCCCCAGTTTTGTAAGTCTCCTTCATGAGTTTTGACTTAATGGGTTTTTATTCTTTGAGAGATAATGACTGCCTTTCTTTATTGATTATTCGGAACCATCACTGTCTTTCTTTTTTGTAAGGACCTCTTTAGTGCCATTCGTTATGCACTTGGATCAACTGAGAGACTACCCTGCCCCCGGTTATGATTAAGGGTTTTTAAATTTCGAAAAGAAAAACTCCTACTTCTTTGGCTCAGAGGGGTTGACGAGGGATTATCATCCTTATAACTCCAGTGTTTAGGGATTGAAACAATGCCTGTACCTCATCAGCGGGGTCTGTTCAAAAGCATACTGTAGATTGTGGTATCGTTTTCGTCATCCTCCCTCAAGAGGCTTAGAATTTTAGATCAAGAGTTGACATCAGAAAAAATATGAAAAGAAATTTGAACATAATGAAAACAATTGTATTAATTCCCAAAACAGACGTATGCGATGCATTGATAGAATAAAAGAGTTTGCTATGACATTAATTGTTTGTATAAGCAAAGAAAAATACAACTCAAACTTCAAATAAACAAAAGGCTTCAAAGATTGGGCAACGGAGCAGTGATTATGTTCGGAGTCTCAGGCACTTCAAACTGAATCTCCCCGGCGTCGATCATGTCTTGAATTTTGTTCTTGAGAGGCCAGCAGTTGTCCGTAGTATGCCCCGGGCTATCAGAATGATATGCGCACCTATCATTGGGATAATAGTTGGGAGCAGAAGTGTTCGGATTCCGGAGAGGAGCCCTTAAGGTGATCAGCCCTGCCTTCAACATTTGTTGCAGTGCTTGATCCAGCGACATGTTGATTTTGGTGTACTGTCGTTTCTCCTTGCGCTGCTGCCCCTGTCCTTGTTGAGCCGGTCCAGGATTGGAGATCTGGATTGCCCCTACCTCATGACGGCTCTTTTTACCGTGCACCGCATTGGATTCTTTCTTTCCATGATGAGGCTTTTTATCAGAAGGTGCAGCCTCTTGAATCTTCCCAGACCGGATGCCGGCTTCTATTCGCTCTCCCGTCAAGATAAGATCTGTGAATCCAGCAGACGAATTCCCAATTAGGTGGTTGTAGAACGGACCAGACAGGGTCCCTAAGAACATATCAACAATTTCCCGATCAGTCAAAGGTGGTTGTACCCTTCCAGCAAGATCCCTCCATCTCTGCGCTTATTCTTTAAAACCTTCACTTGATCCTAACGACATACCCTGGAGTTGGGTACGCGTAGGAGCAAGGTCGGCATTATATTGATACTGCTTGTAGAAAGCAGTAGCCAACTCCTCCCAGTTACGAACCTTGGTCCCATCTAGCAGATAGAACCATTCGAGATGAGTCCCTGAAAGACTCTCCTGGAAGAAGTGGATCCACAAATTCTTGTCCACCGTATATGGTTGAATCTTCCGAACATAGGACCTGAGATGTAACTTGGGACAAGACGCCCCGTCATACTTGGTAAAGGATGGTGCTTTGAACTTCCGAGGAATAGTCACACCAGTTGACAAACCCAAATCTCCAAAATCCAGCCCAGGTACCTGTTGGATCTCCATAGCATTCAGCCTATCCTCCAACTGTTTGTACTTGTCTTCGGCAGGAGGGTACTGTTCGTCGTTGAAATCTGTCTCGTTGTCGGAGACTACTGGACTGGGAACCCTTTCTTCCTGATGACTACCTTCCCTCACAGATGGAGTTGTCCTTTCAGTTTCAATCTGCGGTGTATTCCCAGATTTGCGTCTAGGGCTGAACAAAACAATCCTCTTTTTCTTCTTTTCTTTCTTCAAGAGCAAAGCCTTCAGATCTTGTTGCCCCTGGGTCAAATTCATGATCAGCCCTTGGAACTGGGCGTTCTGAGCCTGGAGGGCCTTGATAGACTGCTCAGCTGATGATTCAGGATTCATGACGATCGGCTGAAATAAACAGCGAAGAAGGGTAAGCAACCTGTCAAAGGGATACCTGCAATGCAATGAGATGTATGATATGCATGCAATGTTTTCAAGGACCTCGCGGGGTAAACAAGAAAATTTGTTAGAATTGGAAACCGGTAGCTTGATTGAAGGAACTTCATGTTGTTGAGAATCCTTCTTCGAGGGTCAAAGGCTCACCATATCCAGTGGGTCATAGCCCCTGACAACCTTGGCTAGAGGAAAATAAATCCCCTTTGCCCCTTGCTAGACAGTTGGTTCATCATGACCTGCATCACAAGCCCTTGAGATCCTTGAAATGGATTAGGATGTATGCAATGGTATGATGACATGCTATGCATGGGGTAATGTAGGTAACCCTGTTATAAGTCCCAATTAAGGACATAAACAAAACCTGCAAAAACTCAGTAAACCCGATCATGAGTCCTAGTTAAGGACTATAAACAAAACCTGCAAGAAATTCAGTAAACTTTGTTATGAGTCCCAATTAAGGACTATAAACAAAACCTGCAAGAAATTCAGTAAACTTGGTTATGAGTCCCAATTAAGGACTATAAACAAAACCTGCAAGAAATTCAAGGGTCAGGTAATAAGCATGCAAGTAGTTCAAGTATGAAGGCACACAAGTCACACAAAAGAACCCTTAGAGTTTAGGCCAGCATGAGGTCTGGGTAGTACCCTCTTTCAGTTTGTTGGTTCATACCTGTCCTAATCAAAAGTAACCGGGTTCTTAGAGGATCCCAATATCATTGACTACCCTCAATCGGTCATAACTCCAGCATCGCAATCTTTTCTTGCGGCCAGAACCATCACGAGAGTTTAGCCTCAATGGGCGTAGCATACTGCTACTGTTCTAATGGCCAAGTTGGGTCATTTAAGGTTCTAAGGTCTGTTGGTGCTTAATGACTCCTTGGAAGACCCATATTCTCCCCGTTTCAACACGAGGGATATCGGTACAGACCAAGGCGCCACACCAATGTAGCCACTGCTTCACCCATGTCGGTATACGCCGGACAAGTCCCTCATAGCTTATGCTACCTAAACAGGGTATCCCCAGATCCGGGTTAGGATCTATGTAACTCCGATGCAACCCACAAATTTAAAGCAGACAAGTCAATACAATTGAAAACACAGTTATGAACTAACCCTAAGGTACACCTCACTTTAAGTTTAATTCCCCAGCAGAGTCGCCAGTTCTGTGATCGGTGGATCTGGAACTGACTGTTTAACGCTGGTTCGCGAAATGTCGCGGAAGCAAGAGTCGCCACCGTCTTTTATTTTCTCCAAATGGAAAGGACAAAAGCACAGAAAAATTCCTTATAGAGATTGCTCTCGGTTCGGGAGGTAGATTATAGAAAGGGAAGGTGTTAGCACCCTTTCTATCCATGGTTATCCATGGGCTCTTAGATACTTGCTCATTGTGTTTTCAAAAGTGGTTTGTTTGCTTTTCAATGTGGGTTTTAAAAAGTTTCTTTGAAAGTTTCAGATCGACTCTTGTGTCAGAGTGTTTGAAAAATTGCTTTGAAAGCTTTTGAAAAGTGTCGGTGTGAAAAGATTTTTGTTTGTTTTTGAAAAGAGCAAGTATCCATGAGTCGTCTACCTACCCTAAGGAATTCGTCTGTGTAAATGTCCTTTAAAGTAATGCCATCCCACCATTGAGAGGTAGGTAGCACCACCGTTGGAGGTGTTCGGGTCAATTCGAGTTTGTAGGGACATGGTGATCACCAGAGCAATGGGAAGACACCTTAGAAGCTACCCTCATGCCAGGTTCCCGGATCATGAGGACTTACTAAGACATCCTCTACTCGACGATCACCTTTCGAGGCAAGGCAACAGTGAGGCGTACCCTAGGGGTGGTGTGTGCGATTCGTGTGTCGTTTTCATTGATATTTGTCTTGTCATGTTCATTGTGATCTACGCTTGATTTTATTTAAGGCCATTCATTCTTGCATGCTTTGTTAACAGTTAAAAAGTTGCGAGGAAAATAAATCTAAAGCTATTACAAATGGCGCGGGTCCACATCGCCAAAATTAACCAGGACCCGATTTGGCAGAAAAAAGCAAAGAGAATAAAGAATTAAAAGTGCGAAAAGTAATTTAAACGTTACAAGGCTTCGGGAGAGGTACATAATTATTTAAACGAGATAAGGTAAATATGCGAAATAAAACAATTAAGAACATGGGCGTTGGACCCTTTTGCAAAATTAAATTAATACGGAATTAAAATTAAAATTAAAAAGAAAATGTTTTTGGTATTTTTATGTTTTTCAAGATTTAATAGAAAAAGAATTAATTAAAATTAAAATTGAAGGCAAACCCTAATTCTATTTATTTTTAAGATTATTAAGAAAAATGTTGAAATTTGACCTAATTTAAACCTAAGTTATTTTCATGCATAATTTAATTATAGAAATAAATAAATAAATAATATTATGGTAAAAAAGAAAAATTAAAAGGAAATAAAACTTATCAATTAAACCTAATTCTACATTTTTTAGATTTTATTATGAAAAGAATTAAAATTGTAACCTAATTTAAAACTAATTAATTACATGCTAATTTATTTACAAGAAAATATCAAAATAAATAATCATTATATTTTTTTATCTTTTTCTGAGTTTTTTTATGTGTTTTATATTTTGTAAAAAGAATAATTAATTAAATTAAAACACTAAAGCAAATAAAATAATAATTGAAAAAATAAAATATGAAGAAAAAATAAAAAGAATTGCAAACCAGGGGGGGGGGGGTAGTCCCCGAATGGAGGTATGCTTTTAGAAATCCAGGCCCATTACTCTGAGGCCTTTTTTGACTTTCATGGCTTGCGTGCATCAATGTTGACTAGGGTCCATGGTATTCTCCCAATCTCCGCCCTTGGCTTGATCTCAGTGTACACGTGGGTGATGATTTTTGAGCGTGCATGATACGTCTTGGCCTTGGGAGCTGCATGGGAACGGTTAATGAAAAATAACATGGGAAATTATACAGACCTGGGGTTCGAACCCAGGTCTTGGACGTTGCAAGCACATGTACCTGCCACTGAGCCACTTCAATTACATTTAATATATAATATCAAACAAATAATATAAAAGAAAAGCAAAACGTTAGTGGGTCCGCGCGCCAATTTTTAAACAGACCAACCACTCCTTGCCACGACTCCATCTTCTTCGTGTGTTTTTTATTTTTCTGAAAACAAGAACATATGGAAACGGTTTTAGACGCGTTTCCTCAGGCCAGCTATTGAAAAATAGCGATTAGCTCTCAAGGGTTCATAAATTGGGCGCGATGGCATGTTTAGGATCGTCCAGGTCTGCTGATTGCAATGGTGGTGGCCTTGAGTCCTAATTTTTCCTTGGGTGAAAAACCCCAATTCAAAACTCTGAAAACCCTAAAAGTCAAGTATGGTGAAATCTCATATACAGCGTAATAATTCAATTAAACATAATGGTTAGCTTTAGAATCTCATGAGGAATAAGAATCCATGAACAAAATGTTATAAAAATGCTTAAAACATGAAACACGATAATCAATTTTTCTCTGTACAGTTTTGATTCAATATACCAATTCTTCGTGCTTTGATGGTTGTCTTTGATTGGAACACGTTCAGGAGCCTTCAAGGAAGCTAATGGAATAGGTCTTGTGCTTTGAATCGACCTAGAAAGCTATTTTCAGTTTTGAGTTTTCAAGGAATTTTTCCAAGTTTGCAATGGCCTTTCTTGCGCAGCTTCGGGTCTAGCACGATTAGGTTTATGATCAAGCCTTTGTAGTGAATGCATTAGGTCAAAAATATTGATCAAATCTCTTGTAATTCATTGTTTTGAATATTTGATTTCTTAAGATCTTTTCCATATCTTTTTCACATGTTTTTGTATCAATTAGCATCCAATCAAGCCAAATCTTTCCATAATTGTACAAGCACGAAATATTGAGTTCAAAACATGCATGAAAAGATTTATTAGGTCAAGTTATATATTTTTCACATATTTAAATGATTTAAATGAATTAATATAAATAAAAATTCAAATAAATAGATAAAAATGAGAAAATACTTCCCTTTGGGCCAAGTGGTCGTGCATATGCTTAGAATGATGAATCATGGAAGAAAAATGGGCCCATTAGCAATTTTAGGTCATTTGAATCAATGTTGACTTTTCAAAATATCCAAAAATTTCCCAACTTCCACAAGGCATAACTTGCTCAATTTTTAAGCTTTTCTCATGTTCTTGGACATTTTGGAAAGGTCTTTGAGTCCTCTAACCAATGCCTTTGGTCCCATGTCATTTTGATTTACCAATCTCAAGTTATGGCCTTTGACTTAAAGTCCCTTTTTGTTGACTTTTGAAAATGACCTATAATGTTGAAATTGATAACTTTTTGGGAGAGCATTTCTTGGACTTGAAGTATGAATATGAGTTGTAGGAAATGTCTTTCTCTTCAAAATGAGCTTTGGATGGAATTTTTCTGATAATCCATGTGAAAGTTATGCCCTGGTCAATTTCAGTTGACTTTTTCAGCTGTCCAAATAAGGAAACCTTTGCATCTTGATGATTTTCTGAGCCAAATTTTGAGAATCATGATCAAGCATTGATCAAATGATGTTTGTGGCTTCAAAATGATATGTTGACCAAAAATTTGAACTTTTGACTGTCAAATGACCATTTTGCCCCTACAGTTGACTGTAGTGCAATTTAGGGTTTTGACTGTGCAATTTTGAGCTGAATGCCTTGAAACTTGATATGAGGATACTTGACCATATTTGTAGGCATATGAGACTTGATTGGGCCTTTGAAAACTTCAATTTCTTGATCAGAACACAAACCCTAGTTTTGACTGTATAGGAGACAGTTGGACTGTGCAACCTTTGGGGAATTTTGTGACTTGGCTTGGCAATTTCTTGAAGAATATGGGAGGGCAAATTTTGGGGTGCAACAGGATGATAGGTAGGAGATGAAGTATTTGGATTCCGGAGAGGAGCCCTTAATGTAATCAGCCCTGCCTTCAACATTTGCTGTAGCGCTTGAGTCAGTGACATGTTAATCTTAGTGAATTGTCTTTTAGGTGCGACCTCCTTACGTTGATGCCCCTGTCTTGGTTGAGCAGGCGTAGGATCAGAGATCAAGATTTCTCCTACGTGTTGGTTATGACGACTCTTTGGACCATACACAGCATTGGACTCTTTCTTCCCATTGTAGGGCTTTTTGTGAGCATCAGAAGGTGTAGCTTCTTGAATCTTCCCACTTTTGATGCCAGCTTCAATTCTTTCACCAGTCAAGATAAGGTCTGTGAACCTGGCTGAAGAATTTCCAATCAAATGGTTGACGAATGGACCAGACAGGGTCCCCAAGAACATATCCACAAGTTCACGGTCAGTTAAGGATGGCTGCACCCTTCCAGCAAGGTCTCTCCATTTTTGAGCATATTCTTTAAATCCCTCACTCGTCCCTAGTGACATACCCTGGAGTTGGGTACGCGTAGGAGCGAGGTCGGAATTATACTGATACTGCTTATAGAAAGCAGTAGCCAAGTCCTCCCAGTTACGGATACTGGCCCCATCCAGCTGATAGAACCATTCGAGTTAAGTCCCTGAAAGACTATCCTGGAAGAAATGGATCCACAAATTCTTGTCAGCAGTGTACGGTTGGATCTTCCTTACATACGACCGGAGGTGCAGCTTTGGGCAGGAATTTCCGTCGTACTTGGCAAAGGCGGGTGCCTTGAATTTATGGGGCATCACCACCCCAGAGGATAGACCTAGATCTTCGAAGTCCAGACCGGGCACCTTCTGTATCTCCATAACGCTCAAGCGGTCCTCCAGCTGTTTATACCTATCCTCAACAGGAGGATACTGTTCTTCATCATAATCTGTCTCGTTGTCGGAGACTACGGGGCTAGGAACCCTTCTCTCTTGCGGGATGTCTTTCCCTACAGATGAGGTAGTCAGATCAACCTCATTCTGCAGTCCATTCCCAAATCTGCGTCCAGTGTTGAACAAGACGGTCCTCTTCTTCTTCTTCTTCTTCAGAATCAGGGTCTTCAAATCCTGTTGACCCTGGGCTAGGCTCATAACCAACTCTTGGAACTGGGCATTCTGGGCCTGGAGGGCCTTGATAGCTTGTTCAGTGGAAGGTTCAGTAGACATGATGATTGCTGAAATAAACAACGAAGAAGATAAGAGACCTGTAATGGTACCTGTAATGCAATGATATGTATGATATATGTATGCAATGTTTTCAAGGATCTCGCGGGGAAAACAAAGAAACTTGTTAGAATTTGAATTTGGTAGCTTGATTGAAGGAACTTCATATTGCTGAGGATCATTCTTTAAGAGTCAATCTCACCATATCGAGTGGGTCATAGCCCCTGACTCAAGTTACCGTGCTTGGATTTCTGGACAACCTTGGCTAGAGGAAAATAAATCCCCTTTGCCCCTTGCTAGACAGTTGGTTCATCGTGACCTGCATCACAAGCCCTTGAGATCCTTGAAATGGGTTAGTCCTTATGCAAGATGTATGTAGGTTAGTCCTTATGCAAGATGTATGCAGTGTTATGATGTTATGATGTTATGATAAAGGCACACCACAAGTATTCACAAAAGGCAAACATGGTAAAGGCACACAAGTCACACAAAAGAGCCCTTAGATTTCAGGCTGGCATGAAGTTTAGGTACTACCCTCTTTCAGTTTCAGTTGGTTCAAAACCTGTCCTATCAATAGTAACTGGGTTCTAAGGAGCTCAATATCATTGGATTGTTTTCTATGTTCATTGTTTTGATTTAGCCACTTAACTGGCGACCAAAATATTCCAAGAAAACAACCCTCAATGAGTGTAGTATCGAGCATCTACCAACTTCGGACTGCACCAAAGTCGGTCATCTCACTACCCCTAAAAAGGCCAGGATTGTCAAGTAAGGTTCTAAGGTCAGTTGATGCTTCGGGACACCATGCGGCGGCCCCGTACTCTCCTTAACTTGACTCAAGGGTTACCGGTACTCACCAAAGTGCCACATCAACGTAGCAACTGCTTCAACCATGTCGGTATACCCCGCACAGTTCCCTCACAGTTTGTTGCTACTTCTAAAGGGTATCCCCAGATCCGGGTTAGGATCTATAAAACTCCGATACAAGCCCACAAAATTTAAAGCATACAGAGCATACAATTGAAAACACAAGTGATCTAATCCTAAGGTACACCTCACTTATAAATAACTCCCCAGCAGAGTCGCCAGTTCTGTGATCGGTGGAAATAGAACTGACTGTTTTGGAATGCTGGTTCGCGAAATGTCGCGGTAAGCAAGAGTCGCCACCGTCTTTTATTTTCTCCAACAAGGAAAGGACAAAAGCACAACAAAATTCCTTTTCGATATGTTTCTCGGTTCGGGAGGTAGATTATAGAAAGGGAAGGTGTTAGCACCCTTTCTATCCCTGGTTATCCACGGGCTCTTAGGTACTTGCTCACTATGTTTTCAAAAATGTTTTGCTTTTCTTGTGTTTGTGGGTTTTGAAAAAGTTTGTTTGAAAACTTCAATTTAACTCTTGTATCTGTCCTCAAGAGTGTATGAAGTGTTGTTTGAAAACTTTGTTTGAAAAGTGTAAGTGCGAAAAGTTATTTTTGTTTTGAAAGAGCAAGTACCTGAGAACCTCTACCTACTCAAAAGAAATTAAGCTGTGTAAATGTCCTTTAGACAGTACTATCCCACTATTGAGAAGTAGGTAGCACCGTCGTTGGAGTTTCGAGTCAATTCGATTATAGGGACATGTGGTCGCCAAAGCAATAGTAGGACGCCTTAGCGGTAACCCTAATGTCTTAGATCGTTTTTATCCGAGGCAACCGTTCCGAGGCAACTTAGATCTTTAGACAGGAGGGCGACCTCTAAAACACCCTATACTCAATGACCACGTCGAGGCAACCAAGTGAGGCGTACCCTAGGAGTGGCATGTGCGAGTGTGTCAGGATTCAGTTAAGTTATCTTTGCACATGTTATGGTGAGCTACGGGTTGATTTTAATTTCAGAGATAAGTCTTGTCATGCCTGGCCTAATTAACATACATCTAGTAGTTAATAGTTGCGGAAAGTAAATCTACGCTATTACAAGGCGTCGGGTATTTACATCGCCAAAAACAACCATTGAAAAGTAAATTGCGGAAAATTAAAGGAAAGCGATAAAAAGTCCTAATTAAGGCTATTACATCCTCGGAGCAATTACATAAATATGGATCAAAAATTAATAAAACAAACATACGCGAGAAAAATTGAATCGGAGAAGTCCTTAGGGTTTTGACCCTTTTTGAGAAAGAAAGAAATTTTATGTTATTTTGCATTTAATTAAACCTAAAACTAATTAATTAGTAAAAATAAATATTTTGGTTTTTTAATGTTTTAATGAAAATAAATAAAAATAGTCAAAAGTTAGTAAAAACCCTAATTCTAATTTACTTTATTTATTGCAAAAAATATTGAAATTAACCTAATTAAAAAAAAGACTAAATTAATTTGTTAGTATTTATTTACAAAAATAATAAAGGGTGAAATAAATAAATAATAATAATAATAAAAATATTACATTTTTAGTTTTTTGAATTTTATTATGAAAATAATTAATTATGTTAATTAAATAATAATAATAATAATAATTAATAGTAAAATAATTAAATGGAAAAAATATATAAAGAGAAAAAAGAAGAACCCAGGGGGGTGTTGGCCCATTTAGGAGGTAAGTTTGGAAATTGGTGGCCCAATATCAATTCCAGTCCATTGACTTTCCTGATTCTCCATGGCGCGTGTTGACTGGGAGTAGGATGATCCTTCCATCTGGGCCCTTGGATCTGTGCCTGACGCCACATGGCGCGTTAATGATTGAGATGCATGGTGGATACCCTTTTTGAAAGCTGCACAAGAACATGTTAAGAAAAATAATATAAGCGTTTTGGGTGGACCTGGGACTCGAACCCAGGTCCCAAGGGATAATCTTTCAATGCTTTGGCCAAATGAGTTGTACTGCGCGTTTGTTAATAGAATGGAGAGAGAATATTATATATGGAAAATAAGCAATATGCTGAAAACAAAACAAAAACGCGCGTATTTTTAAATTGTCCACTCAGAGGCTAACACCTCATCATCTTCCTCGTGCGTTCCTGCAAAACAAACATTAGATAGCGGGGGTTTTTAACCCCCACAAACTACAGTGGCGAAAAATAGCGAATAGAATTGTGGTTTATATAAATGTTTCGCGAGGGTTTGGTCTTGTTCGTCTGGTTCTCAGGATTCCAACCATGTGCCTTAGTGGTCTCAATTTTTCATGGTTTAGGAATCCCTAATTTCAAAGCTTAGGAACCCTAGAGATCGTCCATGGCATCTTTGGATTTAGGGAGTTTCAGTTCAATTAACTTATACCATTAGCTTCATATGGTCCCTATCAATACAAATCAAACACAAAAGCATGTTAAATATGCATGAATTAATCTGTATGATTCTGAAAATAAATGGCAAACTGTGGTCACCGCTAAGGCGTCCTACTATTGCTTTGGTGACCACATGTCCCTATAATCGAATTGACCCGAATAACTCCAACGACGGTGCTACCTACTTCTCAATAGTGGGATAGTACTGTCTAAAGGACATTTACACAGCTTAATTTCTTTTGAGTAGGTAGAGGTTCTTAGATACTTGCTCTTTCAAAACAAAAATACTTTTTGCACCTACACTTTTCTGACAAAAGTTTTCAAACAACACTTCATATACTCTTGAGGACTGATACAAGAGTTAAATCGAAGTTTTCAAAACAAACTTTTTCAAAACCCACAAACACAAGAAAAGCAAAACATTTTGAAAACATAGTGAGCAAGTACCTAAGAGCCCGTGGATAACCACGGATAGAAAGGGTGCTAACACCTTCCCTTTCTATAATCTACCTCCCGAACCGAGAAACATCTCGAAAAGGAATTTTGCTGTGCTTTTGTCCTTTCCTTGTTGGAGAAAATAAAAGACGGTGGCGACTCTTGCTTACCGCGACATTTTGCAAAACGCAAACGCGAACCAGCATTCCAAAACAGTCAGTTCTATTTCCATCGATCACAGAACTGGCGACTCTGTTGGGGAAATATTAACAAGTGAGGTGTACCTTAGGATTAGGTCACTATGTTTTCAATTGTATGCCTTGAATGCTTTAATATTGTGGGCTTGTATCGGAGTTTTATAGATCCTAACCCGGATTTGGGGATACCCTTTAGAAGTAGCAATAAACTGTGAGGGAATTGTGCGGGGTATACCGACATGGTTGAAGTAGTTGCTACGTTGATGTGGCACTTTGGTGAGTACCGGTAACCCTTGAGTCAAGTCAAGGAGAGTACGGGGCCTCCGCATGGTGTCGTGAAGCATCAACTGACCTTAGAACCTTACTTGACTATCCTGGCCTCTTTAGGGGTAGTGAGATGACCGACTTTGGTGCAGTCCGAAGTTGGTAGATACTCGATACTACACTCATTGATGGTTCTTTTCTTGGAATATTTTGGTCGCCAGTTAAGTGGCTAAATCAAAACAATGAACATAGAAAACAATCCAATGATATTGAGCTCCTTAGAACCCGGTTACTATTCATAGGACAGGTTTTGAGCCAACTAACTTCAAGAGGGTACTTACTTATGAACCCCATGCAAGCCTAAACCTAAGGACTTGTTTGCTTTGTGTGAATCTGACTGTCTGTATATACACTTGCTTACTGTTGCATCCATGTACATCATAACATCATAAAGCATCATATGCATCTGCTAACCATGTCAAGGGTTCAGATCTTCATCTTTGTTCTTGTTTTGTAGGACATGGAGTCTCTCCGCAGGAAAACAATTCAGGTCAACCTTGTAAGGATCCCTCCTCAGCTCAAGGAGCTTACATCCAGGATTCCCGAGAGCTCTCCCTTCAGTGAAAGACATGGTAGACTCCTCAGCTTGGTCAACACCAACATTGAAGAAGATATGATAAAAGTTCTCTTCCAGTTCTTTGACCCCTTACACCACTGTTTTACATTCCCTGAACATCAATTGGTGCCTACTTTGGAGGAATTTTCTCAACTTCTGAGAATTCCTATTCTTAGTCAACTACCCTACAACGGTACAGAAAAGGAACCCAAACTTGAAGATGTTGCTCAAGCATTACGTCTGCAACCATCTGACATCAAGGGGCATTGGGAAATCAGAAGTGGTATCAAGGGATTCTTGGCAAAGTTCCTGTTTGAGAAGGCACAAGAATGTTGGAATTCTCTTGACCTACAAGCCTTTGAAGAGATTATGGCACTCCTTGTCTATGGGTTGGTGTTGTTCCCGAATCCTGATCAACTTATAGATATAAATGCTGTCAAGATTTTTATGTCCAGGAATCCCATACCTACATTGCTTGGGGACATCCTCCACTCATTTTACACTCGAACAATGAGAAAAAGAGGTGTTCTCATGTGCTGCACTCCTCTCCTGGCAAGGTGGTTTATTTCGCACCTTCCACAATCGGTTTTGAAGAACGAGCAGGGTTTAAGGTGGTCACAATGGCTGATGACCCTCACACATTCTGGTATACATTGGTGTTCTCGGTCCAGAGAAAATGTCACTATTGTTGACCGTTGCGGAGAATTTCCTAATGTTCCTTTACTTGGAATTAGAGGAGGCATTACCTACAACCCTTGTCTGGCTTTGAGACAATTTGGATATGCTCGGAGGGATGGCCCTCATGACATGCTGATTCCTGACATAGTTTTTGACTTCGACAACGATGCGCAAGGACTTCGCCAAAGGTTCATCAGAGCTTGGAGGATGCCTAACAAGGTAGATAGTAAGACACTGGGGCACAAGAATTCCATCCCCCTTGAGCCTTACCTCAAGTGGGTACGAACCCGCTCCCAGAAGCTTATGATGCCATATCCTCACATTCTCCCCGTGATCAAAGAGCCAGTTATGGAAGGAGAGGTCCCATACACCATCCTACATCCTGACATGCTAACATCATGGGAGGAAATGCAAAAGAGCTGGATCCAACTCAAGGAAGAACAGAATTCTCTTGAAGTCAGTTTACATGCCAGTGAGAAGAAGGTCTTGGAGCTCACCCGCCTACTTCACGAGGAAAAGACCCTCAATACCTACATCGCTCCAAAAAGGATGCGCAATGTCTTTTTGCATTAAGTATTTTGTAATATTTCGCCCATGAGGCACTGCTGTACTAAACAGATTACTTCTTAATATGACGTGTGTTCCTTTTTTGTCTGCAACGAATTTGAATTTTCGAACCCTTCAAGGCATTGCATAAATAGCATACCATGCATCATATGCATAACAGGTACACTTTTTACAGGTCACTTATCTTCTTCGCTGTTTATTTCAGCAATCATTATGACTTCTGAACCTTCCACTGAACAAGCTATCAAGGCCCTCCAGGCCCAGAATGCCCAGTTCCAAGAGTTGGTTATGAGCCTAGCCCAGGGTCAACAGGATTTGAAAACTCTGATTCTGAAAGAGAGGAAGAAGAAGAAGAAGAAGAAGAGGACCGTCTTGTTCAACACTGGACGCTGATTTGGGAATGGATTACAGAATGAGGTTGAGCTGACTACTTCATCTGTAGGCAAAGACATTCCACAAGAGAGAAGGGTTCCTAGTCCCGTGGTCTCCGACAATGAGACTGATTATGATGAAGAGCAATATCCTCCTGCTGAGGATGGGTATAAACAGTTGGAGGACCGCTTAAGTGCTATGGAGATTCAGAATGTGCCCGGGTTGGACTTTGGAGACCTAGGCTTATCCTCTGGGGTGGTGATTCCCCATAAGTTCAAGGCACCTGCTTTTGCCAAATACGACGGAGCTTCCTGTCCTAAGCTGCACCTCCGATCGTATGTAAGGAAAATCCAACCTTGTACAGCTGACAAGAATTTGTGGATCCATTTCTTCCAGGATAGTCTTTCAGGGACTCAACTCGAATGGTTCTATCAGCTGGATGGAGCCAGTATTCGTAACTGGGAGGATTTGGCTACTGCGTTCTATAAGCAGTATCAGTATAATTCCGACCTCGCTCCTACGCGTACCCAACTCCAGGGTATGTCACTAGGGACGGGTGAAGGATTTAAGGAATATGCTCAAAAGTGGAGAGACCTGGCTGGAAGGGTACAACCACCTTTGATTGACCGTGAGCTTGTGGATATGTTCTTGGGGACCCTGTATGGTCCATTCTTCAACCATTTGATTGGAAATTCTTCTGCCGGGTTTACAGACCTTATCTTGACTGGTGAGAGAATAGAAGCTGGTATCAAGTCTGGGAAGATACATAAAGGTGCCTCCTCGAGCACTGAAAAGAAGCCATTCAAGAAGGAATCTAGTGATGTCTATGGTTCAAGGAGACAGAATAGACCGGAACGCCGCCAAGCTGTCAATGCGGTGGTTATTTCAAAACCTGCTGCTGCTCCTCAGCATCATAACCAACAAAGGGGTGAGAGACCTAGAAGGCAGTTTACTCGTCTCAGTATGACCTTGTCCCAGATATTTCCGCAGTTACTGACAACCAACCTAGTAACTATAAAAGAAGCTCCGAAGTTTGTAAACACAACATCTCCAAAGTACAATCCTAACGCCCGCTGCGCTTATCACTCTGATAGCCCGGGGCATACTACGGATGATTGTTGGGCTCTGAAGAATAAGGTTCAGGACCTTATTGATGCTAATGAGATAGAGTTCGAGGCGCCCGAAAGGCCCAATGTTGTGACTGCTCCCATGCCCAAGCATGGAGTGAATGCTGTGGAGGAAGACCTGTATGTAGCCTCTGTGGATGATATTGTTACTCCTCTGTTGACTGTCAAAAGGAACCTGTTGCTAGCCGGTTTATTTTCGGGATGTAGTAAAGGTTTCCATCTATGTTCTGTTTCACCTGCTGGTTATCCTTCTTTGAAGTCAGGTATCCAAAACCTGATGGATAATAAAGAAATCCTGTTTGAAAAGATTGTTGTTCCTGCTACCCATACTGAAGAAGTGTCCATTGTCACCATTTTCAACAATTCTACCAAGGCTCCCCCGAGGAAGCCTGTCAAAATTATGCCTGCTCAGAAGATTGCTCCCATAATCATCACTGTTCCGGAGCCCATCCCCTATACATCCGACAAAGCTGTCCCGTGGCACTATAGGGCAGATGTTTATGTTCTGGGAGTTAAACAAGAGTTTGATACTAGTACTGGCGTCAGCAACATCACCAGGCCTGCTAAAGTCACCCGCAGCGGTAGGCTTTTCTCACCAGATATCGCGCCGCCAGCTATCCAAAGACCTATTGTCATCACGCCTGCAAGTGTGCCTACTTCCCTCCCTGACCAAGTTCCTGTTTCTACCCCTGCTGCCGAGTCATCCGACGCTCGGGGCAAAGGGATCGCTACAGATATGTCTGCCCAGACGGAGGCACCAAAGACAATCAATGTTGAAGCTTCCAAACAGGAGATGGAAGAGATTCTTAAGATTATCAAGAAGAGTGATTTTAATGTAGTTGAGCAGCTGGGGCACACCCTATCTAAGATTTCTATGTTATCACTATTACTGTGCTCAGAGGCCCATGCCAAGGCTCTGATTACCTTCCTGAAGACTGCCCACGTGCCACGAGAGACGTCAGCTGATCAGTTTACCGATTGTGTGGCCAACTTAACTACTGATAATGGTATGGGTTTTTCTGACGCTGATATGACTGCTAAAGGGAAGAACCATAACGATGCCCTGTATGTCTCCATTGAATGTAGGGGCACTACTCTTGCCCATGTGCTGGTTGACACTGGTTCCTCGTTGAACGTATTACCCAAGAAAGCTCTAGACAGGTTGGATTGCAAAGGGTTGGAGCTAAAGCCAAGTAACATTGTTGTCCGGGCCTTTGACGGGTCTAAAAGAATGGTGCACGGTGAGGTAGATATTCCAATCAGAGTTGGTTCTCAGGTCTTTGATTCAACATTCTACATGATGGACATCCGACCGTCCTATTCTTGTTTGCTGGGTCGTCCCTGGATCCATAAGGCTGGAGCTGTGACCTCCACACTACATCAGAAGCTGAAATACCCGGTCAGAGGGAAGATTGTGACAATTCAAGGGGAGGAGGAATACATGGTCAGCCACCTCAACTCATTCCGGTACATAGAGATGGATGGGGAATTCATTGAGACCCCCTTTCAACACTTTGAAGAGGTTCCTCAGACACTGGCATCGGCTGAAACTGTGATTGAAGATTCTCCTTTGAAGATGGCTTCCTTAAAGGATACCCGGGCTGTTATTGAGAAGGGTGAGTGTGCAAACTGGGGCCGACTTCCTGATTTCACTCAGAAGACTGACAAATTTGGTTTGGGTTTCACTGCAGAAGCTCAAAGGGCTGTTCGTAGTGCAAGAATTGGAAGACCTCTTGTGTTCATCAGCAACTTGAGGGTAAATGCTATTGAAGATGGCGTGGAGGAATCTGAATTCGACAGCTGGATCTACCCTACGACCGACGATGGACCAAACAACTGGACAGCGAAAGACTTCGTCCCTATTACTTTTGTGACTCAGTAGTGAACTCCTTTGTTTTGAATTTGTAACAAACAATATTGTGAAACTTTATGGCCCGGTGTCTTACCCGGGGCACCGTGGCTTCATTTGTGAGGGCTTTCGTGTGTCATTTTCATATATCATTAATAAAAGCATTGGACGTTTTTGCATTTCAAATCTTGCGCTCCTTGTCTTTCTTTATTATATATTACAAAACAGCTATTTACACACACTCACATATACAGGTCCCAATCCACTCTGGATCTCACTGGTAACGACTCTGCTACTGCCAGTTATGACTTCGAAAATCCGATCAACTTAGCCGAAAATGAAGGTGAAGATGATTGCGAAGTGCCTGGTGAGCTTGCAAGACTGCTACTCCAGGAAGAGAGGGCCATTCAGCCACACGAAGAGCCAGTGGAAACGGTAAATCTGGGTACTGAGACAGACAGAAAAGAGGTCAAGATTGGTGCCAATCTGGAGTCTAGTGTGAAACAACGGTTGATTCAGATGCTGCATGACTACATGGAAATCTTCGCCTGGTCTTACGAAGATATGCCTGGGTTGGATACCGACATTGTGGTTCATCATTTACCTACCAAGGAAGAATGCCCTCCGGTAAAACAGAAGGTTCGCCGTATGCGTCCAGAGATGTCCGAGAAAATCAAAGCTGAGGTTATGAAACAATTTGATGCCGGTTTTCTAGCAGTGACTTCTTACCCTCAGTGGGTCGCCAATGTGGTTCCAGTGCCGAAGAAAGATGGTAAGGTCAGAATGTGTGTTGACTACAGGGATTTGAACAGGGCGAGCCCTAAGGATGACTTCCCTCTGCCTCACATCGACGTTCTGGTTGACAACACTGCTCAGCATAAGGTATTCTCCTTCATGGATGGTTTCTCCGGTTATAATCAGATAAAAATGGCTCCCGAAGACATGGAGAAGACCACTTTCGTTACTCAGTGGGGCACCTTTTGCTACAAGGTCATGCCGTTTGGGTTGAAAAATGCTGGGGCAACCTACCAACGTGCCATGGTTGCTTTGTTTCATGACATGATCCATCATGAGATTGAAGTATACGTTGAAGATATGATTGCAAGGTCCCAAACTGAGGAGGAACACCTTGACCATCTACAGAAGCTGTTTGACCATCTGAAGTTGTACAAGCTGAGATTAAACCCGAACAAGTGCACCTTCGGGGTGAGATCTGGAAAACTACTAGGTTTCGTCGTGAGTGACAAAGGTATTCAAGTGGACCCTGCCAAAGTGAAAGCCATACAAGAGATGGCAGTTCCCAAGACAGAGAAAGAAGTCAGAGGCTTTCTAGGACGGTTGAACTACATTGCCTGATTCATCTCGCACCTAACTGCTACTTGTGAACCAATCTTCAAGCTACTGAAGAAAGATCAAGTGGTACGTTAGAACGATGAATGCCAAGCCGCTTTCGAAAGAATCAAAGAGTATCTCCAAGAACCACCCATTCTTATGCCACCGGTTGAAGGGAGACCTCTAATCTTATACTTGACAGTACTGGACAATTCAATGGGATGTGTGTTGGGTCAGCATGACGAGTCTGGCCGAAAAGAGCATGCTATTTATTACCTTAGCAAAAAGTTTACCGACTGTGAGACCCGATACTCACTGCTCGAGAAAACTTGTTGCGCTTTGGTATGGGCTGCTCGCCGGCTAAGACAGTATATGTTGACTCACACTACTCTGTTGATCTCAAAAATGGATCCAATCAAGTATATCTTCGAAAAGCCTGCCTTGTCCGGAAGAATAGCAAGATGGCAGATGATCTTGACAGAATATGACATCCAGTACACGACTCAGAAAGTAATCAAAGGAAGTGTATTGGCAGACCATTTGGCACATCAGGCAGTGGATGATTACCAGTCTATGAACTTTGAATTTCCAGACGAGAATATCATGGTAGTGACTGATTGTGAAGTACCTGGACCGGATGAAGGACCTGAGGAAGGATCCCGATGGTCTATGCACTTTGATGGAGCCTCAAATGCTTTGGGTAACGTTATCGGCGTTGTGATCATATCTCCCAAGGGCTCTCATACTCCACTTACCGCCCGACTATGTTTCAACTGCACCAACAACATGGCGGAGTATGAAGCATGCATCATGGGTCTTCGAGCTGCAATTGACCTAAGGATCAAGTTTCTGAGTGTCTTCGGAGATTCCGCTCTCGTGATCAGTCAGATCAAAGGCGAGTGGGATACGAAACACCCAAATCTTATTCCTTACAAGGAGTATGTATTGACGTTGCTTCCCCATTTCGAGGAGATAACCTTTGAACACTTACCAAGAGAGGAGAATCAGTTGGCGGACGCGCTGGCTACGATGTCTTCTATGTTCAAAGTCAAATGGGACAACGAGGTTCCCCGAATCATTATCTGGAAATTGGATGAACCTGCACATTGCTGTGATCTTGAGACCGAAGAGGTAATAGAAAAGCCTTGGTATCATGAAGTAAAGAGGTACCTTGAAGCTCAAGAATACCCCGAGGGTGCATCTGTTAATGGCAAGAAGTTTCTGAGAAGGTTTGCGGCAAAATTCTTCCTCAGCAATAACATTCTCTACAAACGAAACCATGATTCAATCTTACTGTGTTGTGTGGATAAGACTGAAGCAAAAAGGATCATGACAGAGCTGCATGAAGGTACCTTCGGAACTCACTCCAGTGGACATACCATGGCAAAGAAAATCCTTCGGGCAGGATATTACTGGTCCACAATGGAAGTCGATTTTTATCAACATTCTCGGACGTGTCACAAGTGCCAGATATATGTTGATAAGGTACACATTCCTCCAGTTCCTTTGAACGTCTTGACAGCACCTTGGCCTTTTGCAATGTGGGGCATTGATATGATCGGCAAGATCAGACCTACGACATCCAACGGGCATCGGTTCGTCCTAGTAGCAATTGATTACTTTACGAAGTGGGTTGAAGCAGCTTCCTTTGCCACCGTAACCAAGAACATAGTGGCACGGTTCATTCGGCATAACCTGGTCTGTCGATACGGTGTACCCTAGAGGATCATTACGAATAATGGTACCAATCTTAACAACAGGATGATCACTGAGCTCTGCGAGCAATTCAAGATACATCACCACAACTCTTCTCCTTACTGGCCGAAGATGAATGGGGTTGTAGAAGCGGCTAATAAGAACATCAAGAAGATTGTGCAGAAGATGACAATGACCTACAAAGATTGGCACGAGATGTTACCGTTTTCTCTTCATGGGTACCGTACCTCAGCACGGACGTCAACAGGGGCAACACCCTTTTCCTTGGTCTACGGCATGGAGGCAGTCCTGCCCATTGAAGTTCAGATACCCTCTCTCCGGATCATGAAGGATGCAGGTTTGAGCAAAGACGACTGGATCCAGACTCGGCTTGATCAACTGAACCTAATCGACGAAAAGAGACTCACTGCTATTTGTCATGGTCAGACGTACCAAAAACGGATGATTAAGGCATTTAACAAGAAAGTCAGACGACAAGAGTATCAAGTTGGGGACCTGGTAATCAAGCGCATCATTTTACCTCTAGGTGATCCCAGGGGCAAATGGACCCCTACGTACGAAGGGCCATTTGTGGTTAAGAATATCTTCTCAGGAGGAGCAATGATTCTAACCACCATGGATGGTGACGACCTCCCTCACCCCGTCAATGTAGACATAGTAAAAAGATACTACGCATGATTAAAGACCCGCTAGGTTGATTGGCCTAGGCAAAAATAAGGGCTTCCCGGCGAACCAAAAGGGTTCGGGCAAAAATAAGGGAGGAAAAATAAAAAAATCCGTACACCCGGCAAGTCGAAAACCTGAAAAGGCGGCTTGGGCAAAAATGGGTATCCTGGTGGACTGAAAACCCGAAAGGGCGGTCTAGGCAAAAGTGAGGGATAAGCGTAATACTATGTCTCATTGGATCACCCTGCATCCAGACTTCGGTATCGACCATCAAGCTCGGACGGTACCAATCAATCAGTTTCATCTCCAACTAAGCAGCAAAGTGATGAGACACTTGAAGACATAAAGGCGATAGCAGAGCTGGAACCAGTGGGACTTTTTCACATAGCTGTTTTGTTTCCTTTTCACAAATTGTATAAACTCTATTTTGCTCGGCGGCGTTCTCTTACTAGGACGTCAGCCTCTTGTACACAAAATGCCTATTTACAGGCAAATTTCAAAATCAATACAAGCTCATTTTTCAGACAAATTGCAAATTGTTTTTTCTTTATCTGTTTTGTTTCGCAAAGAACGTCCAATGTTCATTTTTGATATATGCATTTGACATTAATTGCTGATCATAAATATTTGCATGTGAAACAAAGAACTAATTACGGGTGATATCGGAAGTAGGGGCAATAAGAATTGTCTAAGCGATCTAGTTGCTCTGTCCACCAAGGTGCCAAGGTAGGTTCGAATGAAGAATGTGACCAAGATACCTTCACTCCCCGTAGAGTAAGGCAAGATTCAACAATACTCTCCCCAAGCAGAGTTGGTCTTCCATCATCCTTAAAAAGGCACAGTATCCCCAGCAAGTCAGCAATACTCTCCCCCCAAGCAGAGTTGGTCTACCATCAGTCCTGAAAAAGTTGGGTATCCCCAGAAGATCTTAATATTCCCTAGCAGAGTATACAGATATTCCTCAGCCAGCATCCCCGACAGTCTTAATATTCCTCAAACAAAATATAAGATTGTTCCCCGGCAGAATACAAGATACCCTCAGTGAAGCCATTTCCCCAACGCAGTCTGAAAAAGCTTCCCCTCCAGAGTTGAATCATCTTACCCAGTAGATTCTGGAAGCTTGTTCCCTGCGGAGTACAAATATCTCTCCCTAGCCATATTCAGAGGTTATCCCCACCAGAGTCTAACTGGGTTATCCTCAGGAAGTTGTTACAACGCAAAGATCGTCCCCAGCGAAGTTCTTTCTATCCCCCAGCGGAGTTCATCATCAAAATCCCCAACAGGGTTATCAACGGGGTCCCCAGCGGAGTTACTGTTAAAATCTCAGCGAAGCATCTCTTCCCACAAAGTAATTCCCCGCAGAGTAATCTCTTCGCCATGTTTATTCCCCAACGGAGTCATCTTCTCCTACAGGTTTATTCGTGCAGTCATCTTCGTTCATCATCCCCAGCGGAAATGAAGAATTCAACATCATTCTTCAGCAGCTCCGGGATTTATTTTCCCCAGTTAAAACATCACATTCTCATACATCATGATACATGCATATACGCATCATATCATACAATCTCATTTATTTTTGAGAACATCATGACATCATGCATTTCATACATCATGACATTGCATACAACTGATGTTTTGCCTTTTCAGGAAAAAGTCAATCAAAAGATGATTACCATCAACTTTTGCAGTTCCAGATCAACACCTGTAACTAGCCAGGAAATATCTGTGGACGACTGATTATAGGTTAACACCTGAAACCAGACAAGAAAACCACCTACATGAACTGATTGTAGATCTATACCTGTAACTAGCCAGGAAAGTTATCTACATGAAGATACTGAAGATCAATACCTGTAACAAGCTAGGAAGACTATCTTTCTTTCTCAGGTCAGAGATTAATACCTGAAACGAGACATGAAAACTATCTCACCGGCCAACATTTTTCAAGTTCCAGATCAATACCTGTAACTAGCCAGGAAATATCTGGATGACTGATTGTAGATCTATACCTGAAACCAGACAGGAAAGTTATCTACATGAAGATATTGAAGATTAATACCTGTAACAAGCCAGGAAACCATATTTCTTTCTCAGGTCAGAGATTAATACCTGAAACCAGACAGGACAACTATCTCATCGGCCAACATTTTTCAAGTTCTAGATCAATACCTGTAACTATCCAGGAAATATCTGTGGACGACTGATTGTAGATCTATACCTGAAACAAGACAGGAAAGTTATCTACATTGAAGAGATTGAAGATCAATACCTGTAGCAAGCCAGGAAGACAATCTTTCTTTCTCAGTTCAGAGATTAATACCTGAAACCAGACAGGAAAACTATCTCATCGGCCAGCCTTCAAACTCCAGATCAACACCTGTAACTAGCCAGGAAATATCTGTGTACAACTGATTATAGGTTAACACCTGAAACCAGACAGGAAAACCACCTACATAAACTGATTGTAGATCTATACCTGTAACTAGCCAGGAAAGTTATCTACTTGAAGAGACTGAAGATCAATACCTGTAACAAGCCAGGAAGACTATCTTTCTTTCTCAGGTCAGAGATTAATACCTGAAACCAGACAGGAAAACTATCTCATCGGCCAACCTTTTTCAAGTTCCAGATCAACACCTGTAACTAGCCAGGAAATATCTGTGGACGACGAATTGTAGATTAATACCTGAAACCAGACAGGACAATTATCTACTTGACCATCATGAGGCAACCCTACACCAGTTCCTTCTCTTTCAGATGCAGTTTTATATGGACTCGTCATCAGGCAACCCTACACCGGTTCCCTCCTTCCAAGATGCAGTTTTACACGGACTCATCATCAGGCAACCCTACACAGGTTCCTTCTTTCAACCTACCAAGTTACAACTCAACAAACAATCTCCAGATGGCATATATAAGCCCATCCTCCTACCAACAATCTCCAAATGGCATCTGTAAGCCTATTCCCGACATCACATTGCTGATACTACACCATGCGAGTGCAAATTTCTGGGCACTTTAGTGTTTAATCATCTTCCACCTTTGGATCACGAAAGGCACGCAAGCCAATCTACCTCCTCAGGTTTAAGAAGATTGAACAGGGGAAACTGTTGTACCCCAAAATTTTCCCTCCCATATTCCTCAAGATTTGTCAAGAATCATCTTCAAATGGTTCAAGATTTGCTCAAGAGGTAGACAGTCAAATCACCTCCTAAGACAGCTGAAATTAGGGTTTTGGGTCTTTCAAGGAAGTTGGGGTTTTAAATGGTCCAATCAAGTCCCATAGGCCTATATACATTCTCAAGCACCTACATGCCAAGTTTCAAGACTCACAATGCCAATTTGCACAGTCAAAAGCCTCATTTGATCTACAGTCAACTGCAAGGGCAAAATGGTCATTTCACAGTCAAAAGTCAGAATTTTTGGTCAACATCTTATTTTGAGTCCACAATCATCATTTGATCAAGTCTTGATCATGATTCCACAAGAATGGCTCAAAAATCATCAAGATGCAAAAAGTTACTATTTTTGGACAGCAGAAAAGTCAAATGTATCTTGACCAGGGCATAACTTTTTCATGGTTTGTCAGAAAAATCCCATCCAATGCTCATTTTGAAGGGGATGACATTTCCTACAATCCATATTCACACTCCAAGTCCAAGAAATGCTCTCACAAAAAGTTATCAATTTCTACATTATAGGTCAAATTCAAAAGTCAACAAAAATGCACTTTAAGTCAAAGGCCATAACTTGAGATTGGTAAATCCAAATGACATGGGACCAAAGGAATTGGTTAGAGGACTTCAATACCTTTCCAAAATGTCCAAGAACATGTTCATATGATCAAAATTGAGCAAGTTTGCATTGGAGAAGTTGGGAAAATTTTTAGGAATTTGCAAAAGTCAACTTTGCTCAAAACACCTTATTTTTGCTAATGGGCCTCAAATCTCTTATTGAAACTTCATCCATGGCCTATTCACGACCCATCAAGATTAATTGAATTTATTTTCTTATTTTTTATTGATTAATTGGATTTTTAATTAATATTAATTCATTTAATCAATTTAAATTGTAGGAAAATACAAGATTTGGTTTTTAAATCTTTTTCTGAAGCAAATATCACCTAAAAAGGCTGGCAATTTCGTGCACCAAGTCAAAGATACAAAAAATCCAAAATTGGAAACCTTTTCCAATCATGAAGATTCAAAAATATTTGATTTTCAATCAAGGATTAAATCACCATTGCACATGGATTTTTGCCAAGATTTTGACCTAATTCCATTCCTCTATATATATGCAAGAAAACCATGATCAATACACGTGAGAGAAGCTGCAGAAAAGCCATAGCATATTGAAAAATTTCCAAGAAAACTCAAAAATGACTTTCACATTCTAGAACGATTCAAAGGTTTTTATTGATTCTAATCCACTGCAGGAGGTTCCCAGAACGTGTGGCAATCAAATTCAGGCCTTAAAGCTCAAAGAATCACCATGTACAGAGTCACGGTTTGCAGCTTTTATTGACAATCGTATATCGTGATTCATGCATCTTTAATATGTTTTCATGATTGTTTTGTGTTGCTAGGGACTGTACGAAGCTAATGGTGTGGTTTAATTGAACTGAAACGCTATAAATCAAAAGTTGCCATGATCAATTTCTAGGGTTCTTAAGCTCTGGAATTGGGGCTTTCTAAACCCAGAAAAATTAAGACTCATAAGACCCATGACTGAATTTGTTAGGTCAAGACGAATAAGACTGAACCCTCGCGAAATATTTATGTGAACCACAGTGCTAATCGCTATTTTTCCTCATAGCATATTGTGGGGGTTAAAAACCCCCGCTATCTAATGTTGTTGTTACAGGTACAATGAGGAAGACGATGATGTGTTAACACTCCATTGGCCGGTTTGAAAAATACGCGCGTTTTGTTTTGTTTTCAGCATAGGGTTTATTTTTCATATTTAATATTCTCTCTCTATCCTAATAACAATTAAAGCAGGTGGTTGGAGTGGTTAAGGCATTGGCTTGGAAACGTTGGGACCTGGGTTCGAATCCCATGTCCCCCAAAGTTCTTGTTATTATTTTCTTTCACATAATCACATGCAGGTTTCAAAAAGTGTTCCACCATGTGCTTCACATCTCAGCACGCCATGTGTCTCTAAGCTCAAATTCTGTGGCCAAAGATGAAGGACTATGGTATTCCCAGTCAACACGCGCCATGGAGAAGCAGGAAAGTCAAACAGGCTTACAGCTTAATGGGCCTGAAAATTGCTTTCTCACCTCCTAACCTGGCCCATCACCCCCTGGTTTCATTATTTCTTTTCTTCTTTTATATTTTTTTCTTTTAATTATTTTACTATTAATTATTATTATTATTATTATTTAATTAACCAAATTAATTTTTCATAATAAATTCAGAAAATAATATTTTTATTATTATTATTATTTATTAATTTCACCCTTTATTATTTTTGTAAATAAATACTAACAAATTAATTTAGTCTTTTTTTAATTAGGTTAATTTCAATATTTTTTGTAATAAATAAACTAAATTAGAATTAGGGTTTTCACTAACTTTTGACTATTTCTTTTTATTTCATTAAAACATAAAAAACCCAAAAATATTTCTTTTATTAATTAATTAGTTTTAGGTTTAATTTAATTAATTGCAAAATAATAACAAACTTCCACCTTTCTCAAATAAGGGTCAAAACCCTAAGGACTTTTCCAATTCAATTTCTCTCGCGTGCATATTAATTTTGATCCATATTTATGTAATTCCTCTGAGGATGTAATAGCTTTAATTAGGACTTTTTATCGCTTTCTTTATTTTTCCGCAATTTACTTTCCAAGGGTTTGTTTTTGGCGATGTAAATACCCGACGCCTTGTAATAGCGTAGATTTACTTTCCGCAAACATTTAACTGCTAGATGTATGTTAATTAGGCTATGCATGACAAGACTTGTATCTGAAATTAAAATTAACCCGTAGCTCACCATAACATGTACAAAGATAACTTAATTGAAACCTGACACACTTGCACATGCCACTCCTAGGGTACGCCTCACTTGGTTGCCTCTACGTGGTCATTGAGTATAGGGTGTTTTAGAGGTAGCCCTCTTGTCTAAAGATCCAAGTTGCCTCGAAACGGTTGCCTCGGATAAAAAGGATCTAGGATATTAGGGTTACCGCTAAGGCGTCCTACTATTGCTTTGGTGACCACATGTCCCTATAAATGAATTGACCCGAATAACTCCAACGACGGTGCTACCTACTTCTCAATAGTGGGATAGTACTGTCTAAAGGACATTTACACAGATTAATTTCTTTTGAGTAGGTAAAGGTTCTTAGATACTTGCTCTTTCAAAACAAAAATACTTTTCGCACCTACACTTTTCTGACAAAAGTTTTCAAACAACACTTCATATACTCTTGAGGACTGATACAAGAGTTAAATCGAAGTTTTCAAAACAAACTTTTTCAAAACCCACAAACACAAGAAAAGCAAAACATTTTGAAAACATAGTGAGCAAGTACCTAAGAGCCTGTGGATAACCACGGATAGAAAGGGTGCTAACACCTTCCCTTTCTATAATCTACCTCCCGAACCGAGAAACATCTCGAAAAGGAATTTTGTTGTGCTTTTGTCCTTTCCTTGTTGGAGAAAATAAAAGACTGTGGCGACTCTTGCTTACCGCGACATTTGCAAAATGCAAACGCAAACCAGCATTCCAAAACAGTCAGTTCTATTTCCACCGATCACAACATCTTTAAGCCCACCTCCAGCAAGATTCTACCATCTCTAAATGGCATCTTTAAGCCCATTCCCTCAACCATATTTTGACGAGTGCAAATTTACGGGCACTCTAGTGTCCAATCCTCTTTTACCTTCGAGTCACGAAAGGCAAACTTGCCAATCTAACTCTTCAGGTTCAAGAAGATTGAACAGGGGCAACTGTTGTACCCTAAAATTTTCCCTCTCATTTTATCAACATTTCTCATCACAAGACTCTTGGAACTCAAGATCAAGCTAGGGTTTGCTCTGCTCAAGACACCTCCTTGCACTGTTGACCTAAATTAGGGTTTGAGTTTTCACAGGGATGTTTTGATCCACAATTCCCAAAATGAATTTCATACTTCATATTGGACTCACAAGTTTGTCCATACCAAGTTTCAAGCCTTGATTCAAATTTTTGCCCAGTTAATTGGACAGTTGACCTAGAAATCAACTGTATTGGGGAAAAAGTCAACTGTGGCCAATTGACAGTCAAACCTCATGAATTTTGACCCACATCAACATAATGAACTCATATGAACCATTTGGTCAAGTTTGAATCACAATTCCACAAGAAATTTGATCAGATCACCAAAAGGGCAAAATGGTCATTTTTAGGGTTTTGACTGCACAAGGGCAATTTTTGACTGTTTGACCTAGCCAATGGCAAATCAAGCTCAAACATGGACACAAGGACTCAATGACATTGTCTTGACCTATTAAACAAGTTCAAAAGATCTCAAATGCAGAGGATTGACAAATGGATTTTTCAGTCAACTGATCAAAATTTGACTGTATATTGAAAAGTCAAACTTTGACTTTTTGGTCAAAATTAAATTCCAAGATTCATTTTTCATCAAGACATGTCAAATTATGAAACTTGTTCATCGAGAAACCCAAAAATGCAAATTAAGGTTTAAAATGGAAAATTTTCATAACTTAGAAATTTTCTAAGTTATAAAATTTTCTTATTTTTTCCTAAATTTGTCCCATTTTTTCACCAAGATGAAAATAGATTAAAACAAAACTTGCAACATGAAAGTTTTAGTCCATCACAAAGTCTACAACTTTGATTCACAAAGTTTTCTCAAAAGAAGCTTGGATCTCAAGTTATGATTTTTGGAACAAGGGTACCTAAAACTTTTAACTTAGAGAAATTTTGTCCTAGTTTAGGCAGGATTTTGACCCATCTTCTTGGCCATTTTTCACATAGTTCCACTTGGAGTTTCAAGTTTAATTTCAAAGATGGATTATAGTACATTTTGCAAGCTTTCCAAATTGTCCAAGAACTCCTCAAACACCTTTGTGGTTAGGGAGAATCGAATGCTTGAAGTTGGCAAAAACTCACTTTGCAACCATGGCCAATACATGTTCATACCAAGTTTGCAAATCTGACCAAGCTAGCTTTGTGCACAATTACAGGCCTCTAAACCAATTTGTACTCAATAATTAAATGCAAATCCATTGGTCTAAGGTTTTGTTTTGGACATTAGAGGATTGTACACAAGTTTAATTCCTAAATGGTAAAAGGCACATTGCCATTTTTGCAAAAGGTTGCTTTATGTCAAACCACTAATCCTTGAGCCTTGAACAAGATATTATGTTGTAAAACAAATCCATTAATTAGAGGGGCCAAGAGGGTAGTATGCAGGGTGATTAGATGGCCTGTAACCTCACTTCCACTTTCTTGCTTCATAACCAAGCAATTTGTCAAAAACAAGAGAACACACACATCTGAGGAAACCAACTAAAGAAAAGTTGTCAAATAAGTTTCTCATACCCTAACAAGCCAGAAACACGAGCTCTTGACCACTAAAACCTCCTTGTGCACAGAATCCCCATTTTCTTGCAAAACAGGGCCAGTTCTGCATATTGCAAGCCACATTCAAATTCTCTCGTGCGTTTTGTCCAAAACTACTTCAAACACATTCAAATCAACCTACCTGAGCTATCCAGATCATTCACAAGTTGTTGTAACTCCATTAACACACATTGCCATTTTTGTTTGGAAGCTTTGCAGGTTGAGTTCTGTAGCACGATTCAGGCTACTTCAAGATAAACTAAGCATTGGGAAAGCTTCAGTGGACATTAGGCAAGCTACCAGTCACCTCAAAACCCATTGAAAGTTGCTACATTGTCCAGCTCGAAGTCAACTGAAATAGGTATTTCATGAACTTCTATCTCTCTATTTAGGAATAGTTAGACTTAGGTTTGTGAATGAAATATGTTGTATTCATAGCCCTGAAACCATACATGTGCTTAGTTTTCATTTATATCAATCGTGCTAGGAGAATTTCATCCATGAACTTTCTGAAAAAACTAGGTTAAGAATTAGGGCCAGAGAAATTCTCTCTGGTCTTTGAGAGTTAGCTTAAGTTTTTTATATGGTTAGATTCGTTGTTTGATGCTCTACAAGTTTCGTGTTATGAGTTTTGTCAAAAAAGCACAGAATCAGGAGGTAGCATTTTGTACATAGCGCACGCGTTTCTGTCTAGAGGAAGAAGATGAAGTTGGTTTTGGGTTGGGCCTGTACAGGCTTGCTTTTGGCACCCCCCTCTTTTCTTTTCACACCCCCTGGCCCATTTCTTGAATATTTTGTCATTTATGTGGCATTTATTTTTATTTTTACTAGTATAAAAATGTTTATATGCTTTTATATCATTTTGTTAAAAATAAAAAAAAAATACAAATAATGCTTTTATTTTCATTTATTATTTTTATACACATTTGAAAATACTTTCTTGAAATATACACATTTTTGTAAATAAAATATTTTATTTTTATACACACTTAATATATTTAATACATATATATACATATATACTATATTTTATTAAATAATTAGAACAAAAAACACAAAATAATACATTTTTATTTTTATTAATATTTTATACTAAAAAATACCCTTTTTTTAATATACTTTATTTTTGTACAAATTGATGTATTATTGCATGTAAATAACAAATAATACTATTTATTTAATAAATTAGGGTTTTTGCCCTAAGGACAACAACAATAAAATTGACTTTTTATTTATTTACATTTCACATTAAAAATACTTTTTACATACATAAAAAATTCTTTTTGCATAATACATTTTATTCAATATTTATTTATTGTATTTATTTAAATATTGTACATTAAATTGTTATGCCTTACACATTCAATTTGGTTGTAATAATTTAATTTCTTGCAAATAATCCCCAATTCAAATTTGTACCCCCTCCCTATATCATGATGTAATAGTGTAGAATTTAAATTCTCGCACCTTTAAATGCTTTCAATTATGCCATGATTAGACTTAGGGTTTGTATGCAAAATCAAATTAACAAATAGTTTGACCTAATCAAAGACAAAAAAATGCATGAAAAATCAAACACAATGCACACTTGCACCCCTAGGGTTTAAACCCACTTGTTGCCTTCAAAAATGGGCCATGATATGCATGTCAAGTACTTTGGCAAAACAAAAAACAAAAACAAAAGATCATAGTCCCTCGATGACGCTATCTGAGTTGCCTAAACAAAATGATCAAGTCCCTCAAGAAAATTGCCAAAAATACTTGACACTATTGCTATCATGGTCTATACGATGACCCACGCCTGTCCCGTTTAACATCCTAACACAAGGTTGTTCACCAAACACAATGGTGAAACAACACTGTTAAAAGGGTTAAAAACATAAGAAAGATCTTTGAGTAAAATAGGGTAGACAACTCTTAGTTACATGATCAAAACTTGCAAAAACATCCTTGCTATCTTCAAAATACACTTCACAACAAATTTCAAAACCATACTTTCAAACATTGGAAACTTTTCAAAAGACAAAAACACCTTTGTATACATTCAAACAAGAATCATTACAAAGGTTGCCACAACGATGGCCTCTTTTCAAAACATCTTTCAAAACCACACACAAAGCACCATTTCAAACAATTAAAAAGTTAAGCAAGTAACTAAGAGCCCATGGATAACCATGGATATAAAGGGTGCTAATACCTTCCCTTTCTATAATCTACTCCCCGAACCCAAGAAAACATCTCAAAGGTATTTCCTGTGCTTTTTGACCTTTCCTTAGGATAAAATAAAAAGTCGATGGCGACTCTTGCTAAACCGAAACATTTGCGAACATAAAACGCAAAATCCCAAGTCAGTTCTCCCACCGTATCACACCATCGGCAGTGAACATCGGTGTTTGTTATCTTTTTGCTACCCTCAGTGAATGTTGGTAGTTCATCGTCAATGAACGGCGGCGATATGATATATTCTCTTTCTACCTTCAGTGAAAGTTGGTAGACCATCGGCAGTGAATGTCGGTGTTTGTTATCTTTTTGCTACCCTCAATGAACGTTGGTAGTTCATCATCAGTGAACGGAGATGATATGATATATTCTCTTTCTACCTTCAGTGAAAGTTGGTAGACCATCGACGAAGAACATCGGTGTTTTTTATCTTTTTGCTACCCTCAGTGAATGTTGGTAGTTCATTGTCAATGAACGGCGGTGATATAATATTTTATCTTTCTACCTTCAATGAAAGTTGGTCGACCATCGGCAGGGAACATCGATGTTTGTTATCTTTCTCTCAGCCTTCAGTAAACGTTGGTAGCTTCGCCTTCAGTAGAAGTTGGTGTGTCCTTTGACCATTCTACCATCCTCTTTGATTCAGTTCTCTGGGTCCACCAGTGATTTATTTTCCTGGTGGGGGGTGCTCCTTTGTTTCTTTAATATTGTTACATCCCCAATGTTACTTTCGCGTCTCTTTGGTCATGTTCTTATGCATTCATGATCATAAGAATTTGCATGGTGTTGTACCTCAAAATTTGCCCTCCCATATTCCTCAAGATTTGCCAAGGATGATCTTCAAATTACTCAAGATTGCTCAAGAGGTAGACAGTCAAACCATCTCCTAAGACAGCTGAAATTAGGGTTTTGGTTCTTTCAAGGAATTTTGGATTCTCAATGGTTCAATCAAGTCTCATAGGCCTATATACATCCTCAAGCACCTACATGCCAAGTTTCAAGACTCACAGTGCCAATTTGCACAGTCAAAAGCCTCATTTGATCCACAGTCAACTGCAAAGGCAAAATGGTCATTTTGCAGTCAAAAGTCATAATTTTTGGTCAACATCTTATTTTGAGTCCACAATCATCATTTTATCAAGTCTTGATCATGATTCCACAAGAATAGCTCAAAAATCATCAAGATGCAAAAAGTTACTATTTTTGGACAATAGAAAAGTCAACTGTATCTTGACCAGGACATAACTTTTTCATGGTTTGTCAGAAAAATTTCATCCAATTCTAATTTTCAATAGGATGACATTTCCTACAATCCATCTTCACACTCCAAGTCCAAGAAATGCTCTCACAAAAAGTTATCAATTTCTACATTATAGGTCAAATTCAAAAGTCAACAAAAATGCACTTTGAGTCAAAGGCCATAACTTGAGATTGGTAAATCCAAATGACATGGGACCAAAGGCATTGGTTAGAGGGCTTCAAGAGCTTTCCAAAATGTCCAAGAATATGGTCATGTGATCAAAATTGAGCAAGTTGTGCATTGGAGAAGTTGGGAAATTTTCATGAATTTGCAAAAGTCAACTTTGCTCAAAACACCTTATTTTTGCTAATGGGCCTCAAATCTCTTCTTGAAACTTCATCCATGACCTATGCACGACCCATCAAGCTTAATTGAATTTATTTTCTTATTTTTATTGATTAATTGGATTTTTAATTAATATTAATTCATTTAATTAATTTAAATTATAGGAAAATAGAAGATTTGATTTTTCAATCAATTTGTGAAGCAAATATGGTCAAGATATGCTGGCAATTTCGTGCACAAGTCAAAGATGCAAAAATCTCCAAATTTGGAAACATTTTCCAATCATGAAAAATCAAAAAGATTTGATTTCCAATCAAGGATTCAAGCACCAATGCAATGGATTTTTGCTCAAGCTTTTGACCTAATTCAATTGCCCTATATATGCAAGCAAATCCTAACCTAATAGACGTGAAAAAGCTGCAGAAAGACCCCATACAATTTCAAGAAATTCCAAGAAAGTTGAAAATTGACTTTTGCATTCAAGGGAGATTCAAGGGTTTTTGTTGATTCAAACACCTTGCAGGAGTTCCCAGGAGTGTTTTGCAATCAAATTCCAATACCAAAGCTCAAGGAATCGTTCACTACAGAACCACGGTTTGCAATTCCTATTCAAAATCGTATTGCTTAATTCATGCATATTTGACATGTTTTCTTGATTGTTTTGCATTGCTAGAGGTCATACCAAGCTGATGGAATGGTCTAATTGAACTGAAATGCACTGAATCCAAAGATGCCATGATCAATTTCTAGGGTTCCTGAGCTTTGATAAACCCAGAAAAATTGGGACCAGTGAGACACGTGAATGAACTCGTGTGGCCAAGACGAACCTAACCCACCCCTCGCGAAATATTTATATTCACCATGCTTCTATTCGCTATTTTTCGTTGCCATGGTTAGTGGGGGTTAAAAACCCCCGCTATCTAATATTCTTTTTGCAGATACAACGAAGAAGATGATGAGGTGTTAGCATACCATTGGGCAATTTGAAAACACGCGCGTTTTTTTTGTTGTACAACATATTTGTTTGTTTACTAATATAATAATCACCACTTATCATAATAACAAATAAAACAGCTTGGCTGAGTGGTGAGTGCGTTGATCTGGAAGCCTTGGGACCTGGGTTCGAATCCCAGGTCCCCCAAACGCTTATTTAATTTTTCTTTCCAGATATTCCTATGCTATGCCCAGGAGATGTCCATCATATACCTCAGTTATCAACACGCC